>JAJLRJ010000015.1:491863-561863 GCA_024195265.1 Dendrophyllia cribrosa | reverse complement strand
ATATATATATATATAATTCCGTTAACTTTTGTGATGGGTCCCTCAGACAATGCTCCCTAAGTAGTCCAAATTTGGAGGATCACTGTAGCGATCGTGGGGACTTGAAGTTTTGTAAATTAATTTTTCTTTGTGATGGTCAAGAAGCCAACTCCAATTGGACTTTCAGATGTTTATATTTAAGTGCTCAACGTTTCGGCCGTCGCGGCCTTCCTCGGGAGCCTATACTAGTGTTACAACATTTGAAATTTGTGTCAACGGAAACGTATGTCAGTTAACATAACGTAATACAACAAAACAAACCTTGCTCGCGCGCGTTCAAATGTTGCATGCGCATGTTATAACGGAAAGAAACGTACAAAGTATACAATTAAAATCCTGTGCGCGTGTAACAGGAGCGCGCGCAGGTTCTTTACGAAAAATTAAGAACATGTTAAATTGTTTATCACGGGTTTCAGTTTTGTTATCCAGAAACTTTCTCTGGCGCGTCTAATTTCAATGGTATGGCTTCGTACTTTCTCCAGCAGTGTCAGTTTTAAGTGTTTCAATCCACACGTTCTAAAATGTCGCACTGTGGGTATATTCTTGTGACCAATTGAAATGTCTGAGCGGGCCCAAACACAGCACCCCATCACAGTTTCCCGAAAGGCTTATCGAATGACTGCAACAAGACTCTCTGGCAAGTTCATCGGCTACAAGTTCAGGTCATCGCTGGGGAATTGCACCAATATTTCTTGTCAATGTACAAAGTTAATAACATTATACCTCCGGGCCTTCAAATTAAATTAACACCACAAGTAGATTGTGTTAAAGGTCAGACTCGGGACAGATGGGATAACATCATTAAGAACACTTCTCTCCAATTAATGGAATTTCTAAAACAGACTCACGAAATGAATTGTGCTACACTCAAAACTAAGATAGATGCATTATTAACCACGCTATCTAACGATCTTAGTGAGTACCAATTTGAAACAGCTAACAGTTGGCTACAAACACAAGGCAGGATCGCTCGGAACGAGATGATTGCCAATAAACAACAAAAATTTCAAAAGCACCTTGTCATATCCAAACTACTCGAATCAACCCCAGGGTCATCTACAGGAAACCATAGTACGATAAATACCGACGACCATTTAACCCCAAGCCACGAGAACCCCAATGACAAGAGCTACCCATACCATAAACACAGCAAACAAGGACTAAGAGCAAGCAGCGGCAGGAGAAATCACCAAGCAACACAGTTTACATCACAAATGAGAAATGACTCTATGTTCACCGCCACCAATAAACACGGAAGTAACTCTGAGAACGACTCACTCATTCCGGCACCAGATATACTACCAGACGTATCCCCCTTTCAAACCACAAGACAGAAAAAACGCAGACGAAAACTCCGGGGTAGACAAATGAAAACGACTAGGCAAACAAACAACAATCGAAAAACAGTGATCAACCTTTCAGATCGAGAACTATCAGAACATGAAATCAGTATCCTGAGCAAAGGTCTTAAATTCGTACCAACTCCTCTAAGCGTGAACAGGACGGAACTTAACGCGGAAACCAAGAACTGGAGTCGCCGCATGCGTCTTAAAGAATTCTTTTGGGATGAAAGAAACAGCCAGTCAGAGCTCAACAACACATACAAGAAACCGTCCTCGTGGACCCCAAGCCCTGGTAGAGATGAAGCCTTGGACTGCTATCTTAAAGCTGTACAGAGAGCTATCCTAAACTCAGAGTCTGACAAGAGGTTCCTACGATCTAACGTCACCAAAGAGGAACGAACTGCCATTAAAACACTTAAAAAAGACAAAAACATCGTCATCTTTCAAGCAGACAAAGGAGCGGCCGTTGTGATTCAGAATCGCAAAGATTATCTCAACGAGGCCTATAAACAACTCAACGGCAAAGATGAGAACGGAGAAGAAGTATACCGCCTTTTAGTAAACGATCCGACTAATGAATTTCAACGAAAAGTTAAAGATGTAGTGCGAGATGCCTTGACAAAAGGTATAATCAATGAAGACACCGCCAAGTACCTTGTAGTTGAAAACGCACGACCGGGTAACATTTACTTTGTGCCAAAAATTCACAAGCCGCAACGCCCACCACCCGCACGTCCTATCTGCAATACCATCAACTCGGCCACCACCAACATCTCTAAATGGGTTGACAATCAACTTCAACCACTGGTCAAGACCCTACCATCGTATTTAAAAGATGATAATGACTTTTTGCGAAAACTCTTGGAAATGAACAACAGCCAGTCACTACCACCGGGAACATTACTGGTTACTTGGGATGTTAAGTCGTTGTACACCAACATTCCACACAGAGATGGAATGAAAGCGTGTGAACATTACATGCGTCGTAACAACTTTGACGAGAATAAACTAGACATCACCTTAAAGTTCATCAATTTAGTACTCACGTGCAACAATTTAACTTTCCAGGACAACCACTACTTGCAACAAACAGGAACTGCGATGGGAACAAAAATGGCACCTACATACGCCAACTTATTTATGGGCCTACTAGAGGAACAGTTACTAGAGGAAACCACCCTTAAACCTCTCATTTGGTTCCGATACATTGATGATATCTTCTTTCTCTGGACTTTCGGTGAACTCAAACTCAATCTGTTTTTCGAACACTGCAACAACTTTAACCCACATATTAAGTTTGAACAAACAATATCATACACTACTATTCCCTTCCTTGACGTACAAGTTATTCTAGAAAATGGCAAAATCCACAGTGACCTCTACACCAAACCAACAGACACTCATCAGTATCTTAACTGGACCAGTTGCCATCCACGCCACACCAAAATGGCCATACCGTATAGCCTGGCCGTAAGACTCCGCCGAATTTGCTCCAAGAATGAGTTCTTCGAAAAAAGAGCGCGAGAACTACATAACATCCTTCTTGACCGCGGATACAAAAACAAACTGATTAAAGAATCTATCATGAAAGCGAGGCTGATGACAAGGGAAGAGGCACTGCGGACTGATACCATTAACAACAATTTAGATAGGGTACCCATGGTTGTCACCTACAACCCAGCGTTGCCAAAACTTCATAAGATCATCAGAGATCATCAGCAAATCCTACTCACGTCATCCAGATGCAAAGATGTATTTAGTAAACCTCCTTTAATTGCCTACCGCAAAGGAAAAAACCTTTCACAAATTCTGACAAGCAAACGGTTAAAGCCAAACAACACCAACGAAACACACCCAGCAGCCAACCTAAGCCACCTACCACTCAAAAACTCTGACATACCAGCCCCTTCAGCAACAAGATGTAAGATTTGCGACCGCACCTTTCGGAATAATAAAAATCTCAAAATACACTACACACATACACACAGAAACCGCCCAGCTACCACCGTCACAAAACCCGGATTCTGGCCATGTAAAACTGACACGAGATGCGCTTGCTGCAAGGAATATGGCAACTTCGCACAAACCATAACCAGTACAACAACAAGTGAAACGATCACGCTCCGTGATAACATGACATGCCAGTCAGCGAATGTCATATATCTGATAACATGCATGAAATGCCATGACCAGTATGTAGGCGAAACAGGGAATTGTATTCGCACACGAGCAAACCAACACCGCTCAGACATTTCAATTGGTCACAAGAATATACCCACAGTGCGACATTTTAGAACGTGTGGATTGAAACACTTAAAACTGACACTGCTGGAGAAAGTACGAAGCCATACCATTGAAATTAGACGCGCCAGAGAAAGTTTCTGGATAACAAAACTGAAACCCGTGATAAACAATTTAACATGTTCTTAATTTTTCGTAAAGAACCTGCGCGCGCTCCTGTTACACGCGCACAGGATTTTAATTGTATACTTTGTACGTTTCTTTCCGTTATAACATGCGCATGCAACATTTGAACGCGCGCGAGCAAGGTTTGTTTTGTTGTATTACGTTATGTTAACTGACATACGTTTCCGTTGACACAAATTTCAAATGTTGTAACACTAGTATAGGCTCCTGAGGAAGGCCGCGACGGCCGAAACGTTGAGCACTTAAATATAAACATCTGAAAGTCCAATTGGAGTTGGCTTCTTGACCATCACAAAGAAAAAAAAAAAAAAAAATATATATATATATATATATATATATATATGTGTGTGTGTGTGTGTGTGTTGCAACGTATTTTAAATTCAACAGTTTGAAAATTGTAATATGATGCTTGTAACGGTTTTTAGTCACCCTGAAGAAGAGCACTGAATGTGCTCGAAATATAGGTGTCAGACAAAAATAGTAATGGTTTGTCTTCATTTGTGTTAAATGTCAAGAGTCCAACTCCAATGTAGCTTTGCTGGTTTATTCGCTCGACGTTTCGACCATAACGGTCTTCATCAGGAGCATCTGAGGTATATACTAACTGTTACAACATTCGAAATTTGAAAAGTTCAACGGAAAGAACACACGTGACATGCTGACGTAATAATCAGATATGAAGCTATAAAGCTAAGCTAAACTAAACTAAACTAAACTAAACAATATATCACGTGAATTGAACTAGGCTATTTATAGAAGGCTTGAATTTAGAAATCCAATAACTTTCTCTTGCTCTTCTAATGTCTTGATTAGGATTTCTAACTTTTTCAATGACTGTTAATTTTAAATGTTTAACCCCACAGTTTTTGAAGTGTCTGACAGTGGGAATGTTCTTATGACCTGCGTTTATGTCGCTACGATGTTGGTTCGTACGGCGGTGAACAGGGTTTTTTGTTTCCCCTATATACTGATTGTCGCATTTTGTGCATTGAATCAAGTATATAACGTTGCTTGTTTGACAGGTGGTGTGTTGCGTAAGAGTGAAGGTTTCTCCTGTAGTTGTGCTTTTAACTGTTTCTGTGAATCTACCATATGTTTTGCAACATGCACATCTATTGTCTACTTTACAAGGCCAAAATCCTGGATTAGTATGTTCGGCGGATGTATGTTGCTTGTGTTTATGTAAAGAGTGTATCCTAAGGTTTCTGTTGGTTTGAAAGGAACGACCACATATTCTGCATGAGGTTTCTGATGTGTTTGGCGTGTCACTGCTAATGGTGGAATGGCTTGCTTGTTCACTAGGGTCGCATGGTGGCAATCTTTTGTTCGTTAGCATCTCTGTCAGGTTTCTTCCTCTACGGTAGGCAACGAGGGGGCAGTCCTTAAAGATGATTTTGCATTTAGATGAAGTGTGTAGTATTTGCTGGTGTTGGTTTAGAATATTATGCAGGTTCGGCATTGCTGGATTGTAGGTTACTATAAGTGGTACACGATCAGTGACAGGATTCTGCTTGGTTCTGAGAGCCTCTTCTCTAGTTGTTCTTCTCGCTCTCATAATGCACTCCTTGATGAGTTTGTTTTGTAACCTCGATCAAGAACGAGAAGTACATTATGTAGTTCTCGAGCTCTCTTCTCAAAGAAATTGTTGTTAGAACATATGCGGCGTAGTCTCAGTGCCAGGCTGTAGGGGATGGACGTTTTAGTGTGACGTGGATGGCAACTGGTCCAGTTTAGATATTGATGAGTGTCAGTGGGCTTGGTGTATAGGTCAGTGCTAATCTTGCCGTTGTTGTTGATTACTTGGACGTCAAGGAAAGGGATGCTTGTGGTTGATGAGGTTTGTTCAAATTTGATATGTGGATCAAAAGTGTTACATTGGTTAAGGAAATGTGTTAGTTTTTCCTCACCATGTGTCCATATGAAAAATATATCATCAATGAATCTGAACCAGAGTAAAGGGTGATTAGCGCTTTGTTTCAGCAAGTGGTCCTCAAGACGACCCATGTAAAGGTTGGCATAACTTGGTGCCATCTTGGTTCCCATTGCTGTCCCTGTTTGCTGGATGAAATGCTTGCCTTGGAATGTGAGGTTGTTGCAGGTGAGAACCAGATTGATGAACTGTAAGATTGTTTCTCTTTTGTTGTCTGTGAAGTTATTTTGGCGCATGAAGTAGTCGCAAGCTTCTATACCACCATCATGTGGGATGTTAGTGTATAGGGACTTGACATCTCAAGTTACTAGTAGTGTTCCTGTAGGTAGTGTGTAAGTGGTGTTTAATTCGATGAGTTTGTTGAGAAAGTCGTTGCTGTCTTTAAGATGGGAGGGCAGATTCTCGACAAGCGGTTGGAGCTGGTCATCAACCCATTTAGAAATGTTAGCTGTGGCAGAATTTATGGTGTTGCAGATAGGTCTAGCTGGCGGTGGGCGTTGTATAAATAGCCTAGTTCAATTCACGTGATATATTGTTTAGTTTAGTTTAGTTTAGTTTAGTTTAGCTTTATAGCTTCATATCTGATTATTACGTCAGCATGTCACGTGTGTTCTTTCCGTTGAACTTTTCAAATTTCGAATGTTGTAACAGTTAGTATATACCTCAGATGCTCCTGATGAAGACCGTTATGGTCGAAACGTCGAGCGAATAAACCAGCAAAGCTACATTGGAGTTGGACTCTTGACCCTCACATTTTCGTTTTTATTTACGTTATTTCAAGTGTCCACGATCGCTTTAGTGATCCTCCAGCAAGCATTTTACGTTGGTTAAGGATCTCAAAAAATTCCTGCAAGCAGTTATTTTATATATATATATATATATATATATATATATATATAAAATAACTGCTTGCAGGAATTTTTTTGAGACAATTTTCCTTTGCAGGAATTTTTTTTGGTAATTGTTACCCCCCCCCCCCCCCCCCCCCCCCCCTCCCAAGATTTCTAATGGTCCGCCCCTAAACAACAAAAACTCCATGAGTTGCTTCGATGGCGAACGGCGATACCCCGAAAAAAAACTCTCAAGGGAGGGAGACTTTCGAATGATAACTGTAGATTGTGCTGTTTCCCTTTAAAAATTAAATGCGGTGAATTTCAGAAAAACTGTGGCCAAATGCCCGGCAGCGGGGCACGGACTCAGACTATAAAATGCCCGGCAGACAGAAATGTTCACAAAATTTTCACTGAAAGGCTCTTTCAAACCTTTTGAGAGTATTCGATGTTCGTTTAGAAATGTCAAGCGATTCCCAAAATTATTTTGATTTTCTAGTTGACAAAATATCCAAGCTTGGGCATACTATAAAATCGCTATTGTTCTCGACACTTAAAAAATTTCTGCTGAGACTCGCAGTCAGAAATTTTCACAGAATATCGACTGAACGTCTCACTCAAACCTCTGAAGAGTATTCAAAGTTCGTTTAGAAATGTCAAGCGATTCCCAAAATTATTTTGCTTTTCGAGTTGACGAAATATCCAAGCTTGGGCATACTATAAGATCGCTATGTTCTCGACACTTAGAAAATTTCTGCACAGGCTCGGCAGTGGCAAATTTTCATAGAATATTTCGTCAACTAGAAAATCAAAATAATTTTTGGAAGCGCTTGACATTTCTAAACGAACATCGAATACTCTCAAAAGATTTGAAAGAGCTTTTCCGTGAGAATTTTGCGAAAATTTCTGACTGCCGGGCATTTAGGGACCGTTTATTATTTATGGGAGGGGGGGGGGGGGGGGGGGGGGGGGGGGGGGGGGGGGGGGGATGGGTGAGAAAATGGGGGGACCTGAAATTTTAGCCACTGCAAAAGGGGGGGTCCTGGGGAAATTTTTTTGTTATGGAGGGGGGTCTTGAAATTTTAAACAGATGATGTCTTAAATAAAAAAGCGAAAACATAACTACAGTGTACCAATAAGAGTGGGGCACCCCAGATTTCATGGCTGGGAGCCTTTGGGCTCCCTATGATTCTTCTAAGAGCACAGCCTTGCACAGTATTTTGGTGCTGTCATGGAGCATGATTTATAATTTTAATTTCTTTATTTGGTACTGCCATAATTGTACACAACATTACTTAAAGTTTTAACCCACCATTAAACATATTTTAAAAGCTTACTGGATTATAACAGTATTAAACTGAGGGTTTTAGTGATTGACGTTAAAAGTATTAATTACTATTTGTAACCCTAGCCAAAGGAATTCTCCTTATCTGCTACGTGGACATTAAGTTGAACAGTTCGTCCTTTGTCATCCTTGTAAGTGAGTCGACCCACCCACTTGACCACTCCCAGTTTCTGGGTTGCTCAGTAGCAGTGGTTTTGTATATATGCAATAAATCTTTATATAGCCCAGCTGACTCTTGGTTGTGATAGTAATAAACAACTATTAAAGTCTTAACTCTAGTTCTTCAAATGCACAGTGGACCAAGTAGTTGAATTTCTTCGATAAAGAAAACCACACAAGAGTCAAAATGCCATAAGTTGTAATAACTATTTATTAATACATTTACTGAAAATTATTCTAAACTTTTTTTCATTTCCTGTTACAACAATTTGTTATGGTTTTGTTGCTTTTATGTCTGGTTTATACAGGTTTATGTCTCCTCCATATCCCCTCCCATCAAATCCTCACTCCCATCATACCCCAGGCCCATCATATCCCAAATTTACACCTATATGCTTAAAACTAAATATGATATTAGAAGCACAGTTTTTAATATCAAGACAGCAATACAGTCACCCCCAAATTTTCACCTACTTTAGATCTCAAAACCAACACGCTAGCCACTACATCATCGCGCCCCCACAAAAATACGGTATGGATTCATACAATACGACTTTTATTTTATAGAAATCAGATTAATAGTGGGGGGGGGAGTATTGAAATTCTTTCCCAACAGAGCAGGGGGGACCTGAAAAAAATCCAGATTCACTAAGGGGGGGACATGAAAAAAAAAATGAAAAATTTGTTAATTTCTCACCCATCCCCCCCCCCCCCCCCCCTCCCATAAATAATGAACGGTCCCTTAGTTTATTTGAGACGCCACAGCGTTCTTCTATGGCAAGCACAAACATTGTGAAGATTACTGCGCCTTTCAATAACATGCGGAATTCCCTGCCGTCAATCATAATTAATACGAAAGCCAACGGACCATGTAAAAAAGAAACAAACAAAATGGATCGAAATCTACCAATCATAATGCACGGATGTGACCTTTTGACCTCATTGAAGTGAAGATCTGTTTCCTGAGAGGTAAGCTAAGATGATTGACGGCAGTGTAAAACGCAACTGTTGGTGGAAATTTGAATTTCAAATTCCGCATGTTATTGAAAGGCGCAGTAAACTCTTTCCAAAACCTGTAGGCAAAATGGCCATGACGTCTCTTCCATAAAGTAATTTTTTACGGCTATTTCCTGCTCTTTCTTAAGAACGATTTCTCGATCTTCTCGTCGAATATTGAGAGATGCCAAAGCTTTGGACAACGCTTCGTCTGCCATTTTGATTTTGGTTTTCGCGTGGCAACTCTAGTCTCCCTTGGGAGATCGCATAACCATTTGATTGACGTGTTTACCTTTTAGAACCAATCAGAACGGCCCGTACGCCGGCGTACGGACTACTCAAAGGTAACAACCAGAATTTTCGTTTTTTTTTTCCAGCACGACTGATGAATTCAGGTTATTATAAACACAGAAATTTTCTTCAGTACATCGTCTGGGGACCTTGAATAAGGTGAATCCAGAGATACGTGTGTTTTCTATCTGTCATCGTTTAGTTAACGCACACCTTACCGATTCGTAATCGCGGCAAACGTATGTCTGAACCCTCTCTAAAATTGGACTATCGGCGTCTTGAAGCAATGCCCTTGTCTGACCAACAAACCCGGGCCAACAAACAATTCCATTAGTTAATTGTGCTGTTAAACAAGGCTAGCAAAAAAATAATAATAATAAATTATAAGCCTAATTGTAGGTCATCATCGCAGCTTTCATTTTCTTGTTAGATGAATGTAATGTTTGTTATTTTGGAATCTGTACATGTACATGATTATGCATGGTTCAATTCCTACAGTTACCATTCCTCCCCCCCCCCCCCCCCCCCCCCCGCGGGGGGCAACCTTCGGGAAGGGGTCGGTCCTTGTGTCGCGGGGTGAGGGATTTTGCAAGTAGTCTTATCCCGGGGGTAGGGAGTGGAGATAATCTAGGTGCGTAAGTAATTATGGGACGATATGACTCAACAAGCGGACTTCTTTGCTGGGAAATCCCTACAATTTGTTAGTAATTGGCTGGAAGAAAACAATTTGGCAAAGTTAAAGCCTGTATTTGAAGGAGTGTTGCCTCCCGGGTAGGCATTTGCCGATTGTGCTAGTAAAAGTGGCATATTATGCTAGTGGCAGTGCTCGTTTTTTTGCCCAAATTATGCTCAAATTATGCTCGCTTTTCAAAATTATGCTACTTTTTTAAAAAATTATTCTGTGCACAAACTTCACAACTCACAAGACAAGTTTGAAAATGTATTTTATTAACCCTGGCCAGACGTTCTGGGCCCGGTTGTTCAAAACCTGGGTAACTTTATCCGGTGGTTGGGCCTATACGGCGAATAAATCTGCTATCCAGCGGATAGTTATCCAGCGAACAAAAGTAGGTTGTGCAGGCTTTGGTCTATCCTCTCTGTTCTCGCTACCTTGTAAACTATCTGGATGTAAGTTCACTGCACTTGACTGGTTTGGCGTGGCGGCCGCCATTTTGAAACGAGCACTGGGAGTCGTGGGAGAAAGACTAGGGACTTTAAGCACCGGGAACCGGAACGGCAACGGCGACGCGAAAACTGTCAGGGAAAACCCAAATGACGCATTGCGCATGTTTGGCGGGAAATATCTAGACGTTCTCTTCCCGGGCCCGACGTCAGATAGCAAGGTTTGCCGTCGTGTGAAAACGTGAGTATATATTCCTCATTTTTCTTTGGTTTTATCCAGTCTTTTTTGATATAATACACTTAATGTTGTTTAAGAAGACTATACAGAAATAGGAAACGATATTTATTTTCATTTAGGTCAATTTGGTGCTTCTGTACGCTCTTTGAGAAAGAGGTGGTAATTCACTACAACTTGTAAACTTAGAACTACGTTTCTTTGCTCAAATTTATTAAAATAAACGCAGTGGCTATTCGTACGGCACCCGTACGCGGACTTCGATTTGCTATTCGTACGGGAGTCCAAAGCTTTCGACAATATTCGAGGTTATTCTTCACTTTTGGTGGTCCACAATATTAAATGTTCGTTTAGTTTTACGAAGCGCTTCTGGTAAGCGATGTTGATTTGGCTCAGACTAATTTGCGAGCGAGCGACTCATTTCGTGACACTTAAGAAATTTTTCGCGTCAAAGAATACTCCCGTACGGCCAACTTCGATTTGCTATTCGTACGGAAGTCCAAAACTTTCGAAAATTTTCGATGTTATTCTTCACTTTTACCGATCCATAATATTGTACGTTTGTTTATATTCACGAAGCGCTTCTTGTGAGCGATGTTTATTCAGCTACGCGAAGGAATCTCGTTTATGTGACATCGCCATGTACTCCCGTACGCTATAAACTTGTTATTGTTATTCATACGGGAATCTTGTAATTGGGTTTTTTGTTTCCAACGCTTCTTCCATTGAGACTACCTTTCCTTGCTCACAAGTTGTTTAGTTAACAGAGAAGAACTGGTATGCATGTCCAGATATATTATAACAATTTGAATTAATTTTTTGACACTTAACTTGTTAGATGTCCCAGACACTCAAATTATTGATAATGAAACATATAATAATAAAAAGAATCGAAAAGAATCACTCACGTACGGCAAAAGGTGATCTTCATTGTCGGATCAACAAAAGTGAAGAATAACATCGAAAATTGCCGAAAGTTTTGGACTCCCGTACGAATCGTCCTCAAGAACATCGAAGTCAAAACAGTTGTAAGAATCGTACGGCAGGTCAAGTTTATTGGACGTGTTCAAATCGTACAAGAGCATATACTGCCCGTCGTTGATTATTTTCTTGACACGGCTTATGAGAAGCATTTCCCTAACCTCATTTAGCGAGCACATTTCGGAAAAGAGCCGCCTCTACCGAGCTGCCCATTTGGCAAACGTTGCGGTTCTGTAGCTGGTTTATTTGTAACTTCGCGCCAAGACCGCGTTCTCTGCCCAGTCTTTTCTCGGTTTCGACGTCGCCGTTGCCGTTCCGGTTCCCGGTGCTTAAAGTCCCTACTAAGGAGTCTGGGACCGAGACACAGACTTCCGGTTCCGTTTCATCGAACTCCCGCGGTATCTCAACACAAGTAAAAAAAAATCGAAAAATAGGAGTGGAAGCAACTGTTAATAGTAATCTATCGTTTTTAGTAGCTGAGATCTTCGTTTTCTTGAATTATTCTAAAATTGTGCTATTAAGACAAGAAAATATACGGATTATGCTAGCAGTGTTACTTTTGGAAAAAGGGCAAAAATTATGCTCAATTCCTCAGATTATGCCAAAAATTATGCTAGCACAATCGGCAAGAGCCTAACCGCGATAATTCTAACGGTAGTCATTTTAGATTTTAGTACCCTAAGCGGTACCAATCTACAAATTTTGACCCCTAAAAGGTACGACGAGCACGCCCGTCATTTTTATATGGGAGTTCCCCCCCCCCCCCC
Source organism: Dendrophyllia cribrosa (assembly GCA_024195265.1). Taxonomy (NCBI): domain Eukaryota; kingdom Metazoa; phylum Cnidaria; class Anthozoa; order Scleractinia; family Dendrophylliidae; genus Dendrophyllia; species Dendrophyllia cribrosa. Next base: position 549,398 of record JAJLRJ010000015.1, on the reverse strand, counting down.
CCCCCCCCCCCGGGTGTTGCCTATCGGTGGATGATGTGAAGTGTTGGGAAGAACACATCCTCAGTACATGAAACAACTGCAAGAAACAAAAGCCAAAGAAAACGTAAAGAAACGCGAAGAAAAACAATGGGAGAGATACTTCCTGATCTTTGTAGCCATACGAGTCTAGTCCAGTCCATGTCTATTTTGTAAACTGTTTGGTGGATTTATATAATGAATATTTCTGTCTTCTTGGGAAACGGTGCAGCTTGCTGTTGAGTGTCCCGGGGGTGGGGGAATTACCTCTTTCTTTGTGCCAGGGGGTGGGGAATAGGACGCCAAGTGAAGAAAAAATGGCAAATCCCCGAGGGTGTGTCACATATAAACGTTTGTTTCCTTGCCTTCTGAAGCCGGTGATCAGATAAACACATATTATACAACTGTTTCACTATACAGAACGACAGGAAATACGCCAAACTCTCAGTGTGTAAATATTACTTATAAGTAATTCTGTCTGTGTATAAAAAGAACACCATATCTCGCCAATGATCATCGGCGGAGTAATTCTGTCTGAATATAAGAAGAACACCAAATCTCGCCGATGATCATCGGCGAGGTGGGCGCGAGTGACAAAAGTGGTAAAAATGCATTTAAACCAGTCAGAACACACCAAGAGACAATAAAGTAAAGGTAAGAAGTCTTTATTGTGTAATATCGTCGATTTTTCTATCGCTTCTAAATTCCGTGACAAATCGTAATATTACTGATCTGTAATTTGATGTGGCTTACACACCACGGTTGGGTTGCCTGTGGTTCACGAAGTGTTTTTTTATTTAGGGACGGACCATTAGAAAAGTGATTGGGGGGGGGGGATTTTCAGCTTGCACGAATTTTTTTTTTTCGCCCATTGCTTGTGCAGGATTTTTTTTTTTTGCAGGTGAAACCCTCTGCACGAATTTTTTTTTCAGACAAATATTGCTTTGTTTGTCATTTAGGTCTATATCTTTTCTATTCATGCCAACAAGTTGAAATTTTGTGGTTGATTATACAGCAGCAATCTATATCAAAAGATGGAATTTTGAGGCTTGATAAAAATAATTTGTGAGATCACACTTTAAATACCACTCTATTATATTTATGTCAAATACATTATGTCAAATATTTATATTTATGTCAAATACATTAATATCCTTGATCGACCTCCTCTCACATTTTTTTCAATCACATTATGATGTTTCTGACCAACTTGTATTATGCATCTAAGTGACTATCTAATTTTATAATAGTCTGGTTCCCATATTCTTCGGATGACATTACTGATAGTAATGCAGTATACAGTGTATGTTGCAGGTACACTGGCTGCCAATGAAAACCAGACTTTGTGCTGTTATTTTTTTAAAGTGGCAGTGTTGCTGTTGATGTTGTTGATCAGTTCATGTTGGTAACAGTTAACGTTTTAACAATCACTATAGCTTTGTATCAATGAACTTTTTCATTGTGTTATAGAATTTTTCATCAAGGGGACCCCTCTAATTTTATTGTGGGCACAAATATTTTTTTTTAAATTAAACAAATATTAATATGTTAAAAAGTTATTTAATATTGAAACTGTTTATGGATAATTACATGTATTTATCATATTTATTATAGATAGATAGATAGTTTATTGAAGTTAAAACTTACTATACAGCGCCAGAGCCAGCTGAATTTAATATGCCAACTTTCACAAAATATTTTAAAAAATAATTAAAAATGTTTATACTACAATTATAAGAATACCTAAAATACTATGGATGGACTATATATAATACAGCTAAAAAAATTTATCATTTGTAACAATTATGTGGAATAAAACTTTTTTGAATCTACTGGTTTTGCATGTTGGCAACTGAAATTTGCGCTTTCCGGCTATTGAATTGAAAATATGAATTCATTATATCACCTTATAGTTGTCATTTCATGCAGTGTGAGGTAAACACTTCAATGAACACTATCAAATGTCTTTATTTATAAATAATAGTATAGGAAGGCCCCAAGAATGTTTTGAATTTTTGAAACGCCAAGAGCGCTATTTTCAATAGGCACTTTGGCAGCTTTTATATATTAAATAACAACCACAATAGGACTTCTCGCAGCTCCCTCTTTTTTTTTTTTTTTTTTTTTTTTTTTTTTTTTGCACATAAAACAATACTAAATAAAACCATATTACTTACAAAAACACTTACACTACTTACAATACTAATATTATACTTACATTTACATTTACATTGCATTACATTACACTGTTTATACTTACACTATTAATACAAACACTATTTACAATACATATAATACAATACACAACAAACTACAACACACTACTTAAACTATACTACCTATAAAGTGATACTTACACTATTTACAATACGGTACTAGAAACGACTAAAAGAAATACGAAACTACTTACAATACGATTTTACTAACGAAACGATACTTATGATACTAAGAACAATACTACTGCTGCGATACTATACGGATACGATTACTTATTACAAATAGATAAATTTAATAAAGTTACTTACAAATGTATAGTAACGATATTTGTATTTACACAGCTAGTTTCAAGTAGTTAATTGTTTAAAAAATTAGACCATTTTTTAGTAAAAGAAGGTAGTTTATTTGTCATAATCGCAATGTATTTTTCTAATTCAATTTTTTCGTTAACGAGGGTTATAAAATCTGTGAAACGGGGTCTTTTGTCATCTTGTACTGCGTTAATGTAAAGAAAATATTTTCCAATTATGATCAAGTGATTTAGGGTTAAACCGGACGATGTATGTTTTAAAACACCATAGATAATTTCGTTTTGCTCCAAAGCAATGTTTCCTCTACATGAAGCGTTGTACCACCTTGTAAATTTATTCCAAAAGGATTTAGCAATTGGACATTCCACAAATAAATGGAGTGGTGTCTGATCAATGTCATGGCAATAAGGACAATCGGGTTGCTGTTTCTTTTTCATCTTATACAGTATTTTATTTGTATACAGGATATTATGTACTATTTTATATTGAAACACGGATAATTTTACCTCATTTGTGACACAAAAAGGAAGTGAATAAATTTTTTGTCTTTCTTGAAAGATAAAGCCGCTTTCAATAAGTCTTTTCTCAGCAGTTGGAGGAGGGAATTGCTGGTGATTGAGTAAAGTATTGTAAATTGTTTTACATGTGAGCTTTTCGATTGCAAGTGGTACGTATTCAGTTGACGGTAGAAGACATTCCTGCTTTAGCATAGTTTTCCATTCCTGTGGTATTGCAGATAGAAGGCTGTAATACTGTAGAAAATTACTCTTAACATTGTATTTCTGCATGAAGGTTTTAAAAGGCATCAAGGTGTTACTTTTGTTGTCGAAAAGGCACGAGAGACTTTCAATGTCGACTCTTTTCCAACCAGGGAAAAAAACAGATAACTTGTTTACTCGAATAAACTGATTATTCCATATTATTTGATTTAGCACGTCACCTTTTGTTTTCGGATTAGTGCTATTAATTTTCTGCCAGTGGGAAATTATATCTCGATAGAATTTTGGTAAGTTTTCATTCAGGGGTAGATATTGAATGTCATAGTTACACCGGAAAAGGAGATTGCCGCCAACGTTGGAAAGTAAAGACAGTGGGATAAATTTCCATGGTCTTTTATCGTTAGCGCACAAGCGCTTTACCCAGACTATCTTTAACGCTTTATCAAATAGCGTAAAATCTAACATATTAAGTCCCCCCTCGTTCTTATTTTTAATTATAGTCGTTTTTTTGAGTTTTGGATTCTTGTACTTCCATATGTAATCAAAAATTATGTTGTTTACTTCATCGGTAAACCCATTTGGAGTGTCTAACACGCTGTAGATAAAAGTTAGTTTGGATATTGCTAACGTTTTGACTATATTTACTCTTCCATATATAGATATGTCTCGAGATGACCAAATGTTGAGTATCTTTTTAAATTTAGGCAACTTTTCAAAGAAGTTTTTTTTTGTGGCAAGTTCTTCATCATATGAAAAATATACACCTAAGGCGTAGACGGACTCATCGCTTAATTTTAAATTTAGAATGGAATCCTTTCTCTGACGTAATGATCCCAGCCAAAGTATTTCTGATTTAGATTGATTTATTCGAAGACCAGAACAGTTTTCAAATTGTTGCAGCAGATCAAAGAGCCTATGTACAGACCGAATATCTTTAACAAAAACAGTTGTGTCATCGGCGTACTGGGTTATTTTTATAGAGTTATTTGGATCAATTTGAATACCTTCTATTTCCCTTGAGCGTTTAATTGCGTTGCTTAAAATTTCTACTCCAATAACAAACAAGATCCCAGATAGTGGGCAACCCTGCCTGACACCTCTGCTTAGATTAAAATGTTTGGTGGCAAAGCCATTGTTCAGGACACAACTTGATATGTTATTATACAAGACTGTGATCCATTGTCTTAATTGAGGACCAAAGTTAAAAACTTCAAGGCATTTTTGAAGGTAGCTCCATTCAATAGAATCGAAAGCTTTTTCAAAATCAAGAAAGACCGCTACACCTGGAATGTTCTTCTTTTTAGTAAAGGACATCATATCTGTTATGATTCTGATGCTCTCACCTATATATCTTCCCTTTACGTATCCTGTTTGATTCGAGCTAATAATCGTGGGTAACACTTTTTCCAAGCGTAAAGCTAACGCTTTTGTGACAATTTTGTAATCGTTGTTCAATAGGGAGATTGGTCTCCAATTTTTGAGGTATTTTTTGTCTTTGTTCTTCTTTGGTATTAACGATATAATACCGCGTTTTTGTGAGATTGACATGTCACCATTCTCAAAGGCATAATTAAAGCTATCAACCATGATTTGACCGATGGCATTCCAGAAGAACCGATAAAATTCAATAGTAAAGCCGTCGGAACCAGGTGTTTTATTATTCTTAAATTGTTTTAGCGAATTAGTACATTCCACAAGTGTAATCAGCCCTTCGCAGGTGTCCGCTTCTTCCTGTTTGAGAGTATTCAGGCCGTCAAAAAAGTGCTCGAAATTGGCAGATTCTGGACATACATTTTTAGCTTGATAAATTTCTTTGAAAAAGCGTTCCTCTTCTTCTAAAATTAATTTAGGTTCATGAACTATGTTGCCGTCTTCTTTTGTTAATGAGGTTATGTGTTTCTTCTTGTGGTTCATTTTTTCCAGGTTATAGAAATATTTATTGTTCTTTTCACCGAACTCGTACCATTGTGCTTTACTACGTGTCATTGTTCCTCGTGTTTTTCTAGAGACAATCTTTGCTAATTCTTTTTTGACACGATCCATTTCAACTTTCGTTGCTTCGCTAAAGTTTGATCTAATCTTTTCCTGTAATTGGTTGAGTCTCATAAGCAAATCTTTTTCTTCGTTTCGTTTTTGTTTAGCTTTATTTTTAGCGAAAATTATTGTTGACGCTCTAATTTCCATTTTGATCATTTCCCAAAATAAGCCTTTATCACTGAGGCTACAATATTTGGAGGTGAACTCTGGTATTTGTTTTGTTATCATCTCTGTATAACACTTATCCGTTAACTTAATTCATGCTCCTTCTGCATGAATTTTTTTTCTTTGCCTTGATCATGAACTTTGCACTAATTTTTTTCCTGGCATTTTCCCTTGCACGAATTTTTTTTTTTTGTTTTTTTTTCCCACCCCCTCCATCACTTTTCTAATGGTCCGTCCCTTATCCGCACGTAGTCTCTGTCGCCGATATTCTTAGCGCGTCACTGTGCGTTAAGATATAGTTCGAGTTTTTCATTCAAAGAGGTTTAGTAGCTCTTTAGTTGCTTAAAAAGATCTGGTCGAGCTATGCTTATTGTGTTTGCGGTAGCCTGTTCCAGGCTCTCAGATAGTGGGGGCGAGCGAAAAATGTCGGAGCAAGCGAATCCACTATCTGAGAGCCTGGAACAGGCTATGTTCGCGGTTGTGCCAGCGAAGTCAAAACATGGCTAGTCAATATCAACAGCAAAGACGCCCCGGAAATCGCAAGAATTTTGTCTATTCGGGTAAATGATGTCACTTCATACATATTAAGTACAAGGCAGTTACCTATTTGATCTTATCGGCTATTTTATTGATTTCTCGATTGTGATTGTCGAAGACTGCATATTTAATCTATTTTGGCTTTGATTATTGGCCTAGAAAACTTATCCTAAAAAATTTTCTGTATCGGTACTTCGGATGCCTGGCCAGCCTAAACAAAGCGTCATATCGCGATACTCCTAACCACGAAATATCGATGGTAGTTCGAGCTGTCTAACAAATTGTTTCATTTGCAATCCTGGGTATGTCGGAGCAATTTAACTACTTAACTGCATTTTAGTTTTCCTGATTTTTCCTTTAAGTCGCGTCCCTTTCCTGACTATGCAATGTGAGTCATCTTCAGACCTCTCAACCCCGAAATACCAAAAACCTGGAGTTCAAGGTCTAAAAACCTGGAGATTTGGGGAAAAACCTGGAGATTTATCGACAGTATATAAAAAACTAAAACCAGGTGCTCATCAAAATATAGTTTTTGTTTCTGTTTAATTTATCAATGACGTAAAATATTATGTCACGCGATGAATATTCATCGTAAACGTATCTCAAATCTGGACGCGATAAACTGGTAACGATAACCTTATTTGGCACTTGTCTTCTAAATATGGTTGTAAGGTCCGTTTCTTGGCAACCAGTCGATCAAATATGACAAATATGCCTTAGAACTGCGCATTTCGGCAAAATTGGCACCAGAAAATGAATTTTAAAAGGCAAAAATGAAAATATTCAAGGAAAGTGTATTCCATCGGCTTGTGAATCTGCTTACCGTGAGATTTCTGTGCCTCATCGTGAGACCGTGAGATTGCCCTCAAAATCGTGAGTCTCACGGCAAAACCGTGAGACTTGAGAGGTCTGCATCTTGTTTCCACTATGATAGCCCAATCGCAGTTGATCTCAATAAATCGCACGTGAACGTAGTTTTTCATAGAGATTATATCAATATTTTATTTATTTTATTGTGCACCGTAATTTTACTTGACCACACACGCCTAAGTCCATTGTAGTTGCTGACCCCCCCCCCCCCCCCCCCCCCCGGGAGCCCACTCCCAAGGATTTGCAATTTTTTGATCACTGAACGTCTTATTCCCCCCCCCCCCCCCCCCCCCCTCTCCCACGGCCACACCAAAAGATTCAATCAACTGCAATCTGGGCCATTTAAAAGTGTATATAACAGATATTTTTTTTATTTGCTTGATTGAATCTACATGGCGTTCTGATAAGAAAGTCGAAAAAAGTTTTTCGATATCTTGTTTTCTTGCCCGTGATTTAGCCGTCTAAAAACGTGAAATTTCACTTCCGGTGGGTTACAAAACCGCGCAAGAAGAACGACTGGAAATAGTCCGCTGTGACGTCAATACAAGAATGCCAGTGTCGCGGTTTCTCAGTACTCCGTTTTTTAGTGCGTGTTGCTACAACCATAGACAACACACCTCAATAGAACCATGTTTCTTCCTCAGAGCGCACCAAAAAATGTGAGGAACCGAGAAACCGCGACACCGGCATTCTTGTTTTGACGTCACAGCGGACTATTTCCAGTCTTTCTTCTTGCGCGGTTTTGTAACCCACCGGAAGTGGAATTTCACGTTTTTAGACGGCTAAATATAAAAAACAGGGAAAAGAAAATCGATATTAAAAAAACTATTTTCGATTTTTTTATCAGAACGCCATGTAGATTCCATCAAGCAAATAAAAAAATATCTGTCATAGTACACTTTAAAGGACACGAATAATTTAATGTTACTGTGAACCTTCGAGGGTGCCTTCTGGGAAGAGCTATGAACGAAACCCCAGAAAACTATATATCGCTGTACAGCTAACAAATTGTAGATTCCGAAAATAACAATTATGTTTTCTTTTCCGTTTAGTCAAGCGTGCGCGAGCCTTTAAACTCCTTTAAACGACAGTGTTCGTTTCACTAAATTATCAGCCTTCGTGTTGGCGCGAAAATCAAAACAAACCGATCCATGTCACTCGAGAGTTTATGGCCAAAAAAATAATTGAAATCCACTTTGAAGTTGGATAATAGAAAATTATGTACGCGCGTCACACTCTGGGGCGCCACGAGTTAAACTTGGAATTTTGTAAAAGCCCCACACATTTTGATGGACTAATATTCAAGAAATAAACTGGCCGAGTTTTGTAAAAATCTGAAAAATGCACGTACCATATCAATTCGTTTGAACAGAGGCCGTTTTCGCAAAAACAAACCACGAGTTCTTAGCCTCGAAAGATTTTTACAGCCAGTTTTCGCACCTCATTGAAGCGGCGAGTTTTCTGGTTCTTCTTATATACAGACAGAATTACTATGCCGATGAACATCGGCGAGATTTATGTTCTTCTAACTGACCTCGTCCCCAGTCGTCTCTCGATAGCCTGCGCGCAGACGTATCCGATTTCCTTGCTCCCCGCGGAAAACTGACGTCTGAGGAAATGTTCGGCGGCTGTAGTAGGTTTAGACTTGGTGTTAGGATTATGGTACGGAGGTGTTAAATCTGTCTTTCAAGCGTCGTTTAATCTCTCCAATATATTGTAAATTGCAGCGGTAACATTGAATCATGTAGATTAAATTTTTGGTGTCACAGGTCAGGTGCGCGTTTCGCCGGTAGAAAAGACAGTATAGTTAGTAAGTCCGTCAGAAATGTAGGGACAAGTGGCACAGTTCTTTCCGTGACGGAAAGAACCGCAAGGGAGTTGGGGATCGGAATTAATAGAGTTAGAAGGGAGTTTAGAGGGTGGTAAAGGGTTTTTTCGTGATCCGTGAAAGGCCTTTTTTTCCCCGTGAATTGTGAAATGGCTATTTATTTTTCTCGTGAAACGTGATTTGGTTACATACCCGTAAACCGTGAATCGACCTTTTTTCATGAGCACTGCAAAATGACTGTTGTTTTTTCTCGTGAAATGCTACTGTAAACCGTGATTCTTTCTTCCTCCCAAAAAATTATCCAGTAAGCGTTTAACTACGCCGGTGGTAAATTGCGTGACGAATGCATGACCGTGACTGATCGTCATTCTGGACCCCAGGTCACTCTACAAGGTTAGGTAATTTTACACAACATCAGCAAAACAAAGAACTCAGCTTTTTTTACATCAGGAAGAACGAGGAGTGGACGGTCGGTGAAGACAACAAACAAAGCTGTACTATGGATGTAATTTAATTAGCAAAAAGTAAGGAATGTTTCTTTTTTCCGTGAAATGGCCATTTTATTCTCCGTGAAACGTGAAATGAACAATTTTATTTTTCGTGAAACGTGATCCAGACCCCCCCCCCTTTACCACCCTCAGTTTAGCTGAAACTGGTATGTCATGGAGGTTAGAGCAGCGTCTGAAGGCTACAAGAGGCAAATGTTCAAAAGCTTTTTTACAACGTTCAGAAGAGAGTAGTAAATTATAATATTTTTGTAGCTTACTGCCTAGAGAGGCGTAAGCTACTATGCTATCCGTTTGAGTGAGTGAGTGTAACAATAGAATCCGAGCCCACAATTAGTCTCCTACGCAGCCGTTATTAGGGCTCGTATTCCCCGATCTTAACTCCTTTTTATCTCCTGTAAGTTAATGTTTAACTTACAGGAGTTTATGTGGGCTAACATGCATTCTTTATGCATTTTTGTTGGCAAAATATGCGTTAGATACTATTAATAGACTTTTTAGTGAATTTGTGGGGACATTCCTAGTGCATATTTGTTAGCACATTTGTGTTAGATATTATCAATAAGAAAACAAGAGTCGACTTGCATATTTTTGTTGGCATAATTTTGTAAGTGGTTAGCGAGTGCACGTTTGTGGGCTGAGAAAGCGATATATTGATAGGTTGATTTAGTTTACTGAGATTTTAGAGAACGTTAGAAGAGAGAGGAATTTATTTGGCCGTATTTTATAAAAAAATCAAGCTGTTAGCAAAATTTGTCACATTTCTTTTTGGACATGAGAGTCGAGTAGCATATTTTTTGAAAGGGGTTTAGCGAGCGCAGGTTTGTGGCGCGATGAAGCGATATATTCATAGCTTGATTCAGTTAACTGAGACTTTAGACAACGTTACAAGAGAGAGAGCAATTTATTTGGCCGTATTTTATCAAAAATTCAAGCTCTCGTTATTTTTTTCTGAATTAGAGTGATTATTTTTTCTCTGCGCGTATACACAGTACTAGGTCTATTAGCGTTGCTTTCCTCTTTGTTAACTCCTGTATGAGCGCACGTTTGTGGCCTATATATTCATGCGAAAGTTGAGACATCCTTTTAACCTTAAACCGCTTATCTCGATTTTAATTAAATGCGTATATAAAAGAAAAACAAAATAAATATTTCCAGAATTTCTATATAAACTAAAATAGATATTTTCAAACGAAAGGAATTGTGAAATATAGGTTTGGGTTATTAGAATTCTGATTTTTAAAGTTTAGGTATTAGTACAAAACGCGTTTTCAGAGGAAAATATAAGAACATATGTTATATTCATGATATTTTTAGAAAATAAGTATTCGATATCAAAGATAAAATCTGAACGCTGAAGGAAAGAAGCCGATGCATTTTGCCTGTGTCGCGATTTATGTTGAAATTGGGTCAGCTTTCAAGCCGCTTGTGAACTACTCTTATCAACGAATGATCCAGCAGCCTTTTCTCTAACATGTCATTCGCAAACAAAATGAGAAGCTATGCAAGGATTTGGGAATAGGTTCCATTTCCACAAAATGCACGACTGTTTCATGTAATTCTGTTAATTACTCGAGAATGCACCGAAGACAGCCAAAGAGTAAGTGTGCAATTTAGCTTTGTTTACATGATTTGCGATCGGTGTTTTAAACTGACTTATAGGCCACTTTTATAGCTGCATACTGGTTTGAGAGAGTAAAGGACTATACAAAACAACAGTGTTATTACTGAATGTGAATATTTATTGTGAAATGCGGACGAAACGTTTCATAATGAAAACAGCGATGAAACTGGCCCTTGCCGTGAAACATGATTCAGTAGAAAGATTCGGTGAGCGACATGAATCGCTGTTAGTTGTACTGTTCCTGACAGTATTTATGAATGTCTCGTTTATATCAAGAAATACAAACCAAATAAATGTAAATAATAATCAGTCAATATACATGTATTGCTATCATTTTAATGTAAAAATTTTGTGAGAAGTTGCATAATATGAGGATTCTAACTTGGTAAAGTCAGGTTGATTTTAATGTAGAAAAAATTGTGCTTCTCTCATGAATTAAATGAGAGGAAATTTAGAAGCATATTGTCATACCTGTAGGATATCAGGGTTTTTATGTTGCAGTTATTAAAGAGTATTTGGATGGTACATGTATACTTGAATGAAACCAAATTATAAAATTCTTATGTAAAGGTCCAGGGCCCGGTTGCATATAGCATGCGTTGCAAGCGTTTCCGCGCGAGTTCGTTGCGAAAGCGAAATTTGAACGTAACGAGCGAAAGTTGGGCCCCACTCCCACCCCCGTCCGCCGATGCTACGCAGGCTGGGTTGCATAACGCGACTTAAGATTAAATGGGATTTTTTGCAACCATTCTCTGTGTTTCTGAGGATTTTCTTGCGCGTTATCATGGATAGCTCGACCGAAGACGTATTAACGAGTACACTCTTTTTTTATTTGTAAGAATGTTGAGGCTGAACTTGGCGAATATAAAGGACGTCTGCGTGGGAGGCTATGAGCGACGTGAACCGCTGTTAGTTGTTAGTATATGTTAATGCTCTGTACTTATCCTGACAGTATTTATAAATGTCTCGTTTATATTAAGAAATGCAAACCAAATAAATGTAAATAATCATCAGTCAATATTCATGTATTGCTATCATTTTAATGTGAAACTTTGTGAGAAGTTGCATAATATGAGGATTCTATATAACTTGGTAAAGTGGTTGATCTTAATGTAGAAAAATTGTACTCATCTCATGTATTAAATGAGAGGAAATTTAAAAGCATATTTCCATACCTGTAGGAAATCAGGGTTTTTATGTAGCAGTGATTAAAGAGTATTTGGATGGTATATGTACTTGAATGAAACCAAATTTTATGAAATTCTTATGTAAAGGTCAAAAGCCCGGCTGCATAACTAAGTGAGATTTTCTGCAACCATTCTCTGCGTTTCGGAGGATTTTCTTGCGCGTTATCATGGATAACTCGACCGAAGGCGCATTAACGAGTACACTTTATTTATATATATACTAGTATAAGAATCTTTTTATGAGAAGAATATTGTGGCTGAGCTTGGCGAATATACCTAAGGCTGAGATTTTGTTAAGTAGATTTTTTGCGTGCTGATGGAAAATAAATAGAACAAGAGGCTACCAGTAGCCTTTACTCATGCGCAAGAAAGTTTTATGGTTTATTTTAAACGTGTCACGCACCGCTACCACCTCAACGAATTTTGCGTGACACACATTGCACCATCAGTCAAGACACGGGGAAGACAAGTTGATTAAAGCTACCATTTTTTCTGTACTCGCTTTGCATATTTAGTTCAAACCCGCATTATAGTCTAATACTTCCCAAACCGTGAATTATTTCTATTACATTGGGCATTGGGCATTGGGTTATTCCAGAAAGAACCCCCTCCCCCCCCCCCCCCCCCCCCCCCACCCCACCGACGGATGGCAAGATTGTTTCGTTTCATGCAAATTTCGTGTGGAATGTAATTCGATCGCGCGCTCCACAATATTTGTTCTAAAGGTCAAAACTTTTTAATGAAACTCATATTTCCTTGAATGAAAATGTCATTCCCTTGAATAAAAGAGTCGAACGCTCATCAGAATTCATTGATTTTCTGTTTCCGGAAGGCTTGGCGATTGGCGATTGGCGAGGAGCGCTAGGGTCTGCGAATTATATTAGTCTCAAGAGCAAAACGCGTTAAATTATCGCATCGAGGAAGCTCTCGGCAACGCAAGCAAATCAAAGAATTTCTCGTGCGGCCGATATTTCGCAAAAATTCTCACTGATAACAGAAATAAACAGTCCATGAAATGTTTCTTACAAAGTAAATGGACATTCAAAAATGCATTTTCTTCACCGTAGTTTTCCAGGAATGCTTGAAAATTCTTAGTAAAGTCTGCCGCTTCGAGCTTCGAGTATGAATTCTGTAGGAACACATGTCTTGCTTTGTGCCGGGCTTTGTGTCTCGCTTTGTGATCCTCACAGGACGATTCCATCGCTTTCAGCTCTCTAACCGCCACTTCAAAGGCATACAAATCGTCTTAAGGACTCTTTCTTTCCATTTCGAAGTCTTCAAAGGCATGTTTACATTTTGGTAATGGAAAATGAACGTCTGAAAAATTGCAGTGTAGAGTACAGAAGAGGCCATATTTGTTTGAATCTGAAAGTCTTCTCTGAGTGACAAACCGATTCTCTCTAGTCCCCCCTAAAACCCAGACATGTGCTCGGTAGACGGATTCTGATTGGTTTAACCTTCCTGAAGCCTTTTATAACAATAGGAGGCAAAAATAACTTTCTAGGGGAGGCAGGGGCGAGTTCGCGTACACTAAACGTGATTACTCGCCGAAATCACGAGGTCGCGTGTCAACCAATCAGACCAGTGAAAGTCGTCCCGCGGGATACGGGAAACTTTAAAAAAACAAGGCACTTTGTGACTACAAAAAGCGGGACGAAAGCTAAAAATGGAAACAAAAACCTTACCGAAACCTTGACTCATGCCGCTACGCGCATGAGTAATAAAATCACATAATATTTTAAATGAACTTTAATATACCATTGAAAAGTATGGTGAATTCTTTCGTTTCTAGCTATAACAAAACGATAAAAACTAGTACTAGATATTCATATGATCGACATATCGGCAATTCGGATAAAAGGTACAAAAGATATCCATGACAGTTGGTCGTTTTTTATCTCCTGTAAGTTAAATTAACTTACAGGAGTATTATGTCGTCTAACCTGCATTCTTTGTCGATCCATGGGTACATTCTTTGTTAGCTGCATTTTTGTTAGATACTATTAATAGACTTTATTGGACATGAGAGTCGAGTAGCATATTTTTTTTGGAAGGGGTTTAGCGAGCGCAGGTTTGTGGCGTGATGAAGCGATATATTCATAGCTTGATTTAGTTAACTGAGATTTTAGAGAACGTTAGAAGAGAGCAATTTATGTGGCGATATTTTAGTTTGTAGAGGTCTGAGAAGTATTGAGAAAGAGAAGGGTTTTAAAAGAGTTTGGGAAGGGTTTGAAAAGCTCAGAAAGCTTTAATGTTAAATGTGAGGAGCATGAAAATGTCTATGTTTTTTAAGTTAATTTAAAACCTGTGACTTTTTGCTTTGTAGTTTACGATATGTGCATTTTGAATTAACCTTTTAAGCGCCAGTAGTGATCAGTACCAAATTTCTCCTTGTAGTATCAATGTACTATTAAGTACAGAGGTGATAAGAATTATGATAATGATCACCCAAGATGAGTTATCTTGATCCTTTAACAATTTCTCCTGATTTGTCTTATACGAAATGTATGGGGACCAGTAAGGAGAATTTGTGCTTTGAGTTGAATTAAATATTGAAAGAAAGATACTCACAGACAGTCGAGTCCGCGCCAGAAATCACTGGCCTGAATGAACGAAAGTTCTGGCGCTCTCAGCTTAGACATTCTTGAGACATTCTTTTAACCTTAAACCGCTTATCTCAATGAAGGTCAATAAACACGTCGATTTTAATTAAATGCGCGAATTCCTATAAAGTCTATAACTAAAATAGATATTTTCAAACGAAAGGAAAATATGAAATGTAATTGTGAAATATAGGTTTGGGTTATTAAAATTCTGAGTTTTTAAGTTTAGGTATTAGTACAAAACGCGTTTTTAGAAGAAAATAAAAGAACATATGTTATATTCATGATAAGTATTTGTTATCAAAGATTAAATCTGAACACCAGACATTGTGTTTGTGTGGTTGTTTTGTGAAGTGAAAAATGTTTCTTCCCAAAATGATAAATGGGGACTCCCTCGATCCGAATATGCGAGTTTTAGTGAGTATAGAATCCTTTGCATCCCATATTTTTCGAACCGGAAAGTTCGAATTTGGCGGCCGGATCGGAAAGTGTCGATCTCCATTTTGCGCGCAATCAAAACGGTCGTATTAGGAGTGTCATAGCGAACAAGAGGGATTCGAGGAGATGAAGCACTTTACAGTGGCATGTTACCGCTTTTTTTTCGAGCTACAAGCACTGGGATCAGAAAGTGAGAATACCTATATGTGATTTGTTTAAGGGAAAGGATTAAGGAAAGAAGCGGACGCATTTTGCCTGTGTACACGATTTATGTTCGGTCAACTTTGACAACTTTCAACCCGCTTGTGAACTACTCTTATCAACGAATGATCCAGCAGCCTTTTCTCTAACATGTCATACGCAAACAAAATGTGAAGCTATCCAATTATTGCCAAGGATTTGGGAATAGGTTCCATTACCACAAAATGGACGATTGTTTCATGTAATTCTGTTAATTACTCGAGAACGCACCGCCGGAAGAGTAAGTGTGCAAACTATTGTACTCGAACAGGACCCACCATTTTACAAAAAAACTGGTGGTCTCTTTATGTACCCCCTCTCCCCGGCGCCTAAAAAGATGGTGTCTTGTTGGTATAGCCCCCATTCTATCAGGAGTAGAAACTGGGAGAAAGATAAAAATCTTCCTGTGCCATTTTACTAGCAATGCAAGCTTCATGCACACAGAATATTAAGCTCTCATCTCTAACTTTAAGGCCAAAAAATTGTGTCTATTACATTCATCAGATAGGTGGTATCTTGTGTAACCCCCCCACCCCTACACAGGGTGGGTCCTCGTCGAGTATACTTGTTATGACCACTTCCCTTACATGATTGGCGATCGGTGTTTTCAATATTTATAGGCCACTTTTATAG
Source organism: Dendrophyllia cribrosa (assembly GCA_024195265.1). Lineage (NCBI taxonomy): Eukaryota > Metazoa > Cnidaria > Anthozoa > Scleractinia > Dendrophylliidae > Dendrophyllia > Dendrophyllia cribrosa. Next base: position 533,468 of record JAJLRJ010000015.1, on the reverse strand, counting down.
CTGCATACTGGTTTGAGAGAGTAAATGACTATACAAAACAACAGTGTTATTACTGAATGTAAATATTTATTGTGAAATTCGGACGAAATGTTTCGTAATGAAAACAGCGATGAAACTGACCCTTGCAGTGAAACAGATTCGGTGAGCGACGTAACCTCCTACGCAGACGTCCAGTTAGGGCTCGTCACGCAATCTTTCCTCCCCCACGAACGTGGGACGTCTAAGGACGTCTGCGTAGGAGGCTATGAGGGACGTGAACCGCTGTTAGTTGTTAGTATATGTTAATGCCCTGTACTGTTCCTGACAGTATTTATAAATGTCTCGTTTATATTAAGAAATGCAAACCAAATAAATGTAAATAATCATCAGTCAATATACATGTATTGCTATCATTTTAATGTGAAACTTTGTGAGAAGTTGCATACTATGAGGATTCTAACTTGGTAAAGTGGTTGATTTTAATGTAGAAAAATTGTGCTCATCTCATGTATGAGAGGAAATTTAGAAGCATATTTCCATATCTGTAGGAAATCAGGGTTTTTATGTAGCAGTAATTAAAGAGTATTTGGATGGACTGGTACATGTACTTGAATGAAACCAAATTTTATAAATTCTTATGTAAAGGTCAAGGGCCCGGCTGTGGGATTTTCTGCAACCATTCTCTGCGTTTCGGAGGATTTTCTTGCGCGTTATCATGGATAACCCGACCGAAGGCGCAGTAACGAGTACACTTTATATATATATATTTATATATATATATATATATATATATATATATATATATATATATACTAGTATAAGAATCTTTTTATGGGAAGAATATTGAGGCTGAACTTGGCGAATATACCCAAGGCTGAGATTTTGTTAAGTACATTTTTTGCGTGCTGATGGAAAATAAATACAATAAAATCACATAATATTTTAAATGAACTTTAATATACCATTGAAAAGTATGGAAAATTCTTTCCATTTCAAACAAAACTAGCTATAACAAAAGGATAAAAACTAGTACTAGACATTCATATGATCGACATATCGGCAATTCGGATAAAAGGTACAAAAGATATCCATGACAGTTGGTCGTTTTTATAATATTCTATAGAAGTTTGTTGACGTCCATGAATGACAATTATATCGCGGTAGTACAATAACGTGTATGTCAGTGTGTATGTACATAAAGTGTAAAATAAATATAAAGGCATGGGTGTTATGGAGGCTTCATGAAATACTATACTCTGTAATCTAAGAATGTACACAAAAATATTTTCAGCCTAACGTCGGCAAACAAATAAAAATATCCAGCCTGAGCATTAAAAATATACATTCTTATAAAACAAAGAGCGTATAGGAAACACAAAGAGAGAGCGAGAAAATCATTTGGAATGCAGGAAACGATTGCAGTAAATCACACTTAAGCTGCTTTATGCAACCGGGCCCTGATATCTCAACCAGACTGAAGTACAATCAAACTTCTTTATTAGGGCACAAAAGGGACAGAACAGAGTGTCCATATCTTTATCATTTGTATGAACTGTTGCGTGTATATTTCTATGAACTGTTTCTGTTTTATTGAGGTCTCGAGGTATCTGTGAGGATGTCTGTTAACTCAATGACAGTATAGTGTACAGCCGCCCCTTCCTTTAAAGAAAAGCTAGCCATACACATGTTCAATGACAACTTCCCCCTTTATTTTGTGGCTTTAAGCCTGAAATAAAAAACATATTTTTGGCAGGCTAAACCTTGTCTCAATAATTTATTTTACCTGTTTCACAAGCCACATGACCCGTCAGAATACCCACCTATATTGTATGTCTAAAGCAGAAGTAAGAAATGTCTTGAAAGTGTGAAGATAGGTTTTCTGGCACTACAAACAATTCTCTGTGTTTCTGGGACGGCGACTCAACCTGGGGAACACTCGCTGGCTTCGGGAAGTCCGGGATCTGTTACAATAGACAATATCGACGAGACGAATAGAACAGGCAACTTCGACAGCAAAACTCTCTTTACTTGTCAGAACAATAACCGAAGAATATTTTACAATGCACTTCTATTTATGCGAAAGCAAGAACTCTAACGGATTAGGTAATCTTCTAAACAAATCTTATCTAAAATTATCTAATGTCTTTTAGAACAACTTGATTGGCTATAACGGAATTTATCTCTTTCAACATTAATTACTTTCAAAACAATACAGGTGGATCACAAGTTTAACAAAGGCCTAGAGCAGGTTACTATTACAGTTTAACGCTTATTAGAGACTGATATAGAACTGACTACAATACAACTTAACAGGTGTTTGTTACGGATTACTGAACTGGAAAGTAAGAGAAATATTGTTGGTTTTTCTATTTTGAACAGCTAAAGCGAAATAAAATCAATTCCGTAATTTTGTGTTATCACAAAAGAAGTTGCGTACTAGTACCAGCATGTAAACCTGTAAAAATAGCCCTTTATAAGGGGTGCTTACCAGTGTAGGAAAAAACCGGTTAGGGTGACCGTTACATAATGGTAATTGATTTTCCAAATATACCGACCAACCGATGAGATTATCCTGGTACCCAGGTCGTTCACTCGATTTATAGCACGAAATTCCACTGATTTCTGCTATTCCTCCGGTAAAACAAGTGCTGGGGATGGCGTTTCTGTGGTCCATAGTGTCGGAGATGAATAAGCAAGAACCACATTGTTGACGAGACGCCATATTGAAAAGACAACTAAAACCGCGCGAAGGTCCTTCAAGAGAGCCTGGAAACGGAAGTATCGTTCAAATGGTACGGATAACGAAACGAAAAAAATAGTGGAGGTAGTCCACAATTTCCGAACAGATTTTCCGGAAATTGTCTGCTCCATTCGACTTTCAACCGAAATTTCCGGATTTTTTGGCTAAATGGAATGCGCCCAAGATATCCATACAAAGCAAATAAAGTAAGCAAGGCTGATATTGCGTAGAACACTTAACGCGGCAACGACATGATACGGAACCCAAACTGAAAGTCGATGTAGTAGCAGCCTTGCTTACTCTATTTGTGTTCACATTTTTGGCTAATTAGATCTTTTTTAGATCCTACGTACACCAGCAGCATTTCGTGTGCGGTCCTTTGCCAATTATTCATACAAAGCAACCACGTCTGACAACATAATTTTCTCACGCTTTCTTGCATCATTCTCACTATTCGGAAATTCAAGACATTTACGGTATTCTCACGAAACGGTCCAAAAGCGTTCATCATGTACGGTTTACCCCATTTCGATTGAAAATGACGTGATAACGGCTTTAAAATGACATCGTCCCTCGTGATACTCGAAATAACTCCTGGACACTCCTCGTCACTAACAGTAACAACAAATGAGGATTTAAACTCAAGAAACCGCGTACCCTTACTCTAAATACCTAATTGTAACATCCAAAACAATATTCAGACATAATATGACAGCAATGCATGATGGGAAGAACTTACAGGAGATAGCCCATAGGGCACTTTGATTATAATATTCTATAGGAAGTTTGTAGACGTCCATGAATGAGGGCGGTAAATAATGCAATAATGTGTATGTCTGTGAGTGTGCACCTAAAATGTATAAAAATAAATATAAAGGCATGGGTGTCGTGGAGGCTTCATGTAATACCAGGCTTAACTAATCGAAAAACCTTTGAATGCAGAGGTCCACACGACGCAGAAATTAAACTTACTGGTAGTTGCCGGATCTTCCTTGTGAAAGATCTCGTGCCAGGCGTCACTTGAATGTGAAAATACAAAACTGAATGCAAGGCTGGCACTACGGCAAAGGGCAGATTTATTAATGGCCAATATTTCGACTAATTGTACTAGTCTTCCTCAGGGCCAGAGCTATACTGAAAGAAAATATTGTAACGGCTCCTCAAATTTGAAAATTACATGGTTATAAATGATTGGCTAATACATGACATGTAGACAGCGCACTTGTAAACATAAGATAAAAATAATATATGACATATATAGTGTATGATACAAAACTGTGTTCAGCGTTCGTTCCTTCGATTAATGCCTTCTGGTGACAAAGTGTTCCCTCTATGAATTAAAAAGGCCTCGCGTGCTTTTCGACGGGAAGCATTGATGGTAGGCTGCAGTTCAAGCGGGATGAGTCTCATGTCAGCGGGAGAGTGGCCTGGTAGGTTGAAATGTGTAGGGACCGCTGATGTGGAGTTGGCGTGATGTGGGTTGTATGTCCCTTGTCTGTGTTCTGTGAAGCGTTCACGAATCGTGCGTTTGGTTTCCCCTATATACTGTTTTTTACATTTTTTACATTCTATCATATATGTGAGGTTACTAGAATTACAGGTTAAATGTTGTTTTATTTGTCTAATTTCCCCGGTGTTGCTAAAAGTATACGAAGTTCTACCATTGTCAATGTAAGGGCAGGTGAGACATCCATGAGTGGAGTTGCAGCGGAAAGTGCCAGAGGTGGGCTTTGGTGTCGTGTTAGTGTTTTTTAGTTTAGCTCTAACCAAAAGGTCGCGAAGGTTTGGTGAACGACGGTAAGCGATGAAAGGAACATCTTTGAATATTTTTTGCAGGTGATTTGTGGAATGGAGAATAGGTTGTTTCTTGTGAAGTATTTCTTTAATATTAGGTAGTGCTGGGTTATAGGTGATCGTGAACGGGACTGGGGATTTATCTTTATCCCGATTATGTTCCAGTAATGTCTCACTTCTGGGTATTTGTTGGGCTCTTGAGATTGGCTCTCTCACAAAACGTTCTTTGTAACCTCTTTTTATTAAATATGAAAGTAATTCTGCTGACCGACGCTCGAAGAATTCGTCTTTGGAACAAATCCGGCGTAAACGGAGGGCGAGGCTGTAGGGGATGGCTCTTTTTGTGTGATAAGGATGACTTGAGGAGTGGAGTAAGTACTGGTGTTTATCTGTAGGCTTGCAAAAGAGGTCGGTTTCAATTTTTCCATTTTCGAGTAGAACATTGACATCCAGGAAAGGAATTGAAGATGTGGACCGTTCACTAGTGAATTTGATAGTGGGATGGATGTTGTTGAGGTAGGTGATGAAGTTGTCTAGTTTTTCTTCTCCGTGTGTCCATACCATTAGAATGTCATCTATGTATCTGAGCCAGAGAAAGGGTTGGTCAGCGTAATCTTTTAGTGCTTTCCTTTCTAACTTAACTGATCAATGACATCAATGACATCAATGTAATCAATGAGTAATCAATGGGTAATCAATGAGTAATCAATTGATTACTCATCGAGAATTGCCAATACTCAATGAGTACTCAATGACTAATCAATGACCCACAAAATTTTTGGTCATTGATTAGTCATTGATGTCATTGATTAGTCATTGATTTGCATGAAAAAAGGTGTTGACAGGCCAGACACGACTCATAAGCTCGTGATCGACGTGGAACGTGACCTTTGGAGTAGTTTTGCTCTAACAAGTATATCCCCCAAAGATTTTCCTTTTTTGTATGAGATAAGGGGTGGCTCTTTGTATATTTCTCTTAGCAATGGTTGGTTCTGAATTAAATGCCATTTGCTCATTAAGATGTTTTTAAGATTAGGCAGCGCCGGGTGGTACGTTGTTACGGAAGACAGTATTCTTTTTCGCATGTTCTCCTTTTGCTGCAAAGATGACTTCCGTTCATTGAATTTTACCCCGGAAATTATTTTCTCAATGAGATTGTGAGTGTAGCCTCTAGCACGGAGGCGTGCTTTGAAGTTGTTGATATTCTCACTGAATGATTTCGCTGAGGAATTTGTTCCCAAAAGTCTCAGGGCTCCACCTTTTCTGAGCCCTTTTCTGACCCTTGGTGGGTGGCAGGAAGAGAAGTGGGTGTACTGGAAGGTCTCTGTTGCTTTAAAATGAGTAATCAATGACATCAATGAGTAATCAATGACCCACAAAATTTTTTGGTATGATTAATCATTGATTACTCATTGAGTATTGGCAATACTCAATGATTAATCAATTGATTACCCATTGATTATCCATTGATTACTCATTGATGCCATTGATCATTGATTAGTAATGCCTGGGAAATACTATACTCTGTAATCTAAGAATGTACACAAAAATATTTTCAGCCTAGAGTCGGCAAAAAAAAAATAAGAATATGCAGCCTGCTGGGCATCTCGTGTTGTTTTCTGCCATCCGCTGCTTTATGAGACGGGATTTAAACAGAATCCTTGGCTATTTTGAGGTAACTATTCCCACCTATGCACCGAGTGAATTTTGGAGTCATCTTCGAATGACTAGAGGCACACAGTATGAGATCTTGTGCACAGAAATAATTAACCGTGGAAGAATTCCAACTGGGAATACGAGAGGTATGCAGCCTATTCCTCCGGTAAAGCAAGTGCTGGGGATAGCGTTTCTGTGGTCCATAGTGTCAGAGATGAACAAGCAAGAACCACATTGATAAGACGCCATATTGCAAAGACAACTGAAACCGTACGAAGGTCCTTCAAGAGAGCCTGGAAACGAAGAATCGTTCGAATGATACGGAAATTTCCAACCATCCATAACGAAACGGAAAAATACTGGAGGTTAAGTCCACAATTTTCGAATGGAGTTTCCGGAAATTGTCTGCTCCGTTTAACTTTCAACTGAAATTTCCGGATTTTTTGCTAAATGGTATGCGCCCAAGATATCCATATATACAAAGAAAATAAAGTAAGCAAGGCTGGAAAGTCGACGTAATATCAGCCTTGCTTACTCTATTTGTGTTCACATTTTTGGCTAATTAAATCTTTTTTAGATCCTACGTACACCAGCAGCATTTCGTGTGCGGTCCTCTGCCAATTATTCACTATCATCATACAAAGCAACCACGTCTGGCAACAACAGAATTTTCTCACGCTTTCTTGCATCATTCTCGCTATTCGGAAACTCAAGACGTTTACGGTATTCTCACCAAATGGTCCAAAAGCATTCATAATATACGGTTTACCCCATTTCAGTTGAAAATGACGTGATAACGGCTTTAATAATTCTTGGTTTGCAACCACGTGACAAGGCGGCCATGTTGGTGGTCAATACAATACAATTTTTTTTTTCGCAGAATTTGCATGAAAATAGAGTTTAGTTCCCAGCGGAGAGAAACGGTTTTGTTCTTGACCACCAAGATGGCCGCCGTGACGTCACGTGCAAACCAGCAATAATGACGTCGTCCCTCGTGATCACTCGCAATAACTCCTGGACACTCCTTGTCACTAACAGTAACAACAAATGAGGATTTAAACTCAAGAAACCACGTATCCTTGCCTAAATGCTTAATTGTAACATCCAAAACAACATTCAGGCATACTATGACAGCAATGCATGATGGGAAGAACTTACAGGAGATAGCCCGAAGGGCACTTTGATTTGTTTTGGAACCTCGTCGGTTGTTCAACGTTTGTCGAGGATAGCTTCGCAACCTCGTCGGTTGTTCAACGTTTGTCGAGGATAGCTTCGAATGGCCCGAATCGAAGACTATCAGATTTCTAACAAATATGGCTGCCCGTGAACTCCACGCTTCCATTTTGTAGACGTTCATTTTGCATAACCGGAATGAAAGCACGCCTTTTAAGACTTCGAAATGGAAAGAAAAAGTCCTTTAGAAGATTTTTATGCCTTTGTAGTGGTGGTTTGAGAGCTGAAAGCGATGAAATTTGTCACAAGTGAGGACATGTCTTCTTTCAGAATTTATACTCGAAGCGGCAGACTTTACTAAGAATTTTCAAGCATTCCTGGAAAACTACGGTAAAGAAAGTCACATTTTTTAATGTCCATTTACTTTGTAAGAAACATTTCATAGACTGTTTCTTTGTCTTATTAGTGGCTTTTGACAAATATTTAGAAAACTTGATCACAATCGGTCGAGCGAGAAATTCGCCAGATGCTGAACAAATTTGCGTGGCCGACAGTTTCTTCTCTTGAGACTAAACTAAACTGGATAAGAATGGCATTAAGCTACATGCAGTCAGTAAGCTACATGCAGTCATAGACTGCCTATTTTTTAATTATGTTACAGATGCGAGGACGTGAAGGATTAAAAGTCATAATAAAAGGTATACGTTAAGGTTTGTTAGTATCTTTGGCTTGTAAAGTACATGTAAGACTGCGGGGAATGTCAGCAGCGCGCTGTATTTGTCTGGTATAGTAAGGAAGTTGCGGTTGTAACCTCGTTTCTCAATACGTAACACTTGTACCTCACGACCTCAACATTCGCGAAGAAACATACAGTCGGACCTCTATTAAGAGGCCCTGCACCTAAGAAACAACCGATGATTCCTGGCTGAAAAATAAAATCGGCCGATTTTTTTGTCACAAGTAAAAGTTGCCAAACTTTATTTAAAAATGAATTTCTTTTGTTTTAGTTTCTCTTTTTTCCCCAAATATCGACTCGCGAAGTTGTGTTGTGTGATGATGGACCAAAATAGAGCGTAAAATATCATATATGACCTTCAGAAAGGAGGTTCAGAATTTTATATCGCAACGCAAAATGATCAAACACTTTCACGTGAGTAAAGAAAAAAACTTATTTATGTTATATCATTCGATAATCATCGAAAAATAGTCAAAGGGAATGCAGAATAAACATTTAAATATACCATACCAAATTAAATTAGATGTAGCGTTAGGTCTGATTTTAAAATAATTATTTCTCAAAAGTTCAACACTATATAGGGTGATCACACTGGTAAATCAAAAGCTAAAAGGATAGACCTTACGTCCATGGAAAAACATTTTGTGGCCAAAGTAAATTGACTTTGCACGAAGTGTTAAAAGTTATTGTAGTTACCGTTATTTTGCCACTTTGGCGAAACACTTCTGTGTTGTCAAGAAGGCTCTCGATAACGTCGTAAATGCCACATTGAAATTTGTTAAGCACTCATCAACTATCCTAAATAGGAGAAAATAATGTTAAAAGAACACAGAGGACGAAAAAGGGGAAAATTTCCGAGGTTACCATCCGCTTAGGGGTTGAATCTTCGCAACGTGGTCGCGTGACAACATTCGTATTTCCAAACTGCGGCGGAATCTAAACGTTTCAGGTTAAAATAGACAGAATTGAGTGTCTGAACAACTTTTCCACGGCCAGAAACTTTGTAGTAATAGGATGTTGTACAAGAAAATGACAAATCGAACTAAAATTTACTTTAAATCGGCCGCAGTCATCGATAAGTTCGAATGCGTGTTGCGTTTCGTTACATACAACAGACGTTACAGGTCAAAGCTTACTCAAGTGGTGAGGTCAGCGGACTTTCAAAATGGTCCCGTGATAGCATTGAGAATGGGCGCTTTCCATTCGGATGTTTACATGTTGTAATTTGAACGTCGTGGTAACTGTAACCTGCGATCAGGCGTTTTTTTCGGAGGGAAAGTCGGCGGAGAGCGGGGAGGGAAGAAAAGAGGTGAGGGGAAAAAAAAGAACGCCTGATACATTTATTTAACGACCCCCCTGCCGCCCCCAAATTATGAAATCTGTCAACTGTCAAAATGTAGCCAATCAGATTTAACCGGATATCACGTCGCTTGTTGTTTACAGTTGGCGCTTGGCAGGCTTTGCGACTTGCCGCCTTCGTGTAATATTTCTCAGTGCTAGTGAAAATGTTTGGTTTTCCGATCAGGAAAAAGTGGCAAGTTGAGATGTCGCTAACGAAATCATTGGACAAGCACAGCTACTTTTGCAAAACCATTTTAACCGTAGGTGCATTTTGGAAAGAGCTGTGGAACAGCTGAAAGAATTATTTCATCAGATTTGATCAAGAGCGTCGGAATATTAAATAAACATTAACATTCATTCTACCTACCGGTAATTCTACAGCAGCAAGCTCACGAAATTGTCAGAAAATTTCTTCGTCGAACTGAAGACCGTTTAAGCTCGCAAGGATATTAAAGCAGCTGACATTGCACCGAACAAAACGGCTCCACAATAACACCCGGTGGGCGACGGGCTTATGTTACCAAAGACAACAGACAAATTATAATACCCTCTGCATGCAGCCCATCCCCCACCCGGTGTGTAGGTAATTTGAACCGCAAGGCCAGTTTCAAACGTTCCTCACACGGAACATACTGACCACGCATCTTTCTACGGGTCTCAACGGAAAAGTGTTTGAGTTTTAGGAGCTGAAATTCCCGCTTGGCGGACGTCTGTGCCCGATGAAGGAAAGAATTGTTTAAACAATGTATGGAACTTGCACCATGTGGAATCTCGAGGCGATCGGAGGTATTGGGACGAATTTATGGCTGTTTTCCTTCGGTTGATCGGCTGGGCTTCGGCACTCGAGTGCCCTACCTTGTCTTTCTTTTAGGGAGGAAGAAAAGAAACAGTTGAACTAAAACTCGCTGGAATCGCTTCGAATCGACCCCAAAACCACTCAAGACACAAGTAAACACACAAAGAAGTTCAGGTGAGCCAGTTTTATTCCAATATCGTTCCTAATTTTACGCTCAAATTCGAAGTGAATCTTCCCCATACAAATCCTTATAATTTCGCTATTACGCAACAGTTACCATCACTTGAGCTTGGGGGTACCTGTGGTTCGAGTTTTCGGAATTTTCGGTGGTCGAATGGAATGGGTTTAGAACACTTGGATATCGGGACGGCGTGACATATCAAAAATTAAATGGCGAACTTTTTAAATGTTTTCGCGGCTTTAGAACAAGATGATTCCGAAACATTGCTCGTACAAGCGGGCAATTCTGCTTCTATACTAGTCGTTGCTATAAACAAGTCTGAATAATAAGAGGGTCCTGAAGGGGTAAAATGGGAACTGGGATTGGCCTGTTTTTGCCCTGGGAAATGGGATTTGTGTCTCTGGGACTGGGATTTGCTCACTGGGAATGGAAAAAAAATATGTCGAAATGGGAATGGGACAGTTAACTAGACTAACTAATTCCCTTAGTTTGGCAAACATCAGAAAACTGTTAAAAGTGCCTATTTTAGGGACTGTGCAATAATTATCAGGAGGGGGTTGGGGGGGTTGGAAAATGGGCTTCAAGTAGGAAAATATTAGGTAATACCCCCTTCTAAAGGAGTGAATTTGGTTATTGCCCCCAATCAGTCAACCCTAACCCTAACCCTAACCCCCCCCCCCCCCCCCCCCCCCCTCCTTCACACACCTTTTATATACAAATACCCAGCATTTTCGTAATATATACCCACCTGTTATTACTACGAGGTAATGTTTGTTCCAGACATGGATATACAGCAATACTACATGTTTACTTGTTGGAACAAACATGACCTCGAAGCGGTGTTCAACAAAGCCATCCGATTCCACTTCTGAATCAATTGATTGCGAATCCGAGTTGCTTGCACTGGAACTCATTTCCTCGTTAACGTTCTCTTGGGTTTCTCGTGGGATGCAAGAATGATCACCACGAGCATACTAGAGAACTCTTGCAACCAGTGCCACTTTACCTCCACTGATCTTAAGACCATGCTGGTTGAGGTACATCTTCAATCTGTTGCAATATGATTATCTATGTTGTAGTGAAATTATGATTTTGATGCAATTTTGTCTACACTGGTTCAAATTTATTTTGAACCAGTGCAAAATATTTGAACTGGAGCAAAATACTTTCACCAGGGCAAAATATTTCATTTGCACTGGTGTAAAATTAACTATATTCTACTGTTCGTATGGTGTTGACAATTCAAACAATATTTGTCTCTATATTATAGAGATAGAGAAGAATAGATAATCGTATTGCAACAGATAGAAATTGCAGTTCAGCCACAGAACAGATCATGAAGCCTTTCAGTGAGAACTGTAAACACTTGAAATAAAATGTTAAGCCTCCCCGCCTCTTGAGTGACTTATTTTACTTTGAGCCCCCCCCCCCCCCCCCCCACCCCCATCCTTGCTTCGATTTTACTTTATGCCCCCCCCCCCCCTCCCCCCCTTCTGGTTTTCCAACCCCCCTCCTGATAATTATTGCACAGTCCCTTACGCCAATTCTACGATAGGAATATCAGAATATTTTATTTTTCCCTTGTCTTGCGGTCAACGATATTTGTGTACAGCGGTGCAATCAAGCTAAAAGTGCTGAGCATGCATATTTACATGTTAAAAACAACATGGCGGGATGTCAGACTACCTGCAGGCGACAGGAATGTGAAGTGATATGACCTGAAAATCACCTGATATGCGGATGTGAATAGAAAAGAGCTGGTATGAAAAACACTGGGATTTTTCCTGAATTCTGCTAGTGGGAATGGGATTTGGACGCTGGGAAATGGGATTTGGAAAAAAATTGGGCTGGGAATTCAGAACCCTCTAATAATAATAATAATAATATTTTGAACATAAACTCTCTGCTCCGAGTATCCTTTATTAAAGGCGGGAACAAAACAGACGAGTACAACGGACTTTTACCGAATGTAAACCGGACAAAACTAAACACAGTTGATCTTACCGTTGCCAGTTGCAGCTCCAAAGCACGAGTGATGTAATAATAATTGGAGATCGGCACAGAAATACCCACACGATGAAAGACTGTTTGGTCGCCATCTTTCCCGAGTTTTCAGCCTACTTGAGCTTGAGAGGCTAGTGCCGAGACAAATTACGAATGAAACACAAAAGTTTTGCTAATTCCGGAATTTCCATCAAAGAGGACAACCCCAAAACGTATTCCGAAAATTTCGGAATTTTCTCCCGAAATTTTTCTGTTCCGTTGGATTTCCGACCAAAAATTTCGGAAATTTTGGCCGAATGGAAAGCGCCCATGAAGAAAATAAATTTTCCAAGACCTGAAATAAATGCCATTACGATTTGAACCTTCATCGCAACAACATTTTGCTGTTTTAAGCACTTTCTGGTGCCTTGTAGAACCAGAGATATCATATCATACTTCACCACTTGAGTAAGCTTTGACCCGTAACGTCCGTTGTATTTATAACGAAATGCAACACGCATTCGAACTTACCGATGACTGCGGTCGATTTAAGGTAAATTTTAGTTCGAATCGTCATTTCCTTGTACAACATCCTATCACTACAAAGCTTCTGGCCGTGGAAATTAAAGTTGTTGAGACACTCAATGCTGTCTATTTTAACCTGAAACGTTTCAGTAGATTCGCCGCAGTTTGGAAATACGGATGTTGTCACGCGACCACGTTTTTTTTTTTGATACATTTTGTTGAACAAGAACACAGGAGTACAAAAAATAGATAAAAAAGAAAAGAAGTAAATTAATACATTGATTAAAGGAAAAAATTACATGTTTCAACAAATATAGGATAACAGCTAATACAAGACAAGAAGATTTTTACTTACAACAGTGCATTGTTAACAGTATAAATGTTTAGCTTATTGGCATTTTACAAGTAGGAGCAAAGCAATAAAAAAGGTATCTAATATATATATATATATATATAATCCAAGAAGGAAAATCACTCAACTTTGATGACCATAAGTTTAATACAAACTTGTTTCGTAGGTGTTGCCACCCACTCCTCAGTTAAACTTACAATGATTGATCCCTTGTTTGACTACGTTATTTATATGTATGATTTCGCAAGACGCACACTCTACCTAACCGTTAAAAAACCGTTAAAAATATGCGCGCGCCTAAAGAATACATGCGCGCGCACTACTTGCTTCGGTAGAACTTATTCTAGGGTGTGTTTTAAAATATATTTACGTCTGTGTCTACACGTTGAAATAAGCTCGTTTCTCCTATTAAGCGAAGCCATTTGCGGTTTAGTTATTATCAAATGTTTTTCTGCAATACACAGATTGCATCGTTTCGTTTGATTCGAATATGCCTTGGCTTTTGCTAGAATTTTCCAGGTGATGTTATATTCCTGTTTTCGGTCCTTTAACTGCCATAAATATTTACTTAATTCTGTATCGTTCTTTCTATTTTCATTGTTAAATGACGCCTTATGGTTACGCCATCTAGTTTTAAATTCGTTAGCTGTTAAACCTATATAGGTCTCTGCACTTTCTTGCGTCTTGACGGTAGCTTGATAAACTATTTCTTTAGTTAGACATTCTCCGTTCAATGGGCACTCTTCTTTCTTTCTACAACTACACTTACATATAAATAACGTAGTCAAACAAGGGATCAATCATTGTAAGTTTAACTGAGGAGTGGGTGGCAACACCTACGAAACAAGTTTGTATTAAACTTATGGTCATCAAAGTTGAGTGATTTTCCTTCTTGGATTATTCTGCTCCTACACTGTAGAGCACTTTATTGGATTCGCCGGTGAATCTTCAACTTGGATAATATATATATATATATATATATATATATATATATATATATATATATATATATCATTGTGGCAGGGAGGAGGGTGTGTAGCGAAAAACAGAGGAAAAGGTTAAGTACACTATACACTATAAGTTTGTGTGCTTTTAACTTAAGTGTTGTGCTAAAGGAGCCCATTTCTTATTGTTATTGCTGGTAGCGTTCAATTCTATCTTGTATTGAGTGCTCAAGATGAACAAGAATCCTCTAATGCCCAGGAAAGTTTCTTTAATCTTGCAACACCATATAAAGTATTTGGCCAAGAGGAAACATAAGTTTAGCTGTACTGAATAGTGTCGAGAGTTATCTGGCCTCAGACCCAAGAGAATAGCCATGTTCTTTTGATAATCATTAGGGATAAGTGTTTTTGTTTTCAACCATAGAAGTATAAGTCATCCCAAAAAGAAGCAGTTTTATTGCAATGCCAGAAAAGGTGTGTGAGTTCTTCAGAAGCTTTGCCACAAAAAGTGCAGTTAGGATTGTCTTTAATGCCGATTTTTGATAAAAAGCTGTTCGTTGGTAAGATTCTATGCAAAAATCTGAAGTGGAAATTAATAATTTTGGTGCTCTTGGTGCAGCTAAAAGCCAACGTATATATATGTTATTTACCGGCCGGGAGGTCCGTATAGGAAAAAACTGTGCCCGAGGTCTTGAGTACGGCCCGAGGCCGTACTCAAGACCGAGGGCACAGTTTTTTCCTATACGGACCGACCTAGGCCGGTAAATAACTTATTTATTTTTTTCCTACTTTAATTCTGCGATTCGCCGTGAAAATCATTCATGTACAGCTTTCCAAGAAATGTTTCTTACGCGCCGCGTACAGCTAAACTGACAGAACGCGCGCAAAATCTAAATTCACAACTTTCCATTCATAAACAAAAAAAAATTAATGTGCAAAGTGAACTCATTGCTATCAGTTTATGTCTCTTGGTAGAATAAACGGCTCTTGTGTTTGCCTTCGGTGAGGATTGCCTACAGCGAAGCCGTGGAAAGCTGAATTATAACTTTAAAAACTTTTCAAATTTTTCTATTACAAAGAAAAGTCGAGCGTAATTTATTTATAGCGGGGAGAAAGCTTAAACTGAGCTATTCTAATTTAAAAATCATGTTTTCTTGAATGAAAACTTATAGAATTTAGATAAAAGAAGGTAAAAACCGAGAAATAAAAGTATACAAACCGAGCAATGTAGTGAAAGTACAAATTATCTCGTAAAATCCGATCGCTAAATGGCGTGTAAATTATTGACAACAAACCTAGTACAAGACTAGAATGACAAAAGACTTTTTAATAAAAAATTCACAGAATCTCTATTAGGAGAAAAAACACAACCAGAAAAATAAGAACACTTAAACCGAATGGAGTCAAAACCTTTGTAAAAAAGCGCTAGATTGCATCTTATTATAGTAATGTTTTGCCACAAATGCCGCTTTGTAAAAAACAACAACAAACCCAAAAACTATAAAATCAATAAATCATAAAATCGAAACTTGTACTCGCCTTTTCGAGGAATAAAATTGGCCTTTATTTTTACGGCTGATTTCTCCTTCCATTTAGTTTGTTCTGTCTTTCTTCATTGAGTCTTTTTGTACCTGGTTTAAGCGTAGTTAAGATCTTCAGCGTGTTGTCTGGTCTTTGCATGTCAGCCGATGTGAGCTATGATGAAACTTTGCCGGTTTTCTTCATTGTTTTCTTTGTTTGTGTCGTTAAATATTAAATCTGGCCAATAAAAATTCACTTTCGCTTTGCTAGCTTTCGTCTGGGTTCATAATTTATGAGAAAATTCAATGATATGAAGCTTTAAACAACAAAATCTTTCTGTAAAATTAGGAGCGGTCCGTACGCGGGGTCCGGATGGGAAAATCCGGACCGCTGGAGCGCGCGTATTCAAGGATTTAGGATTCCGGACCGCTGAGATGCTTCAGAAAAAAATAAATGCTTTTATCCAATCTGGTTTACAACAGTTATCGATTTCACAATTAGCATTCCACTTTGTTTGACTTTTATCAGGATTGAAAGATTTCAGAGATACGAGTTTTCTATAAACAAGTTTGTTTGCTTTTTTGTATTTGATGAAAGCAGAAAAGAAATCTTCATAGCCTGTTTCATTAGATGCAGCTTTTGAAGAAATTGAAATACTTCGAATTGATGATATGAGACCATGGAAAGTTAAGGGTTGCATTTGTATGTTGTAGGTGGTCCTAAATTCAGCGAAAGAGAGGAACTTGTCCTGATCTTTCATTAGGTGTTTTATTTTCAAAATGCCTTTCGAAATTAGCTGTTTGAAAACGATGGGTTTGTTGTCTATTCTGATTAATGAATTATGCCATAGGGGTTGTTCTAGAAACTGCTGCTTACTGTTTATTTGGGGATTAAAATTGACTTCAGCCCATATACATAAAAGTTCTTTAAATAAAGGGTTTGTAACGTGGAATGTTTCCGAAGTATCCTTCCTATTGAGGTTACCACTAAAAATCAACTTTCCATCATATTTTTCTAGCTCTTTTTCAAGAAAAAGTTTCCATTTTCCACTGTTCTCATCATCAAGATATTTCTTTATCCATGTAGTTTTAAGCGCTTTGTTATACGAAAAAATGTCGATCATTTTCAATCCTCCTTTCCCGTAATCGTTAATCATTATATTGCGTTTAATTTTATCTTCTTTATTATTCCATAGAAAGGTATAAAATAAATCATTTATCTCCTTGAGTGTTTTATCATCTGTTGTCAAAGGTGCTAGTATGTAGGTTAGTTGTGACGCAGCAAGACTTTTGAGAACAAGAATTTTTCCAATAAGGGTCAATCGTCGGTATTTCCAGCAATTTAAAACACACCTTATCTTCTCCAATTTTTCTCCATAGTTTACTTTCATGGTGATATAAGTGTCAGTTGAAAGCCAAACACCAAGGGATTTTACTTTGGTTTCAGGCCATTTCAGGTCTTTTTCTGGGAAGAGTTTTTCCTTTTTACCTGTGTTTGATCCAATCCATAAGGCTTCAGTTTTTTTATAGTTGAGTCTGAGGCCAGAGACACTACCAAAGCGCTCAAGTAGGTTGAAAGTCGCACTCAAGGAGTCTTTTGTACCATCGAGGATAAAAGTAGTGTCGTCTGCATATTGACTTAATTTGATCTCTTCGTTGTTTACAAAAATACCTTTTATTGTTTTACTTTTTCTGACTGCATTAGCTAACACCTCTGCCGATAATATGAAAAGATAAGGTGAAAGAGGGCAGCCTTGCCTAACACCCCTTTGTGGCTTAAAAAAACTAGTGGACTAGCCATATTGTTTAAAACGCAGCTTTCGATATCTCTATAAAATAGCTTGATCCATTCAGTGAAGGAAGGGCCAAAACCAAAGTACTCAAGAGTTCTGTTAATAAAAGTCCACTCAACGAATCAAACGCTTTTTCAAAATCAACAAATAGAAGAAGGCCTGAGATGTTTTTTTCAGCCGCGTATTTGATGACACTGTCGACTAAGAGTATGTTTTCGCCTATAAAGCGTCCTTTGATGAAACCGGTTTGATCGTTGTTGATCAGTTTTGGAATCACTTTCTTCAAACGGTTTGCTATAGCTTTCGTTGCTATCTTATAATCGCAGTTTAAAAGTGTTAATGGTCTCCAGTTTTTTATCAGATGTGGGTCAGAATCTTTCTTAGGGATTAGTTTAATGATTCCTCGCTTTTGAGTGATCGAAAGGTTACCTGCTTCGTATGCATAATTGAGTGCCTTTAACAGCGGACTGGCTAACTCGTTCCAAAACATTTTATAGAAATCTGCGGGAAGTCCGTCGCTACCAGGAGATTTTTCTGGTTCCATGTCTTTTAAAGCCTCAAAACATTCTTGTTTACTTAAGAGCCCTTCACAGAAACTGGCTTCAATTGGATCTAACTTCTTTGTGTTTACGTTTTCAAAGAATTCACATTATCCGTTAATAGGCTTTCGTGTCTTGTATAAATCCCGATAAAACGTTTCACAAGTAATAAGAATGTCTTCGTCCGAAGTAATAAAGGTATCATCGCTTGTTTTAAGCTGAGTTATCGTGTTGAGTTTAAAGTGCCTTTTTTCTAAATTGAGAAAATAAGATGTATTCTTTTCACCTTCGTTATACCACTTAGTCTTTGATCTTAAGATAGCCTCTTTGGTGCGCACTCTAACAATTTCTTCTAATTCCTTTTTTGAGAATTCAAGGTTTTCAATTATATCTTTCTTTTGTATTTCTTCTAAAATTGGATTTTCCAGCTCCTTTTCTAGTATGAAGATTTTTTTCTCTAAGCTCGTTTCTCTATTATTAGTTTTACGTTTTTTGTCCGCGGAAAATTTAAGTGATTTTTCACGCACCTTTAGTTTAATCATGTCCCAAAGTAAAGTAGGATTCACTGTTTCATCTTCTTGATATTCTTCCTGCGTTTCCTCGATAGTTGATTTTATTAGCTTTATATAATCATCATCTTTCAAATGAGAAATATTGAGTTTCCAAAAACCTGGGCCCCTTTGGTTGGTATGAGAAGATATATTTAGAGATATCATCGAATGGTCTGTTTGAAAACCAGGAAGTATATCAGCCAAGGTAACATTGCTCAGTATGTTTTGGGACACTAAGAAAAAATCAAGTCTGCAGTGTATTTCAGGATGCCTTTGCCGCCAAGTAAATCTTCTACAATCCGGGTTTAAGGTTCGCCACGCATCATTAAGATCCATATTTTCACAGAACTCTTTTACGACTATTTGAGCGTTGAGATGTGTTTTGGCAAGGCCCCCTCTTTTATCTTTTTCGATATCCATAACAAGATTAAAGTCACCGCCAATGATTATTTCTTCGCATTGGAAATCCAAAAGACGAGAAAACAAATTTTCAAAGAAATTTGGATTGTCATCGTTTGGTGCATATATATTTGCAATGGTAATACTCTTGCCGTTCGCTGCTAAGTCGCATATAATGTAACGGCCTTCGTCATCCATAAAAGTTTTCGATATTTTAAGATCGAAGTTGTTATTAAATAGAATGCAAACGCCAGCTTTTTTACTGGAAAAGCCGCAGAAAAGGCTTTTGTAACCCCACTCCGCGGACCATAAATCCGAGGTTTCAACGGAACAATGGACTTCTTGTAACATGTAAATTGACATATTTTTTGAACGGAGCCAATTAAACATTTCTCTTCTCTTCTCGCTACTCCCTAGACCCCGCACATTGAGTGAAGTTATTTTAATTTCATTGAAATTTCGTGTGTATAAAAACAAAGGCTAACCTGCTTTGCTGCTTGATTGTAAGGTGCCAATATACAATAGACGTAGAAGCCGTAATTATGCCTAACAGTTAACATCCAGAATAATAAAAGTTTGTTTTTACATAACACCAAAACAACATGAATTATTAGCGAAAATTGAGACGTAACTAGAACAAAATGATACACATAACAAGAAAGATAAAATTTAGCTTGGTTATTTGGGAAGGACATAAATCCCTGAGAGTGTTTAAGATGTTGGATAAAGATAGCGATTAATTCTCAGAGAGCGGGTTTTAGCCGTGCGTTTATATTTGTTTAGTTTACAGATCATAATATATTTATCAATTTTAGGACTGATTTTATCTAAGTTGCGGTTGTAGATGGCTTAAGATTATCAGGGATGTTATCTATACGATAAGCTACATTGTCTACAATTAGATTTCTGTCTACTACTTTTGCGTTTAACCCTTTACCTCGTGCCTCAAACATCGCTTTTATTAGAGTTTTCCTTTCCATTTGGATAGCTCTGGCGTAGTCCTGGGTGATGTACGCGTCTTTAAATGTTGAAGATTTTTTTAATCTCCCCTTCGCTCTGAATACAGTGTCTCTATCTTCTCTGCATAAGAACCGTGCAATTATCGGTCGTGGGTAGGCATGAGACTGGTCATCCGTCGAACGAGGTTTTCCAACTCGATGGACTGCGTGGAACTGAATGTTTTCGGCGCTAATATTCATCTCGTTTTCGATTATATCATAGATAACATCCGCGCAATTTTCTTGATTCTGTTCAGGAATGTTCATAAAACGAAGGTTCTCTTTCCTGGAATAATTCTCTAGGGCAATTATCTTTTCTTGCTCGTCTGCTAGCTTTGATTTTAAATCCTGAATTTCGACCTGTTGGCTGTCAAATTTCTTCTGATCTTTAAGTAGGTCTAGATCTTGTCGTTGCTTGTCTAAACTTGATTGACATGTTTTTTTGAAATCGGAGTGGGTTTTTGTAATCTCCTGTAGGTCGCCGATTGCATCCCATGCAGCTTGCAGAGACTTTTCGACATCACTTAGGGTGGTTTTCACACCTTCAATTTCGACCACGTTGCGAAGATTCAACTCTCCTATTAACATATGATGCCCGATTTAGGGTGTTAGCTCTATTGTACATTGTACACATTCATTGTATTAGGTAAAATTATGTATTCTAATATATTCTATGGCATTGTATTCTATTGTATTGTCGTTCTTTTGTGCTCTAATATTCTATTGTTTTAACAAAAGAATAAGTGTTACCCCTAAATCGCGCATGGTATACCTATTAAGTATTGTTCCACATAAGAACGATAGCAAACTTCATTGTTCTGCGGCATTGGCCGTTTTTATGCTAGAGACGTTAAAGTCGTCTACTAGTAGACGCAATTAACGTCTCAGACGTTAAATGCGCCTGGTATAAAAACGGGACGCATTAAAGTAGATGGCCACAGAGAAAAACACGAGATTTTCTAAAAAAGACTATTCTCGGAAGTAACTGGACACGACTAAAGTCGTCCTCAAATAAATTTTAAGAGCACGAATATACAAATAGGGCTAAATTCGTCCTCGTTAAGGCCGTCCCGTTTTTATACTAGACGTATTTAACGTCTGAGACGTTAAAGTCGTCTGTTAAGTGCGTCTGAACGACGCACTTAAAAGAAGACGTTAAAGTCGTCAGACGTTAAATCCGTCTGGCTTATTTTCCGTTTTTATACTAGACGTTAAAGTTGTCTCGAGACGACTTTAACGTCTCAGACGATATTAACGTCTGTAGCATAAAAACGGCCATTGGCTCTTTCCCGCATAGAATATCTTTGATTTCAAGAATAGAGGAGGAGCTGATGGTTAATAATTATATTTCATTTTAAAAATAAAGAAGATCCATTTGCGTCAAATAAATTTTAGGAAATGTTCGTGCTTAACCAATCAGAATAGCAGAAGACAATAGCTAACAATTTTGCTTCTTTGATGAAGTTCCCCAAATACAATATCTTTTAAACATTGTATGTTGTGAGATTGGGTCTCAAATTACTTGAAACCTTAAAAAAATTTAATAGACAAAATGCACCTTAAACCTTCACTTTTTAGCGGTTTTTGAGTCTAGGCCAATGAGATCACTAGTTGTAACAATGAAAAAACTTGACATTCCATTGCCGTTCAGCGCTATCCTTCTTATGCGGATCATTACTTAAAGCGGATGGTAACCTCGGAAATTTTCCCCTTTTTCGTCCTCTGTGTTCTTTTAACATTATTTTCTCCTATTTAGGGTAGTTGATGAGTGCTTAACAAATTTCAATGTGGCATTTACGACGCTATCGAGAGCCTTCTTGACAACACAGAAGTGTTTCGCCAAAGTGGCAAAATAACGGTAAATACAATAACTTTTAACACTTCGTGCAAAGTCAATTTACTTTGGCCACAAAATGTTTTTCCAAGGACGTATGGTCTATCCTTTTAGCTTTTGATTTACCAGTGTGATCACCTTATATAGTGTTGAACTTTTGAGAAATAAATTATTTTAAAATCAGACCTAACGCTACATCTAATTTGGTATGGTATATTTAAATGTTTATTCTGCATTCCCTTTGACTATTTTTCGATGATTATCGAATGATATAACATAAATAAGCTTCTTTCTTTACTCACGTGAAAGTGTTTGATCATTTTGCGTTACGATATAAAATTCTGAACCTCCTTTCTGAAGGTCATATTTTACGCTCTATTTTGGTGCCATCAGAAAAAATGAAAACGAACCGTGAGTGTTCTCGAGTTTCCTTCGATGAAATTTTCTACAAATGTGCACACTTGAAGAGACAAGAGCCGTCTTTAACATGTTTGTTTTTTGAAAAAATATATCGGATAAATTCAATGTAAATCTAAAATTCGGAAATATCTTCGCACCTGCCTTGGCAACCCCATGTTTTTTCTTTCTAATGATGATGCTCACCTTAGTGCCAAGTTTAAAGAAATTTTACCGAAGATAACTCAACAAATTACTGCAGAAAGGGAAAATATTGCTTATATTCAGTCCGTTTGGAGAAGCTCTGTTGTCATGGCAACAGCCTTGGCAAAGAGAATAACAACGAAAACATAATTGTCATTATGTTGATTTCCTTACTGCTAAAGCCCTTGGTCGTAAAGCGAAAGAGAAAATTTCTAGAGTCAGAAAAGTAACTCATTGTCAGAAGATTACGCATTTTCTAAAAACCCTAGCGAGCCACCAGTTCCAGACATTAAGATTGTGGGTCCATGCAGGGAACAGCTAAACACCGGCGCGCGAACAAGCGGGAAAAACGAGGGAAGACTGCATCTATCTACATCTACATAATTTATGTGCTACCGAGCACGAAGAGGATTAAGTAAGTAAGTATAAGGACATTTAGCAAATTCCAGTGCAAAGTGCAAAATTAAATGAATAAAAAAATATGTGCAAATAAGGTAAGGGCCGATTCGCACTAGCGGACAAGTTTGAAATGTCATGACATTTTTGACAAAAACAAAATTGTCGCGACAAGTCAGAGACATTTTGAAGAAAACAAAAGGTATAATTATTAGTACAATAGCTCTGCACGTGCTTCTGGCATCCTTGTACATTTCTCGGCACATCAAATATGCAGGCAGGTCCACGTGGTGAAAAATGTTAAAACGATTTGCATTTGAAGTGCGCGTGTACTGATGTTTTTGTGCTCGTGCGAGGAAAATGTCGCAAGAAAACGATTATTTTTCCCGTCCATTTATCGGCACAAACTGGTTCCCTCCGCATTCTCTTGTTCCAACCCCGGTATTACCATCCTTCCACGACGTCACCTCGGCAAGTTACCTTATTGGTACTAATTTTCGCGGGCACTTAATTTCGCAAAAAAAGGGTCGGCATATTTCGCGGGTCTTTATTTTCGCGATTTGGGTGCAAAATTATTTTCTTAGGGAATTAATTTTCGCGAAAATGAAAAAAAACATTTTATTTCGAGAATTTTATTATTTTACACTTCTTATTGCTGAAAATCATCAACTCACAACAAAACCAAACTATAGAAACCGCATCGTGTACCATAGGCATAGTCAAATACATTATCCTTATGCTTAACGTTCTTTGCAATTGTATAATACAAGAAATACTTGAAAAGTATGAAACAGATTGTCGTTTCAAATGACAAAGAACCCGGGATAGATGGCCATTTCGATGAGTGTACAAAAGAGGTGCTGAAAGGACTTGAATATGACGATAGCGATACAGATGAAGAGGTTCAAAGCAACACAGATAGTGAAATTTGACTGTT
The DNA here is from genome assembly GCA_024195265.1 of Dendrophyllia cribrosa. Taxonomy (NCBI): domain Eukaryota; kingdom Metazoa; phylum Cnidaria; class Anthozoa; order Scleractinia; family Dendrophylliidae; genus Dendrophyllia; species Dendrophyllia cribrosa. Next base: position 509,701 of record JAJLRJ010000015.1, on the reverse strand, counting down.
AAACTGTTGTTTATCATCTGTAGGCATGCCATAGAGCTTTTACACGTTATACACAATACGTAGACATGTGTTTCTTCATTAAATTGAGAAAACAAGAAATATAGGAGGGTATTAAATTTCGCGACATTAAAGTTCGCAGGAATTTTTTTTCGCGTCGCTTTAAGTTCGCGATTTTTTTTAAATCGCGAAAATCGCGAAATTAAAGCGACGCGAAAATTAGTACCAATAAGGTATGAAGCAAGTGGCGTTTGGACAGATGTTAACGCCACACAATCGTCCACGAAGCGGGAATATGATAAATGGGCAAAGGACGAAATTTCGCGTGTTGTTTTTTAGTACAATCCAGACCAAACACAATAGCCAATCAACAGGGTATTGTTATCTGGCATTACGAGGGGCATTGGAATGCGACTTGTCATGAATTGTCCTGCCTTGAGGCAGGACAACGGCCCCTTTGAAGATTTGTCCGTTTTGACAAAATTTGCACTTGTCCAACAAGTCGTTCGCACTTGGTTTTGCGATTGTTTGACAAAATGTATCGCGCGTGCAACGCTGATCAATCATAAGACAACTGCTTCTTTGTTTTCCTGAATTGTTGGACAAGTTCTAGGTCTCAAAAAACGTATTCGCACTTGTTTTCTGTAACAAGTGACACATTAATGAAGAAATCTACAAATTGTTACAAAATTTGTCCGCTAGTGCGAATCGGCCCTAATAAATAATTGTGGTATAATAAAGATGAAACAAGTAACAATCAGTTAATAAAACTAGCACTAAGCAGAGATATAATTATTCACAGCTGCTTTAAAATCACTTATTGAGGTCATGTCATGTTGATGATATTTGGCGGTAAATTGTTCCAGTCGTTAATTGTTCTAGGCCAAAAACTATATTTATACTCATCACATGATGTTTGTATTGGAATAAACTTCATTGGGTCAGAGTTTCTGGTTTTCATTACAGTTTTATGTTTCACATAAGGTGGTATGTTGATTGCTGCTTGGCCATGTAGTATCTTATACATCAAAGTTAGTCTGTTCACTTTTCTTCTATGCTCCAGTGTTGGCCAATTAAGATGGTTTAGCGCTTGGGTAACACATCCTTCCTGTCTTGAATATGTTTTAGTAGCAAAACGCGCGGCACGACGCTGTACTTGTTCGAGCCAGGATTTTTGATATATCCTGTAAGGATCCCATGCAGTACTTCCATATTCTAGGATACGTCTCACTAAGGAGATGTATGCTTGTGCTTTAACTCTTTCTGGACACGAGTGGAGATTTCTTTTAATACAGCCCAAGGTCTTATTAGCTTTATTCTTCACATTCAATATACGAGTTTTCCAATTAAGTGTTTCTGAGATGGTAATGCCCAGATAAGGTTGGTGGTCAACAGCTTTCAGTGTCTGGCCTAGCATGGTGTAAGGGTGTATAGTAGGGTTCTTGATCCTGTAAATCCGAAGAACATAACATTTACAGGGATGGAAGTTCATCTGCCATTCCTGTGCCCAGGTAACAAGGACTGAGGAAAGGGAGTAAGGTAACACCAGTAAACATTCTTAATAAACAACCTCGTTCCAAGAATTCTCTCTCTTCAGCTACGTCATCATCGAGAGGGACCCTGGTTGCGGCTGGTCACCTGCCACGCTGTGACAAAAACTCCCCCATCGGGGCAGGGTGAACTGATTATTTTGTTGATCAATCAACTGAGGAGGCGAAAGCACGTTCGCTTAAATACACGGGCAATAATTTACAGCTTAGAAAAGTTTCAGAAAGGTCAAAAGAGCCAGATTTTTCTTACTGGAACATTTTTAAATATCCAATTCAGGTAATCTCTGTTTTGAATTCGAGCCGTTTGATTTTAGACATTTTAAATTCGCCGTGTGTTCCCTGAACAATTACAAAAGCATCACACTCACCGCTTTCTTTATAATATGATGTTACCGCCCAGATTTTGGTTAACATGTGACCTGCCGCTACCAGGGTCTCTCTCGATGATGACGTAGCTGAAGAGAGAGGACCCTTGGAACGAGTTTTTTGTTAAGAATGATTACAGGCGTTACCGCGCCCCTCTCTGCAGTCTTCCCTCGTTTTTCCCGCTCGTTCGCGTGCAAGATTTAAGCTACTTCCTGGCTCCACAATCTTAACGCATGGAACAGGCTACGCTTTTCACCACCTTGCCATTCTTTAGGTCGTGATACGGGTGTAATAAGGTCATGAACAGTTCCGTGATTAATGGTATTATCTCAAGGGCCTGCTGCACATTTTGCGCCTTTCTCACAAAACCGACAATTTTGTAGTCTTCTACCCCTCCTTTATGGTATTTTTTTGTTTCCACTCGGATTTGTGATAGGGTCTCTCTCGATGATATGCAGCTGAAGAGAGAGGACCCTGAGAACGAAGTTACTTGACAAGTACCAGCCCCTGGTATACCCTCTGTTAGGTTCATTTTGACACTTCCTGTCAACACACAAGCGTCGTTTGGAAATTAAATTGATCATGTTAGAGAGTAGCCTCCTACGCAGACGTCCTTAGGGCTCGTCAAGTAATCTTTCCTCCGTTCGTGGGGGAGGAAAGAGGCTAGTTAGAGAGGAGCGCAATCAGCACATAAAATTGGGTCGGAAAAGGCAATAATGATTTAAGCCACTGAACGGAATGAAAAAAATAAAACCTACAAAAATAATAATTCAAATGAAGCTGTTGACATATTTGTGAACTCGTTTTAATGTCGTTGTTGTAATCTCACTTTACTGTAGTTAAGCCACACAAAAGTTAATGTTGGTTCTCCGCTTAAAGCTTGTTTATTTGTGAAGCGTGATTTCCGAGGCTTAATCACCCTTTAGCTGTTCATTGGGACGACAGCGAATGAAAATAAAACAAAACAAAAAAATATACAAAAAACAGTTTATTTCCAGACCAATTGAACCAGGGCTCTAACTATCCCCTTCGACACGTTAACTAGCAAATTTTTACTCATCTCAGTGATGAGCAACTTTGAAATATCTTCTTACATTAACGCAACGAAACAGCTTTATTGCCTTTCAACTGCAATTTAATTAAATCAGTGATCGTTGTAAAGAAGCATACGTGAAATACATGCACTATCATTTCCTCGTGGTGGTTTTCTATCTTGCAAATTAAGTAAATTGAAGTCCACTGCAAAATATTATAAAAGAACAGTGAATTACTAGTTATGAATCGTCGCAGTTTTGCACTGACACAGAGAAGAGGTAACTTAGCTTTACTTAGATTTTATAGGGAGACATGTGTAGTCGCAACACATGGGAAACGGAGAAGATGTATGACGCTCAGAACAATCCCATCCTTTACTTGGCCTCCCTACATATCTACACGTGATATAGTAAAAGCATGACCCATCTTTAAATTTGCATACTGTGGCCCATCTGTGCTTCTCTGTTAGGCAAGCATTTAAGGGAGTGAAATCAATTGGGCCATTATTTCCCGGCTGCCGCTCTTTCGCCATGGATTTACAAGAATGATTAAAATGTTGAAATGTCCAGGGGCCGGTTGGCTCCTCCTCTGAGTCTCGCTTCAGACGTCTGCTTTGAATAACTGCAAAACAATTATAAAACAGAGGTCATGAAAAAATTATTCTGCCGTAAAAGTACATGTAATTTCACATTGTACCGTTCATTACCAGGAAAAAATCAACAAACGTCAATGCAATATTCATAAACGGAAGCAATCATTTTAGTTTTTTGCATGGTCATTTAAATACATTTTGCATTAGGAGGAAGATTCGTTACGAAAATAACATTCCTTAGTATATCTTCAGTCATTTTCCGCGGTCTTTTGTTAAATTTCAAGATTTTGAAGTTTGGCTGAAATCGAGCAACAAAGTTGTGGAAATCGTTTTCGCGCATGTCGAGTGCCCTATTAAGCTCTTTCAAGCCGAAATTTATCCGCTTGCCTCACAATTATATGAAGGCAGTGAATGGTCGATAAGAGACAAGAAGTTAAAAAGCAATAATTACTATGTTTCACTCGGAGATTAATTTGACTATTATGAACACCGTACTTTGTCCGGAAATATGCACTGTGGTATCGGTTCATGCAAACCTAGACACATGACACTGTCCAAACTCCGGTCCCCGTGCTCCGGTCATATTGGAAGCTCGATCGTGACAAAATGTTTTTAACCCTCGGACGTACAAGAGTTAAGGTTTTTCTCGGATATGTTTAAGACCATTTAAGATTGGTCGTGACTAGAATGGATACTCCAAAATCAGGTTGGATCACCTCGGACACTTTTTGAGAATTATATAACGTAATGTCGACACTTACAATTTATTTTCAATAAATTTTTAAGTGTAAAAAAGAAAATCTAAAATCCCCACTCAGGATTGAACCTGTGACCTCAGCTAGGCTTAGGCTTAGATAGCCTACCGTACCACTGTACCACCTAGCTTCTCGGGTTGCTTAGTTCTAAATTTAACTATATAAACTGCTGCCCCTAACCTCAACTGAAAGCTAACCAGTTACTCCGTTATATAAGTCTCAATAAGGTGTCCAACCTGATTTTGGAGTATCCATTCTAGTCACCACCATTTAAGATTAGCACATGCCGTTTTTAGTAGCTGTTCGTTTATCCTCGAGACACATTTTGGCGACAACCGGTTGCTATGGTAACGAGATATGCCGTCATAAGTAACAGGTGGTCAACCCATTTTCGAAGAAAAATGCGTGTTTTTCACCTTTTTCAGCGAAAAAACATATAAAATGCTACCAAAATGTTTAATTGTATGTTATTTTGCAACTCTAGCAAACAATATGTGCAATTTCCGCATTTTTGCGATAAATTTGAATTTTTAGAAAACTTTAACATGCAAGGCTGATCAGACAGCAAATTCGTTCGATTTCTTTTAATAAGATTTGCCCGATATTTCGGTTAGACAAAACTAACCTTCATCAGGGGCTAGGAAAGCTAAGTGAAGATGGGAAACAAACGGTTACAATATTTAAAATGGGCTAAGATAAAATGCTGACACACGATAGGCTAATAAACAAGTAACGGTTGAAAACTAGAAACGGCTAGTAATGATAATAACAATAAATATGTGGAAGATTAAATTTCGTCGCGTCTGTTCATTCCATTAGGTTCAAGTGTATTGGCTATAGTGATTAAATATGATTCTCTCGCTTTACGGATCATGTCTCTATTAGAATTAATGAGTTCTAATGGGATGATTTGGAGGTCGGTAATGGAGTGTCCGGTGAGGGCAAAGTGATCTGACACGGCAGTAGGTTGATCCTGATGTTCTTTCTTCAGGGCTTTCTCAACTGCACGTCTGTGTTCCCCAAATTCGGTCGCTCACTTGTCGTTTTGTCTCACCAATGTATTGTATATGGCATTTGGCGCATTGGATCATACAGATGACGTTAGTGGATGTGCAGCAGATGTGATGTCGTATTTGTCGTGTTTTACACCTTCTTCTCTACAGGACACACGATATTAAACTTTTTATAAGATCTAATAGCTCTGACATTCTGTGGAAGATTATTCCACAACAGTTATATGAAAAATAGCTTCAGTTACTCTGGAGCGGTTCTTTGGAATACAGTAAAAACCCGCAAGTAAGAACCTGCATTTTCCCAAGTTAGCCTAAACAGGTTCTTACATAAATGGTAATTAGCACAAATTTGGGCTAGTTGGATTCTTATTTTCTGAAGAAAAAATTACATTGCAGCTAATAGAATTTAGTGGTATTCAACCTATTCCTTATTTAAAATCTGCATACCAAGCAAGTATTTATGTAAAAATGACTATAAAAAGAAAAATTGAAGCACTGATCACAGAACATAACCTACTCTTATTTGCCCAAGTGTACTGTACCCATTTTTTATATAGATTTTAGAAAATAAGAACCTGTTTCAAATTTTAGGCTAAACAGGTTCTTGTATAGAGGGGGTCTAACTGGCAAATTTTAGCCTAACAGGTTCTTAAAAACTAGGTTCTTACTTGCGGGTTTTTACTGTAGCTTACCAATCGAGTTGCGGCAGGCTGACTCTCTTAGAGCATTCCGGGCTGGCTGCGAGCGTTTCTTCTCATCATGAAAATTTAGAATTTTTACACACGGCACTCATGTAAAGCAGGTTTTTAAATTTTCGCATTTAATATTATTGTTGTATAGTTATTGATTATTAGAGTAATTTTAGAGTAATGTAGTTCTAGCTATTATATATTTTATAATAATTCTTTATATAATTAGGTTTTTTATAGTTGTGACTGATGAGTTTACCGTGTCTAAATAAAGTTATCCTATCCTATCCTATCCTATCCTATCCTATCCTATCCTATCCTATCCTATCCTATCCTATCCTATCCTATCCTATCCTATCCTATCCTATCCTATCCTATCCTATCCTATCCTATCCTATCCTATCCTATCCAGTGCCCCACTATAGCTTTTGAAAAATCTGTATGGGGCTTGGGCAGACAGAACTTGTTTTCCTTGTCTCTAAGTTCATAGTCTGTGCTGAAAGGTGTAAACAGGCCTTGAAGATACTCCGGAGTTTGGTTGGTTACAGTTTTAAACATTAGTTTCGCTTTGACTTTCTTCCTTCTGGTAGAGAGGTCATCCCATCCCAGACTAGTGCGAAGGGTAGTAGCACTAGAATAAAAATCAGACTTAGTAATAACCCTAATGGCGCGATTTTGTAATTTTTGCAGCTTATCGGCCAATTCAATACTTAGACCGTCCCACACAGGGCAGCAGTAGTCGAAGTGCGGCTCGATAAGAGATCGATATAGAGGAATAGCCGTTTCTTCACTTATAAAGGGCCTCAGCCTTTTAAGTGCACCTATACCAGAAGAAATGGTCTTGGCGATTTCGTCAACATGTTTGGACCAACATAAATTTTGGTCAATGTAAATTCCCAATGATTTAGTGTCGCTCACTCTTTTAATTACATGCCGTTCAATCTGTACATTAAGTGAATGGGTAGCGGTATTCGCAAGCCTTTGTCGTGAACCTATTAACACTAACTCAGTCTTGGCGACCTGAGCCATTCATGTAGGTTAGATAATTCGCTATTTACTACAGTTTCAAGTTCAGGTAAGCTACTGGCAGCGATACTGATGTTTGTGTCGTCAGCATACATTCGAGGAATGGATTTACTCAGACAGTTCGGCAGGTCGTTAATGTATATCAGAAAAAAAGTGGGCCAATTAGACTTCCCTGTGGGACTCCACAGGTGACAGCAAGAGCACCAGATAGCTTACCATTGACTAAGCACTTTTGGTGGCGGTCACTACGATAAGAATCAAACCACTTCAAGGCCTTTTGATCAACTCCACAGCTAACTAATTTACTTAAAAGGATCCATTGTCTATATTGACAGACCAGCTGTTATTAGTTTCAAGCAAGGATGTAAGTGTGCTGTGAAGAGATCTAAAGCCAGATTGACAATTAGCTAGAAGTTTGTTATCATTAAGGTACTTGTAGAATTGATCGTAAATTATCCTTTCAAAAATCTTAGCAACAGCAGGAATAATCGAGATTGGCCGATAATTGTTGACATCTTGTCTTTTACCCTTGTTAAAAATTGGCGGAACTCTAGCTAGCTTCCAGTCTGAGGGAACTATACCAAAAGAGAGTGACTGGTTGAAAATAAATGTTAAAGAAGGTGCTAAAATGCGTGCAGCAATTTTAAGTAGCTTAGATGGTACATCTGGTCCGAGGGTTAAATGCCTTTAAAATATATTACCCACAATAGAAAATGTTTTATTTACATTTCAATGCAAAATCCCTATTGGCGTTATGAAATGTTGGTCTTATTGCAAAACTTCGTAACATTAAATTATTCTCTGTAAAATGCCTTTTTAAGCAAAATTTACAAAATGGGTATTCGGGACAAAAATGGCAGGAATTCTAAAAAGGGCTTACCATCTTCTGTTTGGTTGGTGTACTGTGCATCTGTAATGGACATATCGGTTTATCAAACTAGCCTCACTAAGTATTAACACAGGCTTACCATCCCCTGTTTAGGTGATGTACTGTGCATCTGTAACGGCCGTATCAGTTTATAAAACTAGCCTCAGTAAAGTATTAACACAGGCTTACCATCATCTGTTTGGGTGGTATGCTGTGCATCTGTAATGGCCGTATCGGTTTATAAAACTAGCCTCACTAAAGGCGAAATTTAGTGCTCTTAAATCTGATGAAAGGAATATAATTAAAAACTCTAAAAATCACTGCCATGTTGTTTATCTTTGTTTCGTTTTATGTTTTGTGTGGTTGTGTTTGCGAAAGTGGTATTTTCAAAATAATGGTTCGGCTTTCTCTACTTTGGAGTGATGAACGGTAGTTGTAGACTCTAGTGGCTGCCCTGGACTATTATTTTAATGTGTCCTTACCTCAACGATAACGTTATGGTTCACTGCCAATAACATTTAGCATCATAAATTGTACTTTAGGACCATCGCAATATCATTTCTCCGTCAGTGGTAACATTTTATGATATATAATGATTCCGTTACTTGACAGACAGTCAGTCATACAAGGTTTTAGGGTTATGTCATGAGTATTGTTTTTGGTTTTTAGTATTGTTTTGGAATTTAGGATGTAACTCACAATTTTGTATATATCAACCATTTTCATTCATATGAGTGTCTCAAAAATACCTACTTGCAGTTCCATCTTCTGTTTTTGTGGCGCTGAACTCTTCTGTGTTGTAAATTGGCAAGGCTCCGCAAAAGTCCAAAATTTCCTCGGTGAGATGAGATCTTTCTGCAGGACCAGTTACGAAAACAAGACTGGACTTTGTTTCGACAGGAAGTTTGCCAGGTTGGGTAGCTGCCTTTGAAATGTAAAACGAGGCACTTGTTACATAGTTTTAGATAATTTCAGGCGAATATAATTAATAAAGTTGAAGCGAACGTGACGAACAAAACCGATCCAGGCGGTTTACATTATTGAATTGAATGTGATTGGCGTGCAGGCATTAGAACTACCGAGTGAAGAGGCTTGAAATTATAGCGGAGCCCGCGGGCCGAAGGCCTGGCGGAGCACCATACTCATAGAACCTATGCCCGTCATTTTTCATGGTCATGGCTAGCGGAATGTTTCGCGGGCGCGTTGTGTGCCCGCCACCCTCCGTACGCTTTTGGCTAGCTTGCTGGCGCGTATGACATCGCAAAACATGCGCGTGTGACGCCACAAAACATCCGGGATCTTTGAGGCTTTGTTTTTCGAGCGGCTACACAACCGTCAGCTCAAACACTTTAGTTGCAGGATTTTTTGCTGTTTTTAGCGGAGAATTAAAGTCGTTATTACCCAACATTTTTTTGCGGTTTGCTACTCAAGACAGGATACTAATTAAGGGATACTCAGAAGCTGCTTTAGTGGAAAAAGAAGAGCTTTCAGGGATAAAATCTTGCTTCGAGGAACTATATACGTTTTTAGCAATGCGGAGAGATGGGTTCGTTTTACGGATTTCAGCACCTAAGAAAGAATTTTCAAGTACAGTAGTCGCCGGAGGGACTTAAAGGTAAAACAAATTACATTTTTCGATGGGAATTTATCTTGATATCAATCTGTGATTGACTTTTTGTTTGTGTTCTCGTTAGTTTTGGAGAATTGTTTATAAACGTGTAGCTAAAATTCAGTTGTATTAATTTCTTAAATTTAATCGAAGACACGGCTCGGCCTCGATGCGCTATAAATGGTACGCGTTTTGCTTTTAAACATAAACTAATGGCGATTTGAATAAAATTTTTCGATAGAAGATTGTGTTGTATAGGGTCTTCAGAGGGCGACGCTGTTAGGCTAAGCCTAACTATATATATTAATTGCTATACTGATACCTTAATTGGTTGGAAATTGCACTCTGACAAGAACAATTTCAAGAGTTTCAATCCTGTGAGACCTATTTAAAATTCTTACCAGATCAAGATCTGCCTTCAGCTTTTCAGGTCTTGGCAGAGACGGGTCCATTTTGGAAATGTGACAGACCTTTTGCGACCAAATCTTGGTAACAGTCACACGCTGTCGAAACATTAAAGTAAACTTAAGCGTTAAAATTGGTGTAAAAGGAAAGCCAGCACAGCTGCTAAGGCGCAAGCAAGGAGACATGCGAGTGAACTACCTTCATAGCACTATTGCGTTGCATGATGCATATTTGGCGCATGAACAAGCATTTATGGGAACTTTCATTTAGTAATAAGGGTACAAATTAGCAGCATGGAGATAGGTACCTTTAAAAAAGTATATTAGGAAAGGCCTTTCAGCATTCTTTTTAGCGTGCTCGTAGGTCTTCTTTTTAAGCACGGTTATCAATTCTCATCTCCAGCAGTTTAAGGCCTGCGTGTGGTGTATCCGAAAAATATGATCGACTGATTGATAATATATTCAGCTAGATTGCCGAGATCAAAGTAAAATTCCATCTGAAAGAAATCTTCAGGTGCTTTTTTGTCTTGCTGTATAACCGTCGGAGGCTTGATTACTTGACATGTCACTCTGTTATCAAAATGGTAAAATCTCGCGACGAACGGGTGAAATGCTGGGGTGGCCTGGAGTTTTACTTGTACAGAAAGTCAATGCTTTTGGTAAAGGTTTAACAGTTTTTTGCAACTACTGGAATCTGGCCAATTGAAAAAAAAAGACCAATTACAGCGTAAATTGAGTATTTGTGACGTCCCCAGCTTCATGCAAGCATTTCAAAGCGCCTGAGGAAATTTTATAATCCCAATGATTTTCTGACTCAGCTGTCCTCCAGCTATAGTCGTCTAGCTGCTCAGGACTGATAACACAATAAGTACGCTTTCAGTTAACATTTTGCATTCATTTCTACAACGAATCGAAGTTCAACTGGATCCGTCCACTTACCATCTTAAAGTCATGGTAGAAATCAGCACCATTTACGTCGTTGTGAGCAGGAACGTGGAAAACTGCGGCTTGTTTCTGTTCATCGATGTCGATTTTTTCTAAAAATCTTGTTCCTTTCTCTTCCAGTGCCAACGTATAATGATCAATCTAGAAAAGAAATAATAGTGCAACTGATTTTGCAGTTTTATATTTATGTGTATATTGATAATCTTCAAAATTTCAGAAATATCGATATTAAGGGACGAGCGACATGGCTATCAGAAATAAGGGCTTTCCGTGAAAGTGAACCTGTGTTTGCCTGCGCACAAAAACATTCGTTCTTTTCACTCTTGTTTTAGTCTCAGCGAATAGAAAAGAAAATAATGATATTGTTTTCCATGTAGCGCTTTAATTACAAGACTTTTTAGGCAATATGTTTTTATTACTCGAGACTCATGATAAATTTTTCAAACTGATGGTTACTTTGAAGTAGACATGTAGCAACTAAAATGATTGTCGGCTCGAACAGAATCACAAATAAAAGCAGCGGTAGGTGAACGATGAACTGACGATCTACACTGTTTAAAAGACACGAATCATTTTACGTTAAAAAAAAGCCTGAGTTGGTTTGCAAATGACTGACTACTTTGATTCGCTTGTGTTTTTCTCTCTGCTTCAACAGATAATTTTCGAACTATATGCTATGAAATCTTCTCGGAATTGCACATTATATGAAATAATCGTGAAAGAAGCAAAATAGCAAACGGCGACATAAAAAGCATGAAAGACCGCTTACAGACGTACTATTTGAATCCATTCACCCAACTAACGCTCAGATCAGTCGAATATGAAAAATCTGGAGTTTGGATTCAATAGATTCTTGATCCGTTTTTTTGGATTTTAGTGAAATAATAATAAAAAAACGCAAAATCCTTTCTTTGATTTCAGCCCCCGGCCCCCCCCCCCCCCCCCCCCCCCCCCCTGAGAACACGCCTCGAACGAGTGGCCGTGGGTTTTACGGCAAAAGAGGCCCACAAGAAGGGAATGTTTACATTTATAGTCTTGAATATATTAACTGGTGTGAATCCCATGCTTTCTGTCACATTCCAGCGCTTAATCCGCTTCCGTGAAACATATTGGCCAATTTGAATAGTAGTATATCCAAACTGGCCTTTGTTTCACGGATCACTGATTAAGAATTGGGAAAGGATTGGACCCATTGTTCTGTGAATGAACAATGAGGTGGATCACTCCGCAAGGCACCGGGATCGTAGTCCCGCAGCCTCCTCCCACCCAAGCGACCCATTTTCCCATATCTCACTATCCTTCCCCAAACCTTACTCCCAAACCTCACTCCCAAACCTAACATTGCATCCCAACGCTAACATTGCATTCCTAGCTGTTCCATGTGGTCCCCTTTGGGTCATGTACCCATTTGGGGGGGGGGGGGGGGGGGGGGGGGGAGTCGTGCCTGATGCAGGACAAAGCAGTTCTCTCACAACAACATGTTCACTATCCGGGACTGATGCCAGATCACAGGTCCCCAGGAGGGTTGTCGATTGGATTACCCTTTCGTGAAAAGATGCGACTGCTTCCATTGGGGTTAAGTTGGGTACAATCTCCCATTGAGGCTAGGGTGACGGCTAAAAGACACCGAAGAGAAGACGGGCGAGAGCTGGGAGTCCTCCGGGGACCAGTAGAGAGTAAGAGTCCCGGCAACAACTGCAAGAGTCGGGCACTAAGGGCTTTAAATAGCCCCGGGACAATTAAACTCACTGGTGGGAAAGGTGGGAAGCCCACCTGGGCGTGTGGACCATAGAGAACGAAAAGAGAAAATAAATGAATCCAATAGGGAATAAAGACTGAGTTCAGCCACCGCCAAACACACCAAATTAACACCTGAACGTAATCCAGAATTCATCCCCGGCCAGAGAGGCGCAGGGGTAAACAAGTTTCCACTAAACACTGAGTTCAAACTATCACCAAACACACCTAATTAATACATGGGCCTGAATTAGTATTCCTGCCCGGCCAGGGAGGCCCAAGTTTAAATATATTCCCACGGAACACTGAGCTCAGAAACCATCAAGCACACGTAGTTGACACCTGAACCTAGATCAGTATTCGTGCCCAACTAGAGAGGCCCACACCTTAATAAATTTCCACCGAACACAGAGTTGAACTATTGGCAAAGACAGTTAACTGACACCTGAACCTGGTTCAGTATTCGTGTCACGACCGGGGGGGGAGGCAAGGGTAGATAAATTTCCACCGAATGCCAAGTTGAGATATTGCCAAACACACTTAATTGGCACCTGAACCAAACCCAGTGCCCAGTCAGGGAGGCCCAAACGTAAACAAATTTCCACCGAACACCAAGTTTTGCCATTGCCAAACACACCTTTATTGACACCTGAACCTAGTTCAGTATGCGTGTCCAGCCAAAGAAGTAGAAAGTGAAATAACTTCCACTGAACACATGCGCGGAGGTCGGTTATTATGAAACACACCTTATTGACACCTGAACCTAGTTCAGAGTTCGTGCCCGGCCAGATAGGCCCAAACGTAAATAAGACTCAACCGAACACAGAGTTCATCTATGGCCATCACACCTTGTTGACACCTAAACCCAGTTCAGTATTCGTGCCTGGCCAGAGAGGCCCAAAGTAAATAAATTCCATCGAACACAGAGGTCAGCTATGGCTAAACACACCATATTGGCACCTGAACCTAGTTCAGTATTCGTGCCCGACCCGAGAGGTCCAAAGGAAATGAATTGCCACCGAACACGGTCAGTATAAAACACGGACTGCGGACTACGGACTGCGGACTACGGACTGGGTATAAAACACGGACTAGAGTATAAAACGTGGACTATGGACTGCGGACTACGGACTAGGTATAAAACACGGACTAGGGATAAAACGAGGACTGAGAATCATGGACTCGGTATAAGACGCGGACTGTGTGTAAAATAACGAGGACCGAAGCTGTAAACATAAAACACTGATTTACCTCGATAAACTACGTAGATTTTTAATATGTAGGGGTCGCGGCATGTTTAATACTTTACAAACGTTGGGTCTCTTGATATTGGCTCCTTCGAGCCAACCCGTGAATGCGAAATGCCAACGGTAACGCAATATTACGGGGTTCAGTTTTTTGGAAATTAAATGTAACGATTTTTGACGAACGCAAACGAACAAAAAGCCCGGTAATTTTCAGTTCGAAAAAATAAAATAAAAAATAAATCCGTCCCGGGCGAGGATCGAACTCGCTTCCTTCGGTTGCTTTTCTACTGCCCGATTACTTATCCACTATGCTACCTAGGATTTGGCTGATTACTAATGTCAATTTTTGTCATTTCAACGTAGATATGCCGAAAAAGTTTACATCTGAGCGAGTGATGGATCGAGTGAGTGCGGGTTTTTTCTTCGTTTGCGTTCGTCAAAAATCGTTACATATAATATCAAAAAAAAAAAAGAAAAACTCAATATTGCGTTACCGTTGGCATTTCGCTCGAAGGAGCCTTTGATTTATTTTTCTAGCCTGTGAAGATCGAAGGGGGCTCTGCTCGCAGGGTATAAAGCAGATTGTAAATAAGAAAAATTGCGAGAATTAAGATAATATTTCTGCTTTCCTTTATTTGAATTTTTTTTCAAATATCAAGAGACCAAACGTTTGTAAAGTAACATGCCGCGACCCCTACGTATTAAAAATCTACGTAGTTTATCGAGGTAAATCAATATTTTATGTTCACAGCTTCGGTCCTCGTTATTTTACGCACAGTCCGCGTCTTATACCGAGTCCACGATTCTCAGTCCTCGTTTTATCCCTAGTCCGTGTTTTATACCTAGTCCGTAGTCCGCAGTCCGTAGTCCGCAGTCCGCAGTCCGTGTTTTATACTGACCGCACCGAACACAAGGTTCAGCTATGGCCAAACACACCATATTGGCACCTGAACCTAGTTCAGTATTCGTGCCCGGCCCGAGAGGTCCAAAATAAATGAATTTCCACTGAACAGAAAGTTCAGCTACACTGTATGGTCACTTATTGGCACCTGAACCCAGTTCAGTATTCGTGCCCGACCCGAGAGGCCCAAAGTAAATGAATTTCCACTGAACACAAAGTTCAGCCGTGGCCAAACACACCTAATTGACACCTGAACCTAGTTCAGTATTCGTGCCCGACCCGAGAGGTCCAAAGTAAATGAATTTCCACCCTACACAAAGTTCAGCTATGGCCAAACACACCTTATTGGCACCTGAACCTAGTTCAGTATTCGTGCGCGACCCGAAAGGTCCAAAGTAAATGAATTTCCACCGAACACAAAGTTCAGCTATGGCCAAACACACCTATTGGCACCTGAACCTAGTTCAGTATTCGTGCCCGACCCGAGAGGTCCAAAGAAAATGAATTTCCACTGAACACAAAGTTCAGCCGTGGCCAAACACACCTAATTGACACCTGAACCTAGTTCAGTATTCGTGCCGGACCGAGGGGCCCAAAGTTCAGCTATGGCTAAACGAACCTATCGAACACCTAATTGACAACTGAACCTAGTTCAGTATTCGTACACGACCAGAGAGGCCCAAACATGACTAAATAATTTCAAAATGCACTCAGCAACACCTACCCTACAAACGCGAAAAACCAGTCGATGTGACGCCAACTGAATAGCGGAAAATATATTTGCCCCTGTGTTGGTAGCTTGAGGCTGAACGTGTGGAGCTTGTTGCCGTAACTGAAGGGCCACTTGTAGAGGTTGTTGGGGCGGTTGAACCGGTGGCTGTAGCGCTGAAGAACGGGAACTTGAGCCGAACAGTGGAACGCGCTTCGAAACGGGTGGCCGTGGGTTTTACGGCAAAAGAGGCCCACAAGAAGGGAATGTTTACATTTATAGTCTTGAATATATTAACTGGTGTGAATCCCATGCTTTCTGTCACATTCCAGCGCTTAATCCGCTTCCGTGAAACATATTGGCCAATTTGAATAATTAGCAGACTCAATACCACACTGTCATTCAATGCTCACGGCATAAAATCGGCGAAACAACCACACTCTAATTTGGTGGAATATTCTTTAAGAATGTCTTGCTCTGCTAAGATGGTTTTTTAAAATTTGTTATGTCCTGGATTCTTGCAGCAGCAGCTGTTTTTATCCACAGCACGTTTAAGAAGAAACGTCACATTGATATCCCATTTCAGAGTAACACTAATTTGGCGGCGTATCCAAGACTAAAAATTAGCATACGCAATACCACACTGTCATTCAATGCTCTCGGCATATAAAAATTGGTGCAACGACCACACTTTAAGAATATGCTACTCCGCTAAGATTCCCGGATTTTGGAAACAAAACAAACAATGTACTCGGAGGTCAACCTCGTTCCCAGGGTCTCTCATCTTAGATGCGAGACCCTGGGAACGAGGTTGCTCGATTCTATACTAAATGCTACACATCCCATGTACAGAAAAATAGAAAAATTTAGGTGTGCGGCACACACCTAATTAACAATTATTGGATGAGGTTGAGCATGATAGCGATAATTATCAAGGCCAAAGTTTGTGTTATCTGCCGAAGCCGAAGGCGGAGGCGGATAACACAAACTGAGGCCTTGAAAATTATCGCTATCATGCTCAACCTCATCCAATAATTGTTTTTGCTGCGCAGCGAACGAAGTGAGCGGAGCAGCAGTTCATAATCCAGAAAGGCAGAAAAAATCTGGAATCCATCTTTTTTACCACAATCCTTTGCGAGCCGAGCTGAAGATGCAATCGTTTCCTAAGAAACGCTGTACCACAACTCTTTGAGTGCGTCATGCTGATGCGTGCCTTTATTTGTGTCATTCGCTTTCCGTTAAACACATGCAAACAGGATTTTAAATAATGGACCTGTTAATTTAAAAAAGTGCCGAAAATTTAAAAGTTTTCAGACGTTTCGGGCTTAGCCCTTCTTCAGTGAAATGGATTTTATATTGTCGCACCTCGATCGCTTCTGAAGGCGAGTATTCTTTACACTTGGTATATTAGTAGGTAAGAGGGCTGAAAGCGTAAAGTGGTGGCAAGAGAGCTGAAAGCGATTAAATTGTCCTTTGAGGATGACAGGATCCATTTATACAGATTTATCACAAAGTGAGAGCTTGTCTTGCTTCAGAATTCACACTCGGCAGACTTTTCTAAGAATTTTCAAGAATTATTGTAAAGCTACGGTAAAGGATATAACATTTTTGAATGTGCATTTACTTTGTAAGAAATATTTATTGACTGTTTCTTTGTGTTATCAGTAGTTTTTGAGAAATATTTAGAAAACTCGGCTTTGGTTACTTTTAGGGGTGCCGCGCTATAAAGCGAAAAACAATTACCTTATTCGTACTAATTTTCGCGAGGCTTTAATTTCGCGATTTTCGCGATTTGTAAAAAATCGCGAAATTAAAGACTCGCTAAAATTAGGATACGCGAAAATTAAACACGCGAAATTTAATACACTTCTATAATTGCTTTAATCAATGATTAACTGCGTTTATAGCTACATGGTAATTGTCATCAGTCTATTTATCTTCTACTTCAGCACTTTCTTCATCCGAATCACTCATTTCATTCTTCTTCTTGTACATGTAGCTCTTTTAAAACATCTTTCGTGCAGTCATCAAAATGTCCATTTAGGTCAGGCTTTTTATAATTAGCCAACACAAGCTCTTAGCTCCGTCTGAGGACCCATTTAAAGATATAGACAGTGCACCACAGTAATAATATAGACATTGCACAAGGCTGTATCGGAAGACATACTTAAATTGTATTTCATTATTATTCATCTATAGTTTTGTTCTGTTTCAAGGGTGTTAAGCATTTATAATCATTACAGAACTGTATGGCATAGGTATTTAAAATCATATTTTTATAATTGACTTTTATTAAGTACAATTATATTGCATTAGCATTTGATTGATTTGCAGTATTTGCTTGATTAGTCTGCGGATTATAAACGCTATTTCTATTACCTAATTGCAAATCATG
>JAJLRJ010000015.1:429363-489363 GCA_024195265.1 Dendrophyllia cribrosa | reverse complement strand
ATCTAAATTGATGGGAGTTATATCCCCGGGGTTTTATATCTGTTTGCGCCAAAGATAATTTGGCAAACTCGGAGACTCACTCATAACAAATATGCAACATCACCAATAAAAGGGGTTATTTGTTATTTATCCTGGATTTTTGGAGGGTCATGAGTGAGGTTTTAGTGAGTAAAGATACTTAGAAAGTTGGGGATCTGGGCCCGGTTGTTCGAAAGTCGGTTAACTCAAACCCAGCCAGGATTAAAACGTAATCGAGGATTTAATTTCTTTTGTAAGAAGTGTTTTCAAAAACTTGTTTTAAGCTACACGCGAAGACAAGTCAAAGTGGAAACTTAAGGGCGAAAGTACTTGGGAAAAATCTCCATTGATTAAGCACTTAAAAGTAAGTTGGTTGACGCTAACCCTGGGTTAGCTTAATCGCGCTTTAAACAATCCGGCCCTGAGCTAAATGTTTATGTATTTTCAGTCTGGTGTTTACTCAATACGTTACTCGAAAAAAATAATGAGAGTTGATGTATGGAGTGGAGGCGCGGTGGTGTAGAGATTAGCGCGTTGGACTTCACTGAAGGTCGGTGGTTTGAGCCTGGTCTGTCGTCGTGTTGTTTCTTTGGACAAGATTCTTTGCTCTACACTGTATCTCTTCACCCAGGTGTATAAATGGGTACCGGCGACATAATGATGGGGGGACACGCATCCATCCGGGGGGGGGGGGGGGGGGGGGATGTAATAGTCTCGGTCGGTTCATGCTACGGAAACCGGGTTTAAGCTCCGGCAGTGGTGAACTGCATGATGAATGGATAACTATGGTGGACTGGCAGTGGTGAACTGATGTATAGATAACCTGATGTATGGACCCGTCCCACTCAACTAAACTGTATCATGATACATCGATAACAACTAAAAACTGTTTTTCAACTGCTGATCTCAGCTTGTTTTTCTGTAGTACAGTGAGGGAAATTTCCAAAGGGTAAAAAAACAAAACAAAACAAAAAAAATAGGCCAGTTATAAAATCCTGCTTTCTACCGGTTTTTTAACCTTTCCTGCCAAGCAGATCCCCGGCCTCTCGACCCTGGCTAGATTCTTTATAATTAAAGCGAGTTAAAAAGAATATTTATTTTCTGCACACCTCTATGCTGAAAGGAAAGTTATAAAATTCTCGGTCAATTACAGCAGTCATTTATTTCCCGGTTCCTTGAAGCACGTACAGGCATAAATTGGTAGGTTGCTCTAGTACCTGTCAGTCATGCCCAAATTCATACACACTAACTTCCTTTTTTGCTTAATCCGGTAAAATAATAAACCTCAATGGCAGAGTTTATTTCCGTTTTGAAAAGGGGAAGTTGAAGTGCCTGAAATCGAAATTATCTACTGATCCGTATTTGCTACTCACTGAGACTCAACTGACTTTCAGGGACGCTTGTTTTTCTGTAGTACAGTGAGGGAAATTTCCAAAGGGTAAAAAAAAAAAAAAAAAAAAAAAAAAAAAAAAAAAAAAAAAAAAAAATAGGCCAGTTATAAAATCCTGCTTTCTACCGGTTTTTTAACCTTTCCTGCCAAGCAGATCCCCGGCCTCTCGACCCTGGCTAGATTCTTTATAATTAAAGCGAGTTAAAAAGAATATTTATTTTCTGCACACCTCTATGCTGAAAGGAAAGTTATAAAATTCTCGGTCAATTACAGCAGTCATTTATTTCCCGGTTCCTTGAAGCACGTACAGGCATAAATTGGTAGGTTGCTCTAGTACCTGTCAGTCATGCCCAAATTCATACACACTAACTTCCTTTTTTGCTTAATCCGGTAAAATAATAAACCTCAATGGCAGAGTTTATTTCCGTTTTGAAAAGGGGAAGTTGAAGTGCCTGAAATCGAAATTATCTACTGATCCGTATTTGCTACTCACTGAGACTCAACTGACTTTCAATTTCCAGATCGCTGACGTAGCACGAGTCTAGCACGTACGCCTAGTTTACTGAAAACTAAATAGGTGATCGATATTTTTTTTTATTGCAGTCTTGGCAACTGTGGCTACGCAAAAACATTTGCTTCAGTACACAGTGACACAAGGAAAGTGATACACACTTGTCAGCAATCATAACTTAGCGAGTTCACTTTATAATATCAGTTGCGATTAATTCAGTAACTACCGCTACACAAACGGTTAACATTGAAAGGGATACTGTCCCAGTTGATGTCGTGTTTTCATGATTATATATAGCCAGGAGCTTGCCTTAAGCTTAATTTATTATCCTGAAATATGAAGAAAAAATTGTCAAAAGTGACGAAAGCAAATAAATATAACTAAAGAGACAAAATAACGATAAAAAAGTCCATATTCTACATGAATGGCAATTGACCGCATGTCACGAAATCAAATTTGATGAACTGTAATCCACTTCCATCCTTGCAATCCTGCACTTTATCCCCAAACTACTGCATGCTTTTGTTGTTAGCCTTAAAGATCAATTATATAGTGCTGTTATTCATAAATCATCTGAGCAATTGCAGAATACCCGGCCAATTTCAAACTGCACTAATGTACTGCTCCCGCAGTCCCGCAGTCACCAAACTATGTTGAATAGTTAAGCTTTAGGATAGTAAAACGAGTGCTCCCGCAGTCCTGCAGCCCCGTCAGTTGTCCCGTAGTCGATGAATGCGCCACCTTTTGCGCAACACGTACGCTTTTAGAACGAGAAATATCCATGTACTCCATTAACTTTTGGTGTAACTTGCGTTTAGAACGAGGAATATCTGTGTAATCCAGCTACCTTTCGCGCAACACGCTTTTAGAACGAGGAATATACATATACAGAGTTGCTATCATTTTGACGACTGCGGGACTGCGGGAGCAGTTCTCGTCGGGATTTAGTGGGCCGGGTATTCTGCAATTTAGAAACTAAAACTGAGAAAAATAGGCCTAATTGCCATTTCACTAATTTGCAAATATTAGGACTACCCTGATTCCAGAGCGGTCTGTTCTCTAAGTAACAAGAGTGAAATATGCCGCATTACTGGTTATAAGATGAGTTCGCCGCTCGCCCGTCGGTTGTTACAAATATAACCTCTGACTCCCAGTGTACAAAACGACGGCTACTCCTGCAACGTTGCAATTGCAAAAGTAAGCATTTTTGCTTCAGTTGCCTTGGACTGTAACTGATTTTCTCGACCAAATTATTTCTATTTTACTTATATTATTCTTAGACTCTTCTTAGCTCACTGTAAGAATAATAGCACAAAATTTCAGCCTGGGTAATGTTCTTTGCATCCGACCATCCCAAACGCCGAAGTGACTCAAAAGATAAACGTGACCTGGGGTACAACATATAAAAATAGCTGTGACAAAATTGTTGCCTGTGTGCGAAAAAGCTCTTTAAAACAGTTTTCGCGAATATATGCCCTATGAGGAATCGATCAAAAGTGAAATCTGCTATAATGTTTTCCATGGAATAAAGGTTTTTTTTTGAAACTCTATTCTATTATATTTTTGTATTAAAATACAGCTTGGAAAGCAGTGTTTATGGCTTTAATTTGCTTTCTTTTTTCGATAGCTAACGCAATTGTTCAAGAAAGTTTATGACTACTGATTTTAGCTAGCTAACTGATATAAGAAATTGAGCCTTAGATATATAGGCTATATATTTTTACATACTAGCTGTTTTTATCAAAAGAGAAGTGCTGCGAGTGTGTTGTGGTACGTTGGAATAGGGAACGCCATGAGTTGTCAAGTACCAAATTACAGGCTGAAATATGGTATATGTTGGCTTTGTTTATCCCAGATTATTTCTTAAATTTATTTATTCCAGAGCGTTGATTTTAGAAAAGTTGATGTCAACGGTGTTTTTAAGTGATCCTTATAAATATAGGAATAAATACCGTCAGATATTTGATCCCCTATACCATGTTATGAGCTTGAAATTCAGTATACCAATATATTAAAAGATCAACAACAAAAATGCTACAACAAAGTGGGTGTGTTTTTAATTTATTATAAAAATATATACACCCTTCAAGAAACGTTGTCCAACAAAAAGAAACTCAATAAAACTTGTATGTGGCACTGTAAGGCCATGATTAATTTGACTATAAATCATTCAATATGCTTGCTGTTCAATGTGAAAATAGATAAAACTTCTAGAGTTCTCATCCTTTTAAAACTGAAACATAAATGTATAAAATATCCCACAATGTTAAAATGTTCAATGCTAAGTAGCTGTTTGGAATGTGGCATTATAAAGCCTTGTTAAGTTTTCATTACTCTTTACAACAATCAATAAAAAATGTATACGGCACTGAAGGCCTTGATAAATTCGACTATAAATCATTCAATATGCTTTCTTTTCAATGTAAAAATAACGTTTGTTTTTGATTTAGACAAAAGTCATTAGCTTGAGTATACATTGGAAAGAGGACTTGATCAGGCAAGTAGTTCAAGGAAATCGTCTCTGCATCGGGTATAGAGCGGTCTTAAAAAGCTTTTAGATAAGGCTTACATAGCATCGCCTTCGATTATAATTCGGTCGATAGTATGAGAGTTCCACGTAGAAATATCGCACGAATTAGCCCATAACAAAGCTGAAAGACTCATAAAAGCACACTGTCTTCCTCTAGAAATATCATTGAAACGATAATTACCGTGATGAATACTTCCACGGGCGGAAAAAAAACAGAATTAAGCATGATAAACTTTCAAATCTACCTTCTCGCGACGTGTGAAAGACGTCGTGCTCGAATTGGCGCATAATGATTTGTTGGATTCCGCTGACCAGTAGGTATGCTGTCTCGTAAAATTCGTCCATCGCGACAAAGTCACTCCAAAAGATCGACTTTTCAATCAACTATCATCGCGAAAGTGGCGGGAATAGTGTGCTGCTCGCTCGCTAACGCTCGCTCGCAGCAAAAAGGTAGCTTTGTTTCTTATAAGGAAGTTCAACGGCCAAAAAAATCCCATCGTGAAACGTGACGGCGGTCTATTTATGACCTTTAGTATACTCTAGTGAAATTCAAATATTGCAAGCTTTCGCATGTAAACACTTCCAAGCTGTTTACCAACTGAATGAGGAGCCAATCTAACGCAATATTTTTGACCTCTTGTCAGATTGAACGACGCTCATACGTGACATGAATGCCAAATTGCCAAACAGGAAATACACGTGAAAGCTGATCGCGAGGATTCGCGCGAGGAAATGAGCTCCGTAGCCTCTCCTCTAATAGAAACTAACACGAGCAACATGTTTTCAGTCTTCTCTGAATTGTTTCCCCCACAACAACCATGCAGTCGATAAATCTTTTACTTGTGAGCGGTTTGTTTCATTCCATTTTAATTTCGAGCGCTCTGGAGTATTCAAATCGATGGGCAGTGCAAATTGATGGCGATCACGACGAAGCAAACCGACTGGCCCGAAAACATGGCTTTGTAAACCAAGGGAAGGTAAGACTTGTTTATACGCTTCTGCTATTCTGCAGTATAAGATAGGTTAGTTCTGCTCATTAATCGGTCTCAAATTCTTGTAGGCAAGGGTACAATTATATTATGTTACAAAATAATACTACGTGTACACTGGAGTGTTGTACAGAAAGGGTTTCAAGCGGCCATCAATTTGAAACTGGACAAAGTGTGGGTAATCCAATGTTAAATATTTTCATTGATTCATTCTATAAAGGAGTTAAAAGAAAGGTTGTTCAATAGTTTTTTCAAACGGTTGCTTGTGAATTTTTCCAAAGATAACTAGGCTTTACTGCTACGCGGTTTGCGGAAAGCAATTAAAGGTCCAGTAATACGGGCAACAAAATCGTGCAACTAGTCGCGCAACATTGTTGCATTGCAAGTTGAAAGGCGTTGTTGCGCGTATTACCACCTGCGTGAGCAACTTGTCGCGCAACAAACTTATTAGGGAGCTTTAGATTTGAGTACGAGTACGAGATTGAGTACGAGTACGACTTTTGAATTTAAAGCTAGTCACGTCCCCAGAGCTGTCGGTCCTTCCTGTTGCAGACCAGAAGATAAGGAGGCTCTAGGTTTGAAATTTGTGTGGTAAATGGTTATTTAAAGCACGTAAACTAGGTTTTAAAAGTCGTACTCGTACTCAATCTCGTACTCGTAGTCCGATCTAAAGTCCGCTATTGTCGCAAGTTGCGGAAACCTGCGCGTATGGTCAGTAATCTCATACCCAGATCTCACTCGAGAGTTATGTAAACAAAGATGGCGGTCGCTCGCCTCCTTCTTTGTGACGGAAGCGAGCGTTTGCCGTTCTCTGTTTGGGCCTTTTGTTAGAAGAAGAGCAGGAAAAGGCCTCCAAAACGGAATAGGAAAAAATATATGAGAAATTGGATTTCCCGGAGTTCAGAATTACGAAGCAGCAATTTTCCATTATGTTGGATAAAGTATCACCCCTGATACAAAAGAAAGACTTCTTGAAATCCCTCTTGATTTCGCGTCCAAATATTGTTTTTAAATATTGTTTTTAAAACATGTCACTGTTTTTTTACAACATCCTGACTGCGACTGAAAAATTACGAAAAAGGATAACAGTACGTATTTAACTTTTTTGGGGACGATGAATAGATACCCAATATAGTTCATAACAAGATTAATTTTATTAGACAAAAGGCATTAATGTAAAATCTGGGTATTCTTTTCAGTGGCTTTGAAGTTTCAAATGACTAGTCTAAGCTTTTTTTTTTTCTTTGGCTTGAACAGAAGCGCATCATTCTCGAAACAGCAAAGAGAAAACAAATCTAATACACTGAGAGATATTCAGTTTCTTGATCTCTTCGTGGAACATTCAGTCATCGTAAGAGCTTGTTACAACATCAAAACAATATACCTTAACTGTTTTTCTAAAAATTACTCTCAAAGAGGAAGTTGTTTAGTTAATACGACTAATATAGTGCAAATATATAAGCGTATTCAAAGTCAATGCAAGGAAAAAATTATCGCGAGCAAACATAACGTGCGGACCGCCGTGGAAACGGCAATTTACCTTTTATTTCTCGGTGTTTTGGTTGAGTTTGAAGCGAATTTTGCCTATTGGCGACCCTATTTTTTCGTAAGATAACCGGTAATCCTTAACAAGAATATCCAGCTATTCACGCAGCCATAAGAGAAGCCAAAAAATCCCTGTAAAATAATTTTACGGGATCAAAAACAACGTAAATTGTACGTTGTGGGGTTGTACGTAAATCTTCGGGTCCGAATGAATTTAAAACATGACTATTCCTTTTCTGATCAGGTTAAGCTATGCACTTTTGGTTCCGAAAAGGGTCTAGTGTCTGAGAACTTAAAGTCATATGAGTTCTTGGATAAATGCGATATGCATATTAAAGTTTTAAACTTGAAAAAATGTTAAAGGAATTAAAGCATCGACAACGAGGCATGATTTCGTATATTTCTCCGGGTGATCGTATATAACATCAAGATTAGAAACAGAGAATTATTTTCCTTACTTGGGAAGATTCTCCTTCAACTTAGCAGAGTTTACATCTCTCAGGCTCCGGTCCTTATAGCTTGGAATCTTATGGTTCCACATAGATTCGTTCCTTGTAAAATTGTATTAAGCTCTCCGTCTCGTCCTCGGTCTATTCTTTTTCGTCCTTTTACTTCAGTGTCTGCTTGACTTCCTCAGTCATGAAGGAAAGAGCTTGAAAAAATTTCCATCTGGATTTCTGTCCTTCCTGTTCTTTTTTTACTTCTCGCACTTCACAGTGCCCGACGGGCACTGTGAAGTAACCTTTTTAACGTGTTTTTTGTTAGATGAAATTCACAGCCCGGAGTTTTAGAGGTTGCCTATTTACCGAGTTAGGATTTCGAGTTGGATTTCGAGTTGGATTTTCGAGTTGGATTTTCGAGTTGGATTTTCGAGTTAGGATTTCGAGTTGAATTTTGAGTTGGATTTTCGAGTAAGGATGTAGTGTTGTTTTTTTCGAGATGGTTACTAGTAATCCAGCTGCAACGAATCGGCTAGTTTGCGGTTAAATGCCGCAAAAGAAAAGAGCGGAGAAAAGACAATAGAAAACGTTTTCTTAATGCCGTTGAGTCACGCAAGCAACATATCAAAAACCTGTCAAATGAACAACTGACAGATGAGCAAATTACTTTACTATCCCGTGGTTTAAAGTTCATTCCCGGGCACCCGTAACAAGAGAAAACCTTATCAGGCGCCAGCACTCGCAGATTTTAATAATCTATTTGCTAGACGAATGCGCCTTCAATACATATTTCGCGGGGAAGAGAAAGAACCTGACCCTTTCCACGTTTAATAAGTCAAGCTGCGAACCACCAGCCCAGCCTTCAGTAGCACTAGAGACCTTCTTAGAAGAGGTCAAATTTGAGCTTGCAAATATCGAATTTGATAGACCAAAGGACAACCTGTCACAGGGAGAGCGACATGCACTCAAAGAACTATCGCGTGACAAAAACATAGTAAAAAAAAGCTGATAAGGGAACCACAACCGTCATAATGAACAGAGCAGACAAAGTTAACGAGGGTCAAGTCCAACTCGATGACCCATAGACAACCCAATGGTTGAAACCACAACCAAAAGAGTTCAGCGATTGATTGAATCACTGCTCCTAGAAGGCCACATTGACGAAATGACGGCTAAATGGCTCAGTTTCCCTTACGCCCGATCCTCCGCGAATCCCAGTGTTTTACACACTCACAAAGATTCACAAACCGACACCTGTCGGAAGACCAATAATATCAGGGTGTGACGGCCCTACAGAACGGATCTCAGCTTTTGTTGACCACCTTATTCAGCCAATAGCACAAAAACAAGCTTCGTATCTAAAAGATACAACAGACTTTATTAACTTCATCGAGAATATCAAACTGCCTAAAAGCACCATTCTCGTCTCAATGGACGTCACTAGTCTATACACGAACATACCACAATAAGAGGGTATTACCACTGTATGCGAAGCATACGAAGAATTTCACCACAGAAACCCTCCCGTCCCTACCAGGTATTTAAGATAAATGCTCAGTCTGATCCTACAAGAAAACTAATTCCAATTCAACGGAAAAGATTATCTTCAAACCCATGGAACAGCCATGGGCACGAAAATGGCCGTAGCCTTTGCTAACATTTTCATGGCCAAAATAGGAAAAGGAATACTCAGACAAAGCAACATTACACCCATCCTTTGGAGAAGATTTATTGATAACGTCATATCAATGTGGGACACAACCAGAGACAAAATAGAAGAATTCCTTAAAAACAGTTTTCACCCCACAATCAAATTCACGGCTGAAATATCTGAAACAGAAACTGTATTCTTGGACACGAAAGTGTACAAAGGTAAAAGATTCCACAGGGAGTCTCGGAGACCTTTCAATACACGAATTTTTATTCGTGTCACCCACCAGGCGTCACGAAAGGCTTTATCAAAGGGGAAGCCTGAGGCTTCTAAGAACAAATTCCTCTAAATTTACCTTTGAGGAAAGCATGAGAAATTTCGAAACACGTCTGAAGGACAGATGTTACCCATCTAGGACTGTACATGTGGAAAAACACCTCTCAGAGGTCAAATTCTTCGATAGAAAACGTCACTAGAACAGAAAAACATTAAAAAAAAAAAAACCTTTGGATGCAGAGGTCCACACGACGCAGAAATTAAACTTACTGGTAGTTGCCGGATCTTCCTTGTGAAAGATCTCGTGCCAGGCGTCACTTGAATGTGAAAATACAAAACTAAAGAGCTAAGCTAAAAAACACTAACACGACACCAAAGCCCACCTCTGGCACTTTCCGCTGCAACTCCACTCATGAATGTCTCACCTGCCCTTTATACATTGACAATGGTAGAACTTCGTATACTTTTAGCAACACCGGGGAAATTAGAGAAATAAAACAACATTTAACCTGTAATTCAGTAACCTCACATATATGATAGAATGTAAAAAATGTAAAAAAACAGTATATACGGGAAACCAAACGCACGATTCGTGAACGCTTCACAGAACACAGACAAGGGACAAACAACCCACATCACGCCAACTCCACAGCAGCGGTCCCTACACATTTCAACCTACCAGGCCACTCTTCCGCGGACATGAGACGCATCCCGCTTGAACTGCAGCCTACCATCAATGCTTCCCGTCGAAAAGCACGCGAGGCCTTTTTAATTCATAGAGGGAACACTTTGTCACCAGAAGGCATTAACCGAAAGAACGAACGCTGAACACAGTTTTGTATCATTCACTATATATGTCATATATTATTTTTATCTTATGTTTACAAGTGCGCTGTCAACATGTCATGTATTAGCCAATCATTTATAACCATGTAATTTTCAAATTTGAGGAGCCGTTACAATATTTTTTTTCAGTATAGCCCTGGCCCTGAGGAAGACTAGTACAATTAGTCGAAATATTGGCCATTAATAAATCTGCCCTTTGCCGTAGTGCCAGCCTTGCATTCAGTTTTGTATTTTAAGAAAAACATTAATGCACGTAAGAAAATTTTTTACTGCCCTTTGTAACGCAATACCACCCGGTGTTGCCAAGACTATAAAAGGACATACTCATGGGGAAATGGCTTATTATATATACAGAATCAACCATATCTGAGAGAAATCTTCAAGGAGCCTCCCCTCATATCATATCGCAAAGGAAAATCCCTAAAAGACATTCTAGTAAAGGCTAAGCTATGAAGGCTTTAGAATTTATTTGCGAACTGCAGGAGTCCTGCAGGCCCGTCAACACTTTTTAAAGGGGCTATGTCGCGAGTTATGTCACGCAGGCAAAAACGTCGAGCTGATATCAAACAAATTCACGCTGTGGAATCGGGCAAAATCCTTCAATTCTGCCGTGCTGTGTACTCCAAAAGGTCTCAGATTTTTCCCACATATAAATAGTATATTTGTCTTGATTTCATTTCGGTTATTTCCCCGATTCCGTATCTCAATGTCTGGAAGTTACATTCAGCTTATAACAATCAGTTGAGCATGGACTAAGGTTCTTCACCGGTACTGATTGCTGTGGAATCAACCCAAAAGTTGTCTTATTTTTCTCTCTTCTACGGAAGTAGTGTGCTTTCAATGCTCTAAAGGAATTTAAAATAACAAGCGCAAGCGATCTCAAGGTCAAGCTAGGTCACGTACGATCTAGCTGCCGTATACGCGTAGTTGATATGTTTTGAATGAAGTCCATAAATTTTCATTGCTCTCTCTCTCAAGCGAATAAAAAAAACATAAAATATTAGGTTTGTCTGTGGTAATAACAAATTACAAAGCGAAATTTTCTAAGCCGACTATGTTTTGAATACTGAAGCGTGCTATTTTTGTCGAGACAAACAAATTTTTTTCATAACGCTCAACGATAAGACATTGAGAAGATATATATTGAGCCGTACGATACGATTCCAAAATCGGGAAAATATCCGAAACTAAATCACGACAAATAGATTATATTTACATGTGTGAACAATTTGAGACATTTTGGAGCACTCAGCTCCCCAGAATTGAATGGATTGTGTCTGATTTCCACGGCGATGGCGTAAACTTGAAAAACGGCCGCCGGAAGTTTTTCAAGTTTGTAGCGTTGCGTGACACTTCGCAACATAGCCCCTCTGGATATATCATGTGCCAGTCTGAAAACAAAATTATATTAAACCAGGTAACATTTCTGGGATCACGTATAGGTTTTGTCTGGTGTATAATTCTCTTGAAATCAAACATTATTTTACAAAATATTTTAATGATTAAAACCCCGGCCGATTTGACACGCAAATGAAAAGCTACTCGAAATTTAATGAATAATTCATAACTAAAAGCATTCAGATTTTTACAACACGGGACGTATTTTCCCGGTAAACCTGACTGGAAGGAACGAACAGTTTCTACTCCTGACGTCGCAGAGTTTATGGAATACTGCAAGGTAACCAAACCAAGTACTTTCAATTCAGAAATCCGGTAAATGACAACAAGTTCGAAATAGGAACTTGCTCGCGAAAGTTGCAACTTGCTCACGCAACTTCCAACTTGCTCGAAGCAAACTGTCAATCAAAATACCAGTTAGCAAAGTTGCTCGCAAAAGAACATCCGGTTTGACTGTAAACAAGATTGCCATTACGTTACCGATCTTCCATCCTCCTCCATCTTGAAAACACCTAAAGACGATGTGCAACACCGCTGACAAAGTACGTTAAACCACTGACAAAATAAAATTTATTGAAACCCCGCCAAAAAAATCCCGCCAAAAAAATCCTAACTCGAAAATCCAACTCGAAAATCCAACTCGAAATCCAACTCGAAATCCTAACTCGGTAAATAGGCAACCTCTCGAAACACACTTTTCTGCTATCCCACAAGCAGGGATAGAACCCCAACTTCTTTAATAACGATAATTTCTCGTCTTCGGTAAGTTTTTTGTCCACAGACACGTCTTCATTTGCAACTTTACAAACATCGTCTGTTTGTCTCTACTATCGGACAAGGCTCACGTGGCCGGATTGCCGCGAAACTTTCTGGCCAATAAGAAACCGTGTAACGTGATTTGTGGCGTGATCAGTGGCCGCACGAGCGGTAATAATTGCAATTTTGTTGCGGAAAGTAGAAGTCAGTCCTACTTTTTGCAACGTGTCGGCGCAACTTTCAACAACACATTTTGTTGCGCGACAAGTTGCGCGCGTAGGTGGTAATACGCGCAACATCAGGAAGCAACCTGCAACGCAACATTGTTGCGCGACAAGTTGCACGATTTTGTTGCCCGTATTACTTCACCTTAAGGTGGCTGAACACAGTTTGCACGCGCTCTTCAATTTCAGCTGCTTACGTGAGTCAGCGCGCGCAGAGTTTTGAGAAAAACAAACATGGCGCCTGTTCAGCGATCATTATTTTGCTCAGCGTAGATCGCGAAAGTGTTGTTTTTCGTCTTAAAATCAAACAATTTGTTGTTCGTAAAAATGTTTGTTGAAACAATAGATAATATATAGAACCATTGAAGAAATACACTGCCTTTTTGGTCGTTTTTGTCTTTGGATCGAGAACCCAGTCAAATGCAACGCATGCGCAGTTGACCAAAAATTTGTGACTGGATGTTTTAGCGACTTTCCTCGGAAACGTGCTGATTTCTACGAAACTACTCATTAGAATTTCACGAAATTTGGCACAATAATAGTTCCGAATATGCCGAACTCACCTGCCATCAAAAATTTGAAATCTAACAGAGGAGATTTTCACAAAACGCAAACATATTAAACCACAGATTACGGAAGATCCCTCTGTCAAAATTAGATGAGACCAGAGTTAACATGCGAATATTTTTACGAGTTTACTGGAGACAAATGATGGACAAAATCTAACGACTAGATTTTCTGAAAATAAAAGAAACCAAATATTGCAGGCTGATTTTTAATCCACCGTGTTGCCATGGCAACACCCTAAAAGCTCAACAAAAATATCAAAATATATAGCTTGTTGCTTAATCGTATGCCTCGCCAATTTTGGGCGCCCAGACGTTAGTGGTTTTAAAATGACAATGAATGACGCATAAGTACAGTGAAACTGTGTTCAGCCACCTTAAGCTTAATTTAATATGTAAGCTTATCCTCGTTCTTAAGATACAGGCGCCTTGCCATCATATATATCGTATATTGCTCACGAGTTTTTATTAACAAGGTCTATATGGCAGGGTATTCTGCGATTTAGTGAAGGTATTTTTTTTTTACAAAGATCAATAGGAAGAGCTGAAGATGCTATGTCTTTTAAAGTGCCTATGAAATGTATTTTTTTCTTCATTTTTCATTAGTAAAATTTATTATGTCCAAAGAACGAAAACAACAATCATTTCCCGAGGAAAAGAAAGAAAATCGGTTTCTTAGCCCCTCGAAGATGGGACGTTCCATTTTTTATCCGCACCCCCCTAAAGAGGACAGGAATCCGAACCCTCGATTTATTGTCGGCGCCTTTTGAAAAATGAAATCCGAAGGGTTGATTTTTTGTCGGCACCTTTGAAAAAAAAATCCGAAGGCTTCAAATTTTGTCGGCTTCTTTGAAGAAAAATTCCGAACCCTTGGATTTCACTACCCGTCATCCTTAGGGGGGGTGCGGATAAAAAGTGGAACATCCCGATGCATCACTTCGGTTGAAAAGTGGCTCCAATTTTTGGAGAGCCTGGGGCGAGTGGGAGTGAGTGATGACGTAAATAGTATGACACATTGGTTTGTTTACGCTATAATTCCCTTGGAATCCTTTAGCGTGATGGTCATTTTGTCAACGTTTTTGGCTGCACAAATGTCAGACAGTGCCTAATATGTTTCTTTACAGTCTTCTGAAGGCGAAGAGGATCAGTTTCGGGTCACTCTTGATCAAATGATATGATCATGTCCACTGTAGTTTTGCAGTAGCAAGGCGAACCGACTGTGCCACTTGAGCAAAGGAAGTGAACGTGAACAAGACGGACTTTGATTTAGATTATTGAATGTGAAAGGTATACAGTTCAGTAACACAGCGTCTCAGTGACCAGTTAACCAGTTGAGTTGTAAGCTTATTGAACGCAGAGGCTTTTTTGTTATTTCTTTTTAGTGGCTCGTTGATTAGCGTTTATCGAACGTGAACGATATATTTGTAGTACAAACAAATATTACATGATATTAGCGCATTAGCGACTCGCTGGTCTTCTCTGAAGTTCATTGATCGCGCGTGGAGGTTATGAGCTTATTTTATCGGTTTGGCAGTTCGCCCGTCTACTTTAAGTTCTTTTTTCAATGCGAAGGATATATGTCTTAGCTTTTTGGCAGCTTGCTAGTTGAAAGTTTCTAAATTATTAACTGATATGTTATGCATATCCGAGGTGGTGTTTTTCAGGCGGCTTGCTGAATTGAATGTGAATGGTGTGTTTTTAGCGGCAAGGCGCCTTGATAGCGTATTTATATATTTATTTATTTATTCAAAATGTTTGAACTCAAGTATATACGTAATAACTAAGCTTCTTAGTTCAGTGTCTTGCCAGCGATTGAACGTTTCTGGAAATTTTAACCACTTGGCGGCTCGTAAGTGAGTTCAAAGTATCGTGTTTTAGTGTTTACATGTACATTGATATGCCTGATTTATATTTCATTGTATAAAAATTGATCTGATCGAACACGCAATGATTCAGCGATGTATTTTGTTACGAATAGTCTTACGCATTTGTACATGTAGATATAGTTTCGATAGATGTTCCGTAGAATAGAAGCCTGCCAGTGAACACTTGCGTCGCTCCACTTTGAATTTTATAATTCGGAATACCGTATAACCATTTATATTACTCGCCAGTCAGTGCCGATCGAGTCAGTATATTTTTGTAGGCCTCACTGACTTTTACGGCTCTCCAGTCGAGCTGAGGCTTGAAGGAACTTCTAAACAGGATATGGATTGGAAAAATAATTATTGCTTGAATAAAACGGCCTCACCGGTCGGAATGTTTTTTTTTTTTGTAAAATGATATCAACAAGCGCTTTCATTGAAAACAGCATCCCTTGACGTACCCTTTCCAATGTCGGCAAACAAATTTCGTGTATTTGACTGGCCCATTTTCCTCTGGAGCAAAATAAAGTTTTGTTACACCCTCTGTAATCGAAGAATTCTAACATCTCGTATGTTTGAGGCCGCTCGCCACATAATATTGTCCACCTCTAGCGACGTCTCTTGTCAGCTCTCTTGTTCTCTATATTCCCGCAGCAGTTTGTACAACTATTTATGTCACAGTGTAATATGACACTGGTTTTGGCAGCGCACAAATTGGAGCCACTTTTTAGCGCCAACAACCTAACTTTGAGACCATAAAAAACGGGTTTCGCATCGTCTCCAACACTTTAAACCTTTTATTCCAAGGTCTAAAAAGGTAAAACTTTCGATACATCAAAAAATAAATTACATTTCATAGACACTTTAACTCGCAATTTCATTTAAAACTAAAATTATGACTCGGTCAATAGCGCTGCGCACAAATGACGTCACAAAAATAGAGACCCCCTGCGTGACTCAGACAAACAAACTGTTCCATGTGCCATTTTTTGTAGAGCGGTAGGTGAGATCATGTCTTTCGCGAGCACTTCAATTCGATCTTTTACGGTGTTTACCGAAGATGACGGCATTCCGGGCTCAAAATTTGAGAGAGAACGATAATTTTATACTGTGGATCAGTTAAAAAGGTGGTTGAAGTGCAGGGGATTGAAACGGTGAGGAAAACGTGAGGAACTTTTGAGGCGCACGAAAGATTGCATATTTAGTAGGGGTCATCGTACTCTTGATTCGAGCATTGATGATGGAAAATGGTTCACCTTAAAAGCCGTAAAAGAAAATAGTGAATTGAAAGGAAACAATAATGTGGTCTCGCTTCGCTTGATTGCCTGAATGAAATAGTGACATAAACGAATCAGTCGCTAATATAGACTGTCAAAATTGCCTACGGAGGTTTTAGAATAACGCAGTGGCTATTCGTACGGCATCCGAATACAGACTTCGATTTTGTGGATCAACAACAGTGAAGAATAACATCGAAAATTGTCGAAAGTTTTTGGACTCCCGTACGAATAGCAAATCGAAGTTGGCCGTACGAGAGTATTCTTTGACGCGAATGTTTGTCTGAGTCACGCGGGGGGTCTCATAAGACGTGATCTATTTATAGTAATTGTGCGCAGCGCCATTCTAAGTGTGCCCATCCCTCCCTCGGGCATTTGTCAAGATGTCGGTCCACATGGTGGGCATTTGTCATCAAAGGTCTGCCCATGAGCTATAGCAAAAGTGTATTCGATTAAATTTAGTTTAATTTATCCGAAATAAACTTAAATTACGGTGCTCACATTTCAGTAGTCCTGTGTCTTTTCTGGTCGTTTCTACCTGGAAACAATGCATTTGATTTTGAATAGCACCTGCATTCGTAGAATCTCGGTAACCAAGCATTTTTTTTAATCCTATGCGTGGGCCCTGAGCATTCAGTGTTAACTCAATAAAACCCACTGGGTTGAAAACAAATCGGAGCCGTTGTGCGAAGCTCGTAAGACGCATCTGTGCCCATCCCCCTATAATTATGCAAGCAAATGTGGCCGCAGTCCTGTGAGTCTAAATTGGAACTAAGATGACACAAGGAACCTGGAAACCAAACTGTTCAGGGGTTTTAATTTAGCGATGCTTTTGATTTAAAAAAAAATCTATTTAGGGAGTTCAAGCAGTGACAATGGCAGCGCCAAGGTAAATGTCACTTTAAGAAAGAATTTGCGCTATTTTAGACTGCATTCCCATTAATTGTTCCAATTTGTTTAGTTTGTCTTATGTTACGTGACTGAATTGTCCAAGAGCTGAATTTATACAGATGGCCTTTAACTTCAAATAGAGGAAGAATAATTAACCGTCATATGTTCACTTTCTCTACAAGACCTATAATTTTGATATCATTTGACTTTGTTGTTTTGCAGGGAACGGCAAAGAAATGTACCAAATTAAATTAACGTAAAACATATGTGCAGAGGCATTGTTTTTGCTCATTAAACCTATCATTTTGTGCCGTTCTCGCTGTTGTTGTGGTCGTGGTTGCTTTGTTCTTGCTTGTTTGTTTAATAGGGAACTTAAAGGCTGATTTAGATGGCACAACTTTTGCCTACAACTATTGCATGCAACCTGCCCACTCCATACATTCATGTACAACATGAATTGCATCGTCTAAATCAACCTTCAACTTGCTCACAACATTTACTGTTGTAATCGTAGCCACGTTCAGTGTTATATGATGTAAGTTGTATACAATTTTCCCCTTATGCAAGTAGCGCACGCTACAAAAAATCGCATGCGGCAAGGTACAATGTAGTGCTGTCTAAATCAGCCTTAAAAGTGAATCCAGTGATAACAATAACTACATGTACAGTGTAATTTGTTGTAAATGAATATAAACAAAAAAGCTATTTATAAGCTTAAATATGTTTTGAATTTGGAGCCTTAAAATCAATTAAAATCAATCTAATCAAGGATTTTCCAATTGAGGTCGTTTTGATGCCCATCTACATGTACCTTGAAAAAAATAAAATTTATTCTTGATGGTCTAGTGGTCTTGGCCGGGATTTGCCCTCGGTTAGGCCCGAGTTCAATTCATGTAATGTTATATATATTTTTTCCTCCAACTGGACATTATAATAGTGGTTTACTTACATTTACTTAAAAAACCCATCAAACCGTGTCAGTATGAAAACATACAGTGCAAGCTTACCGCAATATTGCGTTGCATTTTAGCATTTCTTATTCACAGGTTGGCTCTTACATGTAGAAGTCTTTGATTATTAAAAGCCAAAAAGGATCAGAATTGCTACCCCTGATAAAGTTTTATACAAACAGACCTTGACATGTCTTTCATTTTTGCAGGTTATTGATAGTTACTATAGCTTTGTACATGAAAAGGTGGAAAAAATATCCAAAGTCCCAAGTTATCATATGCATAAAGGACTATTGTCAGAACCAAATGTAAGTCTATATTTTATAAATTATTTGCATTATTAAAGGAGCTATGTCACTATTTTTATTGTTTTATTAAGAAAGCACTTGTAAAAGACATACATGTACATGTAGTTGGAAACCCAAAAATAATCATCCAGCTTTGTTTACAATAATATTTATTGTTACTTTTTATCACTAATGCTCCAACTAATGTACAGTAAAAATAAGTGTCTTGGGCTGCAGATGATCAGGATGGAAATGGATTGCAACCCAATTTTTTTTTTTTAAGTTTATTGCCTTACGTATTGTAAAACTCATAAAATGTTCAACCTTTCCACTGACAGTGACTTAATGCTTATAAGTTACAAACACTGAAAATCTGGCTGGAAACATGAAAAGAAACACTGACAAAACAACTCAAAAGAACTGATTATGAGATTAATGTGTAGACTAAAATTAATAACTATAGATCGGCTCATTAATTAGGTCAGCTTCATGTACCTTATTCGTACTAATTTTCGCGAGGCTTTAATTTCGCGATTTTCGCGATTTGTAAAAAATCGCGAAATTAAAGACTCGCTAAAATTAGGATACGCGAAAATTAAACACGCGAAATTTAATACACTTCTATAATTGCTTTAATCAATGATTAACTGCGTTTATAGCTACATGGTAATTGTCATCAGTCTATTTATCTTCTACTTCAGCACTTTCTTCATCCGAATCACTCATTTCATTCTTCTTCTTGTACATGTAGCTCTTTTAAAACATCTTTCGTGCAGTCATCAAAATGTCCATTTAGGTCAGGCTTTTTATAATTAGCCAACACAAGCTCTTAGCTCCGTCTGAGGACCCATTTAAAGATATAGACAGTGCACCACAGTAATAATATAGACATTGCACAAGGCTGTATCGGAAGACATACTTAAA
Source organism: Dendrophyllia cribrosa (assembly GCA_024195265.1). Lineage (NCBI taxonomy): Eukaryota > Metazoa > Cnidaria > Anthozoa > Scleractinia > Dendrophylliidae > Dendrophyllia > Dendrophyllia cribrosa. The sequence goes on along the minus strand of JAJLRJ010000015.1, from coordinate 470,029 downwards.
TTGTATTTCATTATTATTCATCTATAGTTTTGTTCTGTTTCAAGGGTGTTAAGCATTTATAATCATTACAGAACTGTATGGCATAGGTATTTAAAATCATATTTTTATAATTGACTTTTATTAAGTACAATTATATTGCATTAGCATTTGATTGATTTGCAGTATTTGCTTGATTAGTCTGCGGATTATAAACGCTATTTCTATTACCTAATTGCAAATCATGATTGCAAATCAATCGTCGTTTAAGTGATCATTCAATAAAAAACGGTTTTCTAAATCTGTCTTTTGTCAATTTTCGCGAAATTAAATGCCCTAAATTTATCATTTTTTGCAAAATCGCGAAAATTAATGCTCGCGAAATATTCGTGTTCCAAATTCGCGAAATTAAGTGCCCGCGAAAATTAGTACGAATAAGGTATTTTGACCATTCCCAATTTTGTTGACATGTAGTTTTATAAAAGTGTTTCAGTTAGTTGTGCCTTTAACAGGGATTCTGACAGGGTGCTGTAAAAAAACTAAAATTGTGCGGGAGTTTTGGGCAAATTGTGCAGGAAATAGCTTTGATTGTGCGGGAAATTGTGTGGGATTGCGCAATCCTATTACCAACCAAATATTCAATCACCAGTGTTCTAGCCAGGCCAGAAAATTAAAGCGTGTGCACGAGAAAGGAACATATCGCGGTGAAAGCTATCAAGCGTGTGCTCGGTTTGACACGACGGTCTTTAGTGTGGTTGCTTAAGACAACAACATGACGTGAACCTTCCTCGTTCTTAAAGCGTGTGCACGAGAACGGAAATATATCAAGCGTGTGTCCCTGCTTGCCGTGTCACACATGACCAATTTCCGTTCTCGTGCACACGCTTTAAGAACGAGGAAGGTTTATTTGTGTTCTGTCATTGTTTCACTTGACCACATTTCCGGAAAGCCCGCTCGGTGAGCCTGATAAGATGGTTCGTGTCCCCTAGATATATTTCCGTTCTCGTGCACACGCTTTAGAACGAGGAAGGTTTATGTTATGTCATTGTTTCATTATTGACCACATTTCCGGTGAGCCCGATCGGTGAGCCAGATATCAACTTTCACGAAGATGGTTCGTGTCGAACCGAGCACACGCTGGATATATTTCCGTTCTCGTGCACACGCTTTAAGCAACCACACTTCCGGTCCACGAAACACACTTCTGGTTGGTCGGTCCACTAAATCGGGATCTGTTTCCGGTGAGAGTCGAATCGTCAACTGCCTCAGACGAATCGACTCAGTTTGGGTGTATTGGACATGCTTGAGGGAGGAAATTCTGCATAAATGAAAAATGCAAATATATGTTTTACTTTGGGGATCAAAATGTACCCAGCAATTGCCAATTTGCGGCTGTTTTTCGTCACCAAAGTTTCTTTGTCTCAACAAAATCACATTGCGTGACACGATGAACTCGATCGGGTAAAACTGAAATACCACCTCAAAATAAAATGTTTCCGATCTGAGCGAGTTCCTTTATGAAAAATCCGTACATTTTATGTAGTGTGAATAATTTCCATTAAGGGTTCACACAATTTATTCGAAAGTTTGCTGCAAAAACACAACCTCGAGATGTATGTAAATTGCGTGCTAAATGTTATTTGATAGCATGTTTGTTTTGCATTTTCCTGAATGAAAACGTCTTTCACTTGATTGAAAAAATCAAATCCAGTATTCTGATCAGAACTTAATAATTTTCTTCTATCAATCCGAAGTTCCAGCGCTTTAATAGTTTGTTTGTCGATTGGCAAACTTGATCAGTTCTTTGCGAAAATAATTCAGACAGAGTGACATTTCATTTCGGCGCGACGGTACATTTCTTCGGTATTTCTTCTTCGGTCCCCGACATATTAAACTGAAAGAGGAAGCGAAAGCGCTTGTTGTTTTTATATCGATCGGCTTGAGCTGTTCGAGAAAAGCGAGGGATTTCTCGATTGTTTGGAAGGAAAATGGGCTGAAAATAGCCTAAAACGTTTCTTGAAATCTTGGTAATCAATAGAAATACCTGATTTAATTAAAATTTTAAGCAAATATTTCAGTATTGTGCGGGATTGTGCGGATTTTTAGGAATTGTGCGGAATTGTGCGGGTTTGACCGAATTGTGCGGTGCCGCACCCGCGCACCCTGTCAGAATCCCTGCTTTAAGTCATGCATTCATACAAATTGTTCATTCATACAAATGACTTGTAGCCAAGCAGTGGAAAGATTTTTGACAATAATGCTTATATTATTGTATGTCTACAGAATGTCCATGCCTACATGTACAGGTATACTAGCAGATACAAGTGTTATTGTTTTAAATGTAGTAGTACTGATACACTACTGTACATTTTATTTACAGGTTAAAATGGTAGAACAACAGGAAATGAAGTCTTACAAGCTTCTGTCAACTGCTGTAGCGGGATTTTATAAGCCTACTGATCCAGGATTTGAGGATATGTGGTATATTGTAAGTATAACATTTACTGTACACTGTTCATGTACATGTACTAGATATTATCTTGTTTAAAAGCCGGACCCTGAATAAATGTTACATTAAAATAAACACCGGATCAATGAGGTATACAATGTACATGTAGTTTCAAATAAACACCGCCTGTATTCAAGCCACCAACATAAAATTATTTTTAGTCATTTCAGATCAGGAGAGCATTATTTTATTTTAGGTCTGGCATATTATGCAGGGTTCGAAATTGTGACTGATACGGTTGCCAATGCGACTTACATTACAAAAATGCGGCCATCTTGGTTAGCCTTAGTAACCAGGCTAACCACAAAACTAGTATCCAGGCTCATCGCCAACAGACGCGTGGAACGCCTGGAGGTTAAAAATCGCTCGCAAACGAATCGGCGCATTTTCGTCGATTTTTAGGAGAAAAACTGCTTCAAAATAATCAATCTCATCGGCTTTTATGTTTGTGAGGAGGATAAGCAGCTGCTTTATCGCCAATATTGGGCAAATTTTTCAGTTTTATACGGAAAATGTTCCGAAGATGCGGAGGATGCGGAAATCAGATAATTACGCGGATCCGCATCACCGCATCCTGTCAGATGCCCTGATATAACAGGGAGGAAATTCTGCATATTAAATTATGAAAAAAAAGTATACTTTAATTGGTGATTAAAATGTACCCAGCAATCTCCAATTTGTGGTAGATTTTTTTCCCCAAAGTTTATTTGTCTGAATAAAATCATATTGCATGACACAATGAACTAGATCCTGAGTGAGTTCCTTTATGAAAAATCTGACATTTTAAACATAGTGTTTAAAATTAATTTCCAGTAAAGGTTCACACAATTTCTTCAAAGTTTTTCGCTAAAACACAACCTGGGAAGTATACAAACTGCGTGCTACATTGTAAATGTAATTTGATAGCAAGTTTGTTTTTCTCAGATCGTAGAGCATTTCCCTGAATGAAAACGTCTTACATGTACACTTGAATGAAAAAATCAAATCCAGTATTCTGATCAGAACTTAATGATTTCTCCCTAGGTAGTCAGTCAGAAGTTCCAGTGCTTTTATAGTTTGTTTGTCGATTCACAAACTTGATCATGCAGTTCTTCCAATTGACAGTCATTTGGGCACGATGGCACATTTCTTTGGTGTTTCTTCATCAGTCCTTGGCATATTAAACTCAACAAGGAAGAGAAAGCACTCAAAAAAAAAATATTGACAGGCTTCTAAGAAAAACGATGTGATGTCTGGAAAAAAAAAAAAAACAACCAAAAAGCTATTCGAAAAATACTGTACATGGAAAGTCGGATAGAAACTAGTTTGTGCAAAATTGTGCAGGTTTGACTGAATAATGTGCGGTCATGCACCCGCACATCCTGTCAGAACCTCTGCTTGGAACGGCAGACATAGAATTTTTTGAAAAGACTGCTCAGGGTAATGAATGTCTATCCACCATGTTAGTTCCTTTATACATGTATGTGCGATCTCCATGCAATTGCATTTAGCTCTAGACTAGTGTTAGCTAGAAAGTTAGTGGCTGGAAAGTCTTATTATTATTTTTACTTATGAAGTTAGTGGCAAAATTGTTTTGCATAGGTATGTTACATATACACTGTAGGTGTTTTCAAATTTTTGTCTACTTCCTTGTGTCTGACATGACCAGATGCCGAATTTAAAAACCCTTTCCAACCAACCCCAATTGATCATTTTGTTTGATTATACAAACTGGCGACTAAAAATTTGCATCTGGCGACTATTTTTTTTCCAGTTATTCGCCAAGAGGCAACTTAAGGATGTTTTTAATTTTGATCCCTGTTACAATATAGTACAGTACACTGGACAAGACAATTTAGGATTGGGTTGAGTGATAATAATTTAAATTACCTAAATTACACTGTACGAAAACTGCAGAAAAAAATTGTACAATTTGTCAACCCTAGAAAAGAAAGGAAGGAAGGGTAGTGTACTGTACATGTAAGATATAACTGCGAATACCACAATACCATTGTAGTATACAGTGTATAATTATCTTATCCTCAAATTTTCAACCAGTTTTATTAATTTTTAATTGACCCTGGTCATGTGTCAAATGCATTTAATTATTATTTATAATAATCTCAGGCAAAGGAAAACAAATAATTATCATACTCGCCAGGTTTCAAAATTATTTTCAAAGTAAAGGAAAAATTGAACCACAACATAATTTATACATACAGGTGTTAAAGGACATTTTAAATTTTTACGGCACATTAAATTATGTTCTGAAAACTGAGACTTGATTTTGACTGGCAATTAAAAATTTATACTACATGTACATGTAGGAGTTTCAATGTGAAAGTGATACTGGCATTGGAATGGAAGTAAATAAGGTATAATTTAATGAACTTATATGGGCTATAACTTCACAAGAAATGAAAGTGCATAAGGCCGGTAAACAGGAGACTTTCGTTGATGCAAAATATTCGACCGCCGAGTCAAAATTTTCCTCCCCTGTTGAGGTAAAATGCTGGTTCTGAGTTAAATTGTTTTTTTTTCTTTGTTGAGGCAAAGAAAAAGTATATTAGCTAAAGTGCATTAACACAACACTGTTCCTGTACATTTAAACACTTATGCGCGCCAAAAAATAATATTAAAATAGTTGGTGCATCCAAATAAATACCACAGCTAGTTGGATATTCATGAAAAGAACATTTTCTTGCGCCATGTAGAACCAGAGATATACACTGTAAGTCTTACAGCTGTACACTTTAAACAACGAGCGGCGAGATCAAGTTACTTTCGCCCTGCTACTGGAGTGACATTACACGTCGCTGGAATCTTTAACCCTTTTCAGCTTTGGGGGGGGGGGGGGGGGGTGGGGGGGGGGGGGGGGCACAAAATGCCTGCGCTAACTTTAAACATTCATAACTTACAATGTACATGTATTTAATATGTATTCAAACGCCATCAAAGGCTCAGGAACTCAAAAAAAGCCCAGGCCGAATAGGGTTAAAATAATCTTAAAATAGTCGACGCTTCGAAATAAATGCCATTATGATTTGGACTTTTATCTAAACAACATTTTGCCGTTTTAAGCACTTTCTGGTGCCTTGTAGAATTAGAGATATCATGTTTAAAACCATCATTGACCTCACCACAAGCAGCATATTTTCCTCTAACTTGTGTCTGGCAATATTTACATTTGTGAATGGTCAGCTCAGAACAGTAACTTACCAAGCGAACACAAGTTTCATGAAAGAAAATATGTATAAAAGATTTTCTTTTGCTTTTCAAGTTAATTATCTTGAAAGAAAGCGACTTTAACATATTAATATCCTGCCTTCCTTGCTGGAAATCTACTCGAAATCTGAAAATCTTCTCAAACTCAGTGTACATATCAGTGTATCAAACTTTCGTAAAGTCATCGCCGACATGGATACCCCGGATAAGAGAAAACCAATTGACTGTGCATGCTTGTGATCTTACATCCGACAAAATGTTGGATTTTTCCCTCTTATTGTAAAGAATAGGCGGCTGCTCACTAATTAAGGCTCACCAGCAATAAATGTGGACTCATACATTGTTTGCTCAGGTTAATGTTAAAGTGAGCAGGCTGTCCTTTTAAAATTAAAATAGATGCTGTATTGATCAACATACTGTAAGCTCATGCATGTGACAATTGAACAATAAGAAATAGACTGGTTTTTCATTGTGTTAAGTGATTTTGTGATTGCTTTGGTTTTGCAATGCTATGCTTTAAACCAATCACTACTTGTTTGCACATGTTTTTTCCGTGCTTAAGGCTTATGGGCTAAATGCATTTGCTTTAAGTTCTGATAGGTTCATTGGATTGTTTCTGTCTGTTGTGATTGGTCAGTGAGAGTACTTTCATTGGTTTTGGTTATTACGACACTCAATTGAAGACCGCCCTATTTAATATAACATTATTTTGTTTACAGAATAGAGATGATGGACAGCCAACATACAATGTGATTGATGTTTGGAAGAGAAACATCACTGGTGCAGGAGTGGTTGTTGCTGTAGTAGATGAGGGATTTGACCCAAAACACCCAGAGATTGAAGATAACTATGTAAGCTACACAGTTAATTATATCAAATTTATAATCAGTTGGAATCACAGCAAATCATAATCAGTTTATAATGATTTTTGCTGGACAAGAGTGAAAACCTTTCAAGTTGCAATTCCATTTCCATCCTGACCATCTGTTAATTAATTATATTTAATTATATTTAATTAATTATTTAATAATTAATAGTAAGATATTTTGGTTTTTAATACTAACTAAAGAAATAGAAATCTGTCAATTATCTTGTCTTTTTTCCTTTTTACCTACAGGATGAAAAAGCAAGTTGGGATGTAGTCGACAATGACAAGTATCCTGTACCATCAAATTCATCAATTCCACAATTTGGGTAATACAAATTATGTACAAGTTTATACAAAAATATACAGATTTGTAGTATAGTTTAAAAAACGAGCAGTAGTGTATTATCAGGTTTAAAAACTCGAGGCGAAGCCGAGAGTTTTTACACCTGATAATACACGTGCTGCGAGTTTTTTGAACGGCTTCAAAAACATTCTTTCAAAAGTGTGTCCCTTCGGAATTAAAACAATTGTGCTTTTGTGCAAAGAGGAAATTAGCATACAAGAAAAACAAGTCATGTGCCACGTCTTCGACGAAGTGACCATTGCTTCCCGACTCCTGTCGAAAGTTCTGGGATTTTATAGTTCTGAGGGAAAACATCTACTGAAAAATGCTATACTAAAGTTGTCAGGTACGGTAGATAAAACGGCTGACAATTTTTTTTTCAGAACGGCCCACTTGTTAAACTGTTGGTTGTTTATTTTGTTGAGAAGATTCCAAATAGAATGGCGAAAGACCAGATTTCGTAAAACAGTACTGCACAAAAATATTAAAGTCACCATTTGTTGCACTAAGAATCCTGAACAATTACTACCCATATCAGTAATCTTTATATAAATATCACGGTCATTTTAAAATCATTCTTATTAAAAATTCAGCGATAATTGCATTGTTTGCCCATTCAGCCCCGAACTCCCCTGTGACTGACATCAAAGCCGCCACCAGGCTTTTCATAATGACCGTAGATTACCAGGTATAAAGGCTCATACACGTGATCGATTTGCGTCGTGTGATTGACTGATATGCTCATGAATTATTAATGAGTTTTTGAATGGTATATAATTATCTCTAATGTACCATTCCCTTAGTTCATAATATTACTGTAAGTAACATTGTTTTATTTGTCACGAGTACATTGATATACAATGTATATGTTGCAGGTAACTTTACATCTTTCAGGTTAAATTATTGTTCCAACCTAGATTATTTTGTTTTTATCTAATAGGTGATCAAATTTGTTTCAACCTAGATCAATTTGTTCCAACCTTGGTTAATTTGCTCCAACTTGTAGAGATTAGTTTTGTTTAAAAACTATTGAAGCAGAATATTTTATGGTGAAATTTGCAATGAAAATTTTGTTTGGTGATAAGCGAGAAAAGCGAGTCAGAGCTCTATTTAATTAATAACAATATTCGGGATTCCATTTTCTACCTGTAGTGTACATTTTCACACTGCGAAAGTTCCATTTCGCTTACTACAGGTGTAGTATGTCATTACATGTACGTGCCATTCATTTACAGTGCAATATGAGACAAAAGAAAATTTTCATGAGGCGGTCGGGAGTGATGAGAGGTGGCTGTATTCACAGGCTACATATAGAGGCTAATGTGTTGTCATGACATATGTTTCGGGACTTAAAGCATTTGGCAGAGATACATGTACACTGTCTTTATTGTCATTCTATGTCGGTCAGTCTTCATTTTTTCATTTTCACTCGCATCTGGTCTGATGTACATGTATATGCTTCCAGCTGCTTTTTTGTTTTGTTTAGGTTTTTATATTAGACATGTTGTGTTAAATTTAATGTACATGTACATGTAAGTTGTTAGTTTTTAATATGTACCTTTTCTTCAAGGTCCATGCAGTGCCACTGTATTAGATGATCATGAGAAAAGTGTACATTTTTTTTTCCCGAAACTGAAGTGTGTTGTTTGGTACAGTTGTCAGTAGTTTTTTAGTACATGTACCTGGTGTGGTCCAAATCCTGACCTTTTGACCAAACGTAAAAAATTATTTGAAAATTGAGGTGCAATTTACAACAATTTAGAAAATATTTATTGGAATACAATGTACGTTCATGTGATAGCTGACTGGCTCATTAAATACAAAAGTCATGTAATAAACTATTTTGTAATGTTCAATATCTTCTGTTAGTGAAGTCCGAATCTCAGGGTTGCCCTGTTTTAATAGTGCTATTTACCGAATATAAATTCCCTTTTAACTCGGAGCAAATATTAATCTATTTCCAGGCATGGTGACAAGTGTGCAGGTGTGATTGCTGCTGTAGCTAATAATGGTGAATGTGGAGTGGGGTTGGCATACAATGCAAAACTTGGAGGTACGGTGTAAGGCAAGAATGATTATAATTATATTCTACTGCCTTGATTACTTCATGAATTAATAAATTGGGACTGAGTGTAGTCTAATTCGGTCTGTAAATACAAGTGATCAACAAAATTGGATGACTACGTAGTGTGTGTGTGTGTGTGTGTGTGTGTGGGGGGGGGGGGGGGGGGGGGGGGTCCGATTTGTTGGTACAGCGTACATGAAGATTGAGAAAATTATTGTTATCAAGTAATCGGGTTTTTGCAAATGTTATTGCCGTCACAGTTGTTGTTGTCTCCTCTATTGTTAACCATGACTGTGTTCTTAGTTATATTACACATCTTGACATTTAAATGAAACATGATCATAAAAATCTTGAGTGCAGGAAAGCATGGCTTTCCAGTTCAAAATAGCCGTGGTGGATCTAGGGCGAGTTCCACACATGTATGCATGTAGTTGCTCTGATAGTCGATCAGAGCTCTCGTCCCATGATGTTTTTATGCAAAGTGCTGGATTCAATTTACATGTATTTGCAAACTTTTCTCTGTCACAAAATCCCTTTTTCTGCTCATTAATAACCGTACCTATTTTTGTATTTTGTTTTTGCAAGGAATTCGCTTGTTTTTTGACAAGAAAGCAACAGATGACCTTGAATCTAAAGCCCTCAGACATGAAAGAGATTACATTGACATTTACTCAAATAGCTGGGGACCGGATGACAGGGGCTTTGAAGTGGCTGGTCCTGGCCTGTTAACACAACACACATTAGAAGAAAATGCAAAGAAGGTAATTAATTTGTCTTATCTTTTCTGTATGTACACGTTGATATACCATAAATCCTCAACTAGGCACCCAGGGCACTTATTTTAAATTTAAGAATAAACCTGGGGGCAGAGGGAGTGGGTTTTTTGAGGGGAGGCATTTCATATTGATCATTTTCTCTTAGTAAGAGATAAAGCCCGAGAACGGAGGTATTAAGCCATATACATCCCGAGGGCCGTAGGCCCGAGGGATGTATATGGATTAATACCGACGTTCGAGGGGTTTATCTAACTTATTTCATGATATTATTCATGAGGTATAGCTTATATAAAGGTCGTCCTTCACAGGGCAATAATTGGCCACTTGTTTTTGTCATCTGTTTGTTTGTCTTTTTTGATCCGACCGCAGGGTTTTCACACAGCATCGAGAAAGGTGCGTTTCACGGGTCACAATTTATTCAAACCACTTCTTCTCACTTAGGTGAGAACGGCGGAGAACAATAGCACATTGTTTGTTTGCTGAGCCAACAACAATCAAATTTCAAACCTTTTGTGTATGATTTTTGTCATATTTTTGTTTATTGGGAGACTTTAGAGAAGTAAGCGAACGAGATAGTGTTGAAGTCGAAAAAAAAAAAGAAAATCCTGGGTGTAATATCGTTGTTGTTCAGTTGTGATAACGAAGTCGAGCAGAGAAGACAGTCCAGAATACCGGCAAACACGTAAGTTAATACTACGTCTTAGGCGAGAAATCAGATCCTTACAAAGATATCAGAGCCCCTGAATTGAGATTTCTAAAGTATTAAATTGTCGATCAGAAGGTTCCGTAGCAGATAGGAAAGCTGAGTCCTCGTAAGAAAGAGAAGTAGATCAGTTAGATGATGACCATGTAAAAAGATTTTGCCAAAGATGACAACAACGCGACTGTGAAAGGATCAAACATTGTTGTGTTCCAGAATTGCTCGTTTGTAATATCCAAAGACTTAAAATTTTTTTAGAGTAAACACATAACCGGCATGATATATGGGATACTACTGTATTTTCTATAGTTGCAGAATAAATTTCTATATATGTGATGTGTTAAAGGGAGAAATTTTCTCAGAATGTTTGGCGTGGTCAAAGGACGTGTATGAAATGCTTTAATTGCTCATTATAAATGGAAGGGATTTATTTGGATATTGCCCAGGGCAGCAGGGCAATATACAGATAAATCCCGGGGATTTATATAGATATTGCCCTTGCATTTATAATTAGCAATTTATTCAATTCATCAGCCCCGCTCTTCCCTGCTACATTATCAAGCCCTCCCCGGACTTTCAGTTAGTTAAATATTCATGAAGTATGTAAGTTAAATAAAGGATGTTGAATAACAAAAGAAAATGTGTGATTCATGAAATAATCCTAGTTAAAGCGCAAAAGTTATGTTACAGAAAAGTAATTAATTTTATATGTACTTGCTGTTCTTATGGTATTTTTAAACACATTTCTGAGTTTGCCAAGTCCATTAATTATATTTTAGATTTCTGATGTTGATGTACCATTTACATGGGTGTATTTGAGATCAGCCTTTCCACACAATGAATTACATCATCCAATCATTTTGACCATTTGAATAATAATAATAATAATTTTTTTTAAAAAAATGATCATTGTCATAAAAAAAAATAATAATCATCATAATTTTAAATCTTTAAAATTGCCTATATTACATCTCATCTGGCCGATCGACTGCAACTGCAACACTGTAAATCCTTGGCAACACTGTAAATCCTTGGCAACCTAGGTCCTGGGTGCCCTAACATAGTAATAATAATAATAATAATAATAATAATAATAATAATAATAATAATAGGGACTTACATAAATAGCGCACATATCACATGTCTCATGGTATGTACTTGGTGTATCCCTTATTATTTTGTATTTAAACACTTAGTTTTTATTTCAGTAGAAAAAGAAGATAAAAACAGCAGAATGGGGAATCGAACCCCGGGCCGTATGATCTACTCCATGCACACTATCCACTGTACCACCGAGGACTAGCTGCCGGAAATTGTAATTTTTAAGGGATATAAGATAATATGCTGCCAGCCCAGACCAATAAGAACTAACCCTTTCGATACACTGGAAATACTGGAATCAGTGCTTAACCCTAAATACTAAAATCAGTTCTTCAACCCTAGATACTGTAATCCGACCCTAAATTACACTGCAATATATCTAAATACATTACAATAAGGGATACATGAAGTACCATACATTATAATCAGGGATACACCAAGTACAGTACCGCTCGAAACTATTAGTGCATAAGGACGCGGTGAAACCTCGTCCGCCGCCATTTTGTTTTCCGCGAATTCACCTAGGTGGGACGAAACCGCAACCGCGGAAAGGACGAAAGCGACCGAAACACCGCGGGGAAACAGACGCGGTAATACCTAGGTTACAAACAATAGTGGCTAATTTCTATTGTTATGGTATTGTTTAACTCTATATTAGTGATATTCTCCAAGGAGGCACTGCAACAAAAGGCTAGAGATGTCGATTTCAAAACATCTGACATCGTGATAAAAGCGATATCAAGTTGGTTCTGTTGAATCTTCTCCGTTCACAGGAACGGAGAATGAAAACAAGGATCTTCATTTTTATCGCTTTTTATGACTTCATACATTTGTAGCAAAGATAGCGAACGTTTACACCAAACACTCAAGTTTTTATACGCGTCGATTTATTGACTTCATACATTAATTTTATAATCGATCGACTGTACCGTCCCGTACCGTTCAGTGTGAAGTGGAACACGCGAAGACGGCGGTGAAGTGCGGGTGCAAGGATTATATTTAACGCCAGTAGAGTTTGGAAAAGCTTACTTGTAATTTGGCGAGCGAAACTGCAATGAAAACAGAGAATTCACGGAAGTCTGTATTCAGGTTTCAAATTACCCTTTTGACATATGCAAATTCGGTAAACTTTTTCCTGACATTACTACAAAATTTGCTAAATTTGTTTTCTGCCACGTACCTTTCCCCGCTGTCTGACATCGATTATTATATTTAGTTTCATTCAACATTTATCTTCACAATTAGTAAACATGAAGTTCTGAAAGAATTTTACACATGAAATTTGCGTGACTAACGCACTGGCACTTGTGACCTCTTGTCTACATATAAGTGACCTGTTTTGGTTTTGTTCGCTTTCTGGCAGAAAACTTACTCCATTCGAAACTTTTCCATAGCTGTTCACAGCCAGCCGTTCGAAATTTTTGTTCTGTTTCACCCGTTCACTGTCGCGAGTCGTTCAAATGAAATTCGATCTGTTTATAGCAGATCTCGTTGCCTAGCACGTGATCAAAATCTGCCGTGAAGAAGTTGCACCTTTTATTGCGAAAGTTATTTTATTGTTTTATCTAGAAGAACTAGTCGTTTGAAACAGGAAGAAGTTTCGCTGGTCGGCCGCTGCGTTGCTTGTCGACCCAAGGCAACTCGTGGCGGAAACTCTTGAAGTATTTTGCCACCGACGGTATTTCTATTAAATCTTAACTCCATCAAGATTTTAAAAAGAGATTTATTTACGGACAACCTTCGATATTTTAACGTTCAAACGAAAGAAAGAAAGCAATCTAAGCTGAACATATTCTGATGTACACATCTCGTTAGCAAGTTTACGAATTGATCGATGGCAGGCGAAGTTTAGTTTGTAAACAAACTGTACGCGTGATATTTTGTTTTTGTGTTCGACGCGTGCTTTCATCCCTGTCACGCGTGAGGAAAATTAACCTGCGATTAGGTGTTGTTTTTGTTTATTTCAATTTACCTTAAAGAAAAAAAAGAAAAAACAGACTGTGTCTTTTAGTATTGTAAATTGTTCTTAGAATTACCGGAATTTTATTTCGGCGTAAAAAGTTTAAGCGACACGCGGAATGTAAACTTTAATGATCCATAGTTGTATTTCTCTCGATTGAATGAAGCGGTTTTAAGAATCTAAGCGCCGCTATTCATTACGAGTTGAAACATAATGCAATTCTTAAACAGTTCGCATTTTAAGCTCTGTTCCAGAAGTGAGTTTTCATTTCTTTCTCTAGTTACAGCAGCATCCACAGCCGACTTCTGACGGATTTTGACATGTGAAATGTCTCACGTTCAAATCACCGGAGCGTCACGTCTCACCTATTGTTGTTAATAAACTTCAAAACAAAGGAAGCAATACTCTATTCAAACACGACCGCGTCCTATTCTTTCCGCGGTTTTCTTCGACCGCAAAATACCGAGGTGAAAACGGGGTTTTTAGTGCGGTTGGACGAGAAATACCTACGTGAAACCGCAGCCCCAAACTGCGGTTTGACCTAAGCGAAACCGCGGCAAATGCACTAATAGTTTCATGGTGCTTTTCATACATGTACATGTACACTCATGAGAATGAGATCGGAATCAGCTTATGAATCAAGTAATCATGAATTATGAATCAAGCTTATCAAGTAATGCTTTGAATCAAGTAATGGTTGCAAGCCAAAGCGGAACTTTTCATTTGAATTTTAAACTGGTCTTTCCGTTGGAATTTGAACTTAAAATTTTGTCATGGGAAGTATTCTGCCAATCAACACTTCTAATAATAATATTTATTTCCAAAACTGAAGAGAAAAAAGGGGAAGGCAAACCACTGGGGCTGTTTCTGTAAGTAATGACCAATGATTTTGGTTCAAAAAAGAAATTTCTTTGATATGCGGTTATTTAAAAGCCCTTACCTCACAGTCATAGTAGTCATAACAATGCAATTAGTTTTATCCAAAATAACAATTTTAGTTTGTTTTACATAGTTTTAAAGTTTCATGTGGTTGTTAATTGTGTTAAGCCCCTACAGAGACCCGAATACATGTAAATCACAAACATTGTACTCCACACGGCTCCCATTGTGGATCTCTACTTTACTCTACAGCTGTATGTTGGGTGATTTTTGTGATGTCTTCCCAGGTAAAGTTCTTCTTTTACGGTACTCCGCCATGGCTGTTTTGGTCATACCCTCTTTCTGCCTCCCTGAGGGTTCTGGACACTTTATGGCAGTACTTTTATGTTATTCCCTGTTTTGTAAAGCATGTGTCCTATCCAATTTCATTTTCTCTACCTAATGGTTTCTTCAATACAACTTTAACCTGTTTTCTTCCATAATTCCTTGTTTGAAATTGTCGCTGGCCAACTAATCCTCAGGATTTTCTGAAGACACTTGTTGATAATTAAAGGTTTGCAGTTTCTTGGTCAGTAACAATCATTGTCATTCTCCAAGTTTCTGAACTGTATATTAAGTCAAGAGAACAGATTTGACAGTTGTGTTCAAAATCCGGAGTTTTGTCCCAACCTGATGGCATTTGCTTTTCACACAAGCATTAACATGGAAAATCTTTTACCCTAGCCAATATGTCCTCATCAGTTCCTCCAGGTCGCTTATGTTACTACCCACAATCGGCGTCAAAATTACTTGAGACACTTTGTCTGAAAATGATGTTTCCTCCGTTTTGTTTTTCAAACTCGTACTTTAACTTTCTCTACAAAACATACATGTATCTCTACCCTCATCATGGAGGGTCATCACGTCATCTGCGAAATCTAGATCTTCTTATCTTTGGGTCAGTATCCTTTGGATTCCTCATCATTTACCCTCGTGCAGTGTTGGATACCCAATCAAGCACAATGAGTAATAACAGAGGCAACAGAAGACACCCCTGCCTCGCCCGTCTTTAACCTCGAAAGGCTCACTATTTTCAGAATCACAATTGCTCGTCTTTCATAACTTCATCAATAGCCACCCACATTCGGTTCAAAATGATCCTGGTTAAAGACCTTGCTGGGTATGAGCAGCAGCATTATGCTCCTCCAATTATGACCTTTTTTTTGGCTTAGGTTGCCCTTCTTTGCCAGCTTTACAAGAAGACCCCTCTTCCAGTCAGCTGGAATTTCCTCCTCCCAAACCAAATCCAGTAGGTTATGTAGGGTTTTTACCGTGTACAGCCTTCCTCTTTTAGTGCTTCAGGATAAATAATTATCCACTCCAGGAGTTTTGCCATTCTTCAGTTGTTTGAGAGCTATCCTAATTACCCCCTTGGAGATTGCTCCAATGTTAATGGTCAGGTGAATTTCAGCAGGTGAAGGGGTTTGCTGACTGAATTGGGCCTGGTGTATTCAGTACTAATTCTAAGTGACGTTTCAACTGGTCCAATTGGTCGAACTGGTCTTCAAGCATTATCAAGATTATATTATCATTTCTGATTGAGCAGTTTTGATTGCACTTTATCATGCTTAGCTTCCATGTGGACTGTGGGGTCATTGTTCTTTTCAGTTTCCTCTGCTTCCCTAGCAATGTTATTTATTATGTTCCTCTTATCCCTTTGGCAGGCGGAGAGTTTCTTCACCTGTTTGTTCTTGTCATGATTGCAATTTCTTAATATGTATACTTGCTTTTTTGTCTTGTCCAGGCATCATTTTATTGCAGTTTGGCCACCCGCCTTTCTTCGATCTCGAACTAGATATTTTCGTGTGTCTGATTGCGAGATGTTTTATGAAATCGCTGCGTTATGCGTTACTGGAAAGGTTTCAAATTACTTTTGACATTATGCAAATTGCAACATTTTGAGCTCAACTAAAAAAATATATTTCAAAGGGCTAAGTTTTTTTTCTCTCCTCCTAAATTATCACTTCTGTCGTTAACTTTGATTAAATTTATAAGTTTCATTCAAAATTTATTATACTGAATGGCGAGAATAGTTCCAGCAAAACTTTCAATTCGAAAAGTTGTTTTGATCCCGGGTCCGGACCAGGCAAAAGAAAAAAAAAAAACTGAAAGATTCGTGGCTTCGAAAGGGCCAGTTTGCGGCTATATATGCATTCACCTCAAAAGTGTCGGAAACACAGACCAGCTACAGCCTGTAGTTACAAGACTTAGCTAAAACTAGGGTATCTAAAAGATAGTAATGCTGCGGCTCATTCTGTTGATGTTGACATTAGCTAGGCAGTGATCCATCTGCTTGCGTGAGACTCTGAAAATAGTCACAAATTGTGCGGTGCATTTGTGTGATAAGACAAGCACATGGTGAGCTCTGAACGTATGCTTGGATAGGCTATAAGCGAACGCGAAAATCGAAAGATCTGTCGAAAAGCGGAAATTGTCCTGGTGTGCATATTAATAGGCTAAACGGCCGTCTAGGTGTTATGTGAATATTCCCGGGAAATACTGTATTCTATTCATCCCGCATATGTCACTGCACTTTTTAATCACAGATTGTTATAAATTAAATGTCAAATGTTTTCATCATC
The DNA here is from genome assembly GCA_024195265.1 of Dendrophyllia cribrosa. Taxonomy (NCBI): domain Eukaryota; kingdom Metazoa; phylum Cnidaria; class Anthozoa; order Scleractinia; family Dendrophylliidae; genus Dendrophyllia; species Dendrophyllia cribrosa. Next base: position 453,027 of record JAJLRJ010000015.1, on the reverse strand, counting down.
GATTCTTGGCGACGATTAATTCTTTATCTGTAAGAATTTCAACAGTAAAATTTGCATGCATTTGACCTCACACGGTGTCAGATTTCAATCTCGCTTGTTGTGTTATGATTGCGATTGAGTTTTGTTTATCGTATTACAGGTAAATCAAGGCAAAACATCACCACTAACCTTTCTCACTGAAATCCACGCGAAAAAGGACGACGGTACGACGTTCTTTCCTGGCGCAATGCATTCTGGTAAAAAATGCCGCAGAGAACTCTGGTAAAAAGTGCGGTTAAATGCAATGCATTCTGGTAAAAAGTGATGAATTCGAGAATTTGTCCCACCTTATATATCTCTCTTAAATCCTGATTATGTTGCTGCTCGCTCGCTGCGCTCGCTCCGCAGCAAAAACAATAACAACCATCTGGAAACTCTGATATACGGCCTTTTTTCAACGGTAAGTACAAAGTAGGCATCAATTTGTATTTTTCAGTACTCTAGTCTTTTGGCACAGCGGACACGCTATTTAAATAATTTGCGTGCGATCTCGCACTCTACAGTAAGTGTGCTGTGCCTCCTTGTTTTGGAAGGTTAGCGCGCTTCTTTGTTAGACTGCTCACACTATCCCTGCCCAATGCTCCCTATCATTAAGCCGTGAAGTAACGTGCATGCAGATTCCCGACACATTTATTTTCCAATATGCCTAATGCGTACAACGACGCCCAAGTATGTACGCTCCTACAGCGTCTTGTTCATTTAAAACAAACGTTGTTTACTGTTAAAATAAGAAATAAATCTAGATCTAAGATAATATTAATTTATAGCTGAGCAAATTACAATGATGTATCTGCAGCTTAAAATAATAATCGGGGCTCTCGAGTGAATTGTTATTAATTTTTTTGACAATTTATTCAGATCTCAGCGGCATAAAAATGGAATTTCTGGCGTTTGAGTGGATACGAATTAGCCGGAAATGAAATATTTCTGCGGCACGAGAACAGTGGGGACTGGGGCTAGCTCAGTGGAATGAGCATGTGCATAAGGGAGGGCTATATAAGAGATGAATATCACGTGGGATATCATTCTAGGCCGACACCTCAGTTTAGCTAACGTTATTTTTATTTTATTTTATTTATTTATTTTACTTTATTTTTAAGTATGTCGTCCCTCGTGTAGCCTCGTAGGATGGGCTATTTAGAGCTTGAGCCATGATTCCTACCCAGATTTCCTGCCGAGTTTTTTCCCCACCGGGGTTTTTTGACAGTACTATGTTTGTAAACTGTCGCTCAGCTCTGTATCATGTTACGTATCGCATACTTGGATGTAATAAGAGATTGTAGTATAACGTATTGTTATAGTTCCTGGTGCTCGGCCGAAACCGCCAAAATAAACCTAATGGTTTTTGATCATGTTGTTTACTGTGTAGTGGAGCTGAAATCTAGTACTGACCACATGAAACTGTTATAATTTAAATGAAATTATCATTTTGGATCAAACTAATTGTCAAACATAACAAAACATAACATACTTCATTTAACGTTGATATACATTCAGCTTGAGAGCTAGTTTACAGGTATTCCACCTAATAACAATCAATTAAAACCTAACAACTAAACAACACTAATATCACAATACATCAGATAAAGCCATGGATTAAATACGAATTAAAACTATTTTTAATTTACTAATCCCCGGAATTTAACGATCTTAACTAATTCTGTTTACTATTTCATTGGTGCCCACTTTTATTCTAATGTCATTTGATAGTTCGTTCCATTTCTTAGCTGCAAAATATCTCCATGACTTGAGTCCGTATTAAGTAGTGTTAACTTTAGGTAAAGATAAAGCATATACTTGGCGCCTGAGATTGTACTTAAATGAGCGTAAATTAATAAGATTCCTGATTGCCTGTGGTGCTTTGTTCGATATACTATTTTATAAAATGCTCAAGGAAATGCGCGCGCTATGATTGGTTAAACCGAGTTCATTATAACTCGATAAAGCACGCGCGTGACGTAAGGTTCATTATAACCGTTTTTATTTTATAAAAGAAATAAAAAAAACTTGTTCCTCGTGCATTCTTGAGTTATATAAACACTTGGGAATTTTTAAGAACACTCGAGAAGTGCGAGAAGCACTCGCCTTTGGCTCGTGCTTCTCTGCACTTCTCTCGTGTTCTTAAAAATTCCCGCGTGCTCAATAATGCACTCGGCGCGTTTTTTATTTCTTTAGTGTATTGTCAATAACATGTCTTGAATTCTTCCTGATTCCATGGAGGGCAGTCTTTCCAAGAGATGCTGATAAGATGCATGTTTATCATTATAGACATACCTCAGCGCCTTTTCGTTGACTTTTTCTATTTTAGTAGTGTTTCTTTTTCCACAGTGGTGCCAAACTTGGTTGCAATAATAAAAATATGGCAGTATAAACGAACGATAATAATAACTTATAAAGGTAAAGGCTATTACAGTGTGACCACACGAACCGAGGCCACGCAGACAAATTTTAAGACAAATTTTGAAATTAGCCAATCACAAGTCAAGATCTAGACAATAAAATAGCGCATAATTATACTCGACCAGTTGTTTGGTACCGCCGAGCGCAAAATTTAAATTCTGAACTGCGCGCTGTGTTGAGAATCTTCGACGACCAAAGGCCAAAAATGAATTGCCGCATTTGGATAAATCAATCCGGAAGGTATTTTGTTTTAAACTCACAAATTCTATGAGATCTAGAGGAAGTTTTGAATTTATATCACATTGGCACTTCTCAACGAGAAATCATGAGCTCGTGAGCTGAAAACCGTGTGTCTCTCAGGCGTGTTGGAAAGCAAACATGATCATTAATTCTCCGAGTTCTGATTGCTGAAACAAAAAAATCAACAAAGAAGCAAATTGTTTTCTAATAAGAGACGTATATAAATACGTGACAAAAGCGGGCAAAGTTGGCGGCGAATAAATTAGATGCATCACAGTCGCACAGGTGACAGGAGGATAACACATTCCGACGTGCGATCAAATAATAGAACTCTCAAAAGAAGAAAGTTATTTTCCTCCTTTCTTCAAACGAATAACTCACTGCAGTTTGCTCCGATTTCTCAACTCAACGGCAAAAATCGCGTGGACAAAATAGCACTATTTTCTGAGAAACAACTGCGAACTATCCGTACGGATCCGCTCGTTTATCTAGTTGTGTATACTTTGTTATCCAGCGATCCAGCGACCGTACACTGAAAGCGGGTATTTTACTTTTTATACAAAATGTTCACGTTACTTATAAAATCCCTTTGTCGTCTCTCTGTTCCCTACTATACATGTACAGGCCGGGTTGAAGCTTTGAAGTCCTAAACTGTAAATTGTGATTTTCTCGAGACACAAGGTGCCAGGGGAGAGTGAAAAAAATAACAAATCAAAACTTTCAGATGTATGAAGAATCGCTCTCAAATTGAAATGGAACCGGAGAGAAAGTTAGAAATTACCGCTTGAATGTACATAAAAACGTCTTCGAAAAATGAAAACAATCTTTGTTGACAGCTCTGTTTAGTAATCACCGAAACTGCAATCGCTCGCAGCGCCCGGTTTGCATGAAATGAGCGGCCGTCACGTTTAGTTTGGATTGTTCAAAATTTCTTTACTACTGGCTTTGATTCCGGCCAACCCAGACGTTGTCATAAAATTTTCCAACTTGATTTATACAAACGTGACAATTCTTCATTGTTATCATTTGGGTAATGAAGAATTTATGGATATCAAAGGTTCGCAACACATCTCACAGTTCATAATTTTGCGCTATTTCATTGTCTAGATCTTGACTTGTGATTGGCTAATTTCAATTTGTCTCAAAATTTGTCTGGGTGGCCTCGGTTCGTGTGGTCGCACTGTAAATAACGGCATATCAAAATAAATTTATTTCTCAAACCAAAATCGTTGGTTTGTCCTTACAGAGACGGCCTTCAAGCAACCAAAGGACGAATACAAATGTGCATGCTTTAAAACTGCAACAGCAAGCTTAAGAAATGCCTGCAACCTGGGACTGGGACCAATTAGATCTCAGTGGGTACCCTGTGACCGACTAAGAGCTTCATGCTTCATGCTGCAGAGCACCAATGAAACGTCTAGCTCATTTAATCTACTATATTGGACATGTACAAGTATTGCACTTTGAATTTGAACTTAAATATAATCATGTTGTTTGTAAACGTTCAGGGTCGCAGAGGTCGTGGTTCTATCTATGTGTTTGCTGCAGGCAATGGAGGGCTCATTGTCAAAGACAGCTGTGCATTTAATGGCTATGTCAATAGTATATACACCATTGCCATAACAGGGATTAACAGCGATGGTTCAATTCCTATCTATGGTGAGCACTGTGCTGGAATTATGGCAGTAACTTACAGCAGGGACATCTTTGGTGACACCCACAAAGTGGTATGTCAACAGCACTGTAATTTTTATCTTGTGAAAATGCGAAGTGTTGAATGAGGTAAATAGTAAATGGGAACAGGTATGCAAATTAGCACTAGATCACTCACTGGGATGCAAAGTGTATTATGTCATCCAGTTGTCTCGACAGTCTCATTTCACAACATGCATATTTCTGTAACACTAAGAGTGTAGTGATGTTTTCATCGTTTTAAATCTGTTATTAACTCTTCAGTTCCTTGACTTCAAACTCAGTGTGGATAAATAACACCGAGAATGTGTACTTCAAATGGCTTTTGTAGCATTTAGGGGAAAATGTCACCTGATCGCTCGATTGCTGTCATCACTCGCTCACTTGACTCTAAACCTTTGTGGGTAATTCCCCAGTGTATTATGTCGTCAAGTTGTCTTGTTTCAGACAATGCATATTTATGTCACACTAAGATGTTTTCATTGTTTTGGATTGTTATTTAATTTATTAAGCACAGTGACATCGCTAAAAGTCAAGTTTAATATGGATCTGTTCCACAAATGTATACAGTGTACATGTACCTCTATATACCATGAATTTTTTGGGTGAAGATTCTTTTATTTAGTGCTTTTCATATTCACAAGTTGGCCCATGCAGTAGGAGCCTTTGACCAGAGTCATTATTACGCAGTATATATTTTTTTATTTATTTAATGGAGGTAAAACAACTTAGTAGACCTGTAATAGTCTTATTTATGTTTGATTATTGTTTTTATTTTTACAGATTACTGCTGATGCCAACAGAACGTGTACAAACAGTTTCGGTGCAAGTTCTGCTTCTGCAGCAATGGCCTCTGGACTTATAGCCTTGATGCTGAGTGCAAAGTGAGTCCATATTGCTTTTTATATAAAAATATGTTGTGGTTCAATGTTATCCTTGGTTTAATTTTCATTTTCCTTTGTTTTATAGTTTATTGTCATACATGTATATTAACATAGAAAAGAACAATGGAAAATAAAAACTGAACCAAGGATAAAATTGAACTACAACATATACATGTAGTGTATTTTTATCACTGTGGGTTTAGATTAATCTAGTAACTTATTAATGTAATTGTTTTATTAATAGTTAATTTCTAATTTTATTACTGCTGTAAATAGTTTAAATTTCATTTTAAAATTCCCTTATTATTATTGTTATTATTGTTACGTAAGTATTACTTACATACAGTACTTACTTACTTACTTACTTACTTACTTACTTTTACAATAACAGATTATATAACTGATGCACATTTCCTGATTGGTCAACAGATGTAGATTAACTATTATACATTATGCACCAGTAAACCACACAATGGAAAATGTACAGCTGTAGTAAGTTATTGAGAAATATGTAGTGTTCATCGTGTCACAAGTGTGGGACAAAGAATAATTTGACTCTTGAGTGTCAGGGTTGAGCAGTTTTCATTGATGCAGTGTGCTCTATTTATTTATTTGTTTGTTGTTGTTGTTTTCAGTCAACGTCTTTCCTGGCGTGACGTACAGCACATCATTGCACGGACCGCCAGGCCAGATCCTGTTAGAATCAGTGAAAGCGCATGGACCGTAAATAAGGCTAACTTGAAAGGTGATTCTTTCTTTACCTGTCAAGTGTTAAATGTCACATTTTAATAAGATAAGCTCAGAAGAAACAAATTTTACTGACTGCACCAACGTCATTGACAATTTTTGGTAAAAATAAGAGGTTCCCGTACTGTATCTATATCCGACTTTTCTCATGACAAGCAAATTTGGCCGCAAGCATCAGTTTTGGTTTACTACAAATAAGATATGTTATAGTAGAACATGTTCGAGCAAATCAAAACACAAGCCTTTTATGACTAGGAACAAAACATTTCATAACATAACATACTAATTTTCTCCATGTTTTGATTGATTGCCTGTTTTTAAATTTAAGTTCTGATCGATTTACTTTTGCAGCTCAGTGTAATTGGCTTCATTGCAGAAAAAAATATTTTGTTTTTCGCTCTAGTCCTAAAAAATAAGTTAAGGCAACCTGCTTGCCGATCACACCTTTCTTTCTTTACTTCTGTTCTTATCACTTTTCTCCGTTCCTCAGTGAACGATTACGTTGGGTTTGGTCTCATGGATGCAAGCAAGATGGTTGATGCGGCACTCAACTGGACAACTGTTCCTCCAAAAGTCAGCTGCACGATATCGGGTCCTCGAACAAATAGGTAGTGAAAACAAAATCTGGTCGTTTTGGCTGTGTATTATGAAGCAATCAGTTTTACGGGGTAAATTTAAGATTGAAAGGATAGTTACCACTTAGTCAGCGTACCAGTTGGCACATTAGAATTTGGTTTTATCAATGAACTCATTTCATAAAACCAAATTTTCATGTTTCAGAGCTCTTTTTTCCTCCAAATACTTGTATTCATTCAAGGGTGAAAGGGTTAGCATAGCAAAAACGAAAAACACTCTCTTCTTTATGTAAATCCATTGGAATAGTTTTTGTGAAGTTGATTAGGAGTTGTTCTTTTTGCCTTTCAGGCGAATTCCGTCACGTGGAAAACTGGAGGAACCCATCAATATAAGTAACTGGAGTAAACGATTCTGCAAACAAATAAATTACTTGGAGCACGTGGAAGTCAAAGTGAACTTGAATTACTCCCGACGTGGGGACCTGTTGATAAAACTCATATCACCACAGGGAACTGTGTCTAACCTCACACACTTCAGGAGCTCTGATAGCTTTTTCAAATTCACGGACTTAGATTGGATGTTAATGACGCTGCATTACTGGGGAGAAAATGCCACTGGTTTATGGAAACTAACATTGGAGAACTCACAAATAATTCACCCCAATATAGGTTAGTAATAGAGCGGTTTTCATTTGAATGTCATAAAACCAAAACCAAAGTAAATACTCTGACCAATCACAACAGTCGTAAACAACCCAACGAACCAATCAGAACTTGAAGCAAATACATGTAGCCGGCGCCAAGCACAGGAAACGCGTGCGAGCAAGACACGATTGGTTTTGATTTTACTTCCGATTGGCCGAGAAAGTGGCGCGAGATTTTTTAGCCAATCACAAAGCGTAGCAACGCAAAACCAAAGCAATTGCGAAATTACTTTCGACACTCAATTGAAAACTGCTCTCTGCATGGGGCATAAAATAATTACTCTGGCTAATCACATCAGATGCAAACAATCCAATAAGCTGCCAATCGCGGGAAAACACATGTGAACAGCTCACAACTGCTTTTGTATTTTACTTCCGATTGGTTAAAAAAGTGGAGCAAGATTTATTGGCCTATCACAAGCCGTAGCAATGCAAAACCAGAGCAATCGCAAAATTACTTTGGACACAATTTAAAACCACTCAAGTGACCAATTATAAAGAAAGGAAAATGTGATAGTTTTGATCTTTTGAACCCTTTGTTTGTTTGTTTGTTTACTTTAGATTAAACTTTTATTACCTTGTAATGGACTTCGTTGTAGCTTCCCATCGAGAGGGGAGAAGTTATTATTTCAGTCGCTTAATGTTACAGGAATCGGGTTAAGCTTCAGCAGTTGTGGGTCAATTGGCTCGTAAAGAACTTACCTACCTTTTAAACAAAAAGGTAAAAGTTGAAATGACATTGATCCAAGGTTTACAAGGAACCTTTCCTTTTCTGCCGTCATTGCCAACTCAGCTGAACCCAGTGTTTGAGTCTTGTTTTTATCTCACTGTATGTTCTGATTGTCATTTTATTTCTTTTTTTGTTTTGAAGTATTCTCGAAATGAATTGACTTCTTAGTTTATTATAATTCCTTATCATTTTTTTGTTTTAAACTTTTCTCTTTTTTTATTGGCAAGGAATACTTTTCAACTGGACGCTGATTTTGCATGGCACAACGGATAATCCATATGAATACCAGCCAACAGAAGAAACAAAACCGCCAACAAAAGAAACAGACATTTCAACGTCAAGTAAGACATCCTTAATTACATTCTTGTCCATTTGCTTAACCCTTTGATATTCAAGTCATTATTAGATACTCGTTTACAGCCCATAGTTCAAGTAGTTTATTTTATAAAATTTTCACTCCATCAATTTTTTTGAAAATGATGTTACGGTACGCAAAAAAAATAAAAAGAGTTTAAGAAAATTAAATTTTAGACGGGTCATCGATCCAGTACAAAATGTATATTAAATGTCTTCTTTCTGGCCTCTTTCTGGCCTCTTTCTGGCTTCTTTCTGGCTTCTTTCTGGCCTCTTTCTGGCCTCTTTTTGGCCTCTTTCTGGCCTCTTTCTGGCTTCTTTCTGGCCTCTTTCTGGCCTCTTTCTGGCTTCTTTCTGGCTTCTTTCTGGCCTCTTTCTAGCCTCTTTCTAGCTTCTTTCTGGCCTCTTTCTGGCCTCTTTGTGTCTTCTTTCTGGCTTCTTTCTGGCCTCTTTCTGGCCTCTTTCTGGCCTCTTTCTAGCCTCTTTCTAGCTTCTTTCTGGCCTCTTTCTGGCCTCTTTGTGTCTTCTTTCTGGCTTCTTTCTGGCCTCTTTCTGGCCTCTTTCTAGCCTCTTTCTAGTTTCTTTCTGGCCTCTTTCTAGCCTCTTTGTGTCTTCTCTCTGGCCTTTTTATGGCTTCCTTCTCCTCTTTCTGGCCTCTTTCTGGCCTCTTTCTGGCTTCTTTCTGGCCTCTTTCTGGCCTCTTTCTGGCTCTTTCTGGCGTCTTTCTGGCTTCTTTCTGGCCTCTTTCTGGCCTCTTTCTAGCCTCTTTCTGGCCTCTTTCTGGCCTCTTTCTGGCTTCTTTCTGGCCTCTTTCTGGCCTCTTTCTGGCCTCTTTCTAGCCTCTTTCTGGCCTCTTTCTGTCCTCTTTCTGGCCTCTTTCTGGCTTCTTTCTGTCCTCTTTCTGGCCTCTTTCTGGCCTCTTTCTAGCCTCTTTCTGGCTTCTTTCTGGCCTCTTTCTGGCCTCTTTCTAGCCTCTTTCTAGCGTCTTTCTGGCCTCTTTCTGGCCTCTTTCTGGCTTCTTTCTGGCCTCTGGCCTCTTTCTGGCCTCTTTCTGGCCTCTTTCTGGCTTCTTTCTGGCCTCTTTCTGGCCTCTTTCTGGCCTCTCTGGCTTCTTTCTGGCTTCTTTCTGGCCTCTTTCTGGCTTCTTTCTGGCTTCTTTCTGGCTTCTTTCTGGCTTCTTTCTGGCTTCTTTCTGGTTTCTTTCTGGCTTCTTTCTGGCCTCTTTCTGGCTTATTTCTGGCTTCTTTCTGGCCTCTTTCTGGCTTCTTTCTTGCTTCTTTCTCGCTTCTTTCTTGCTTCTTTGTGGCCTCTTTCTGGCTTCTTTCTGGCCTCTTTCTGGCCTCTTTCTGGCCTCTTTCTGGTCTCTTTCTGGCTTCTTTCTGTCCTCTTTCTGTCCTCTTTCTGGCTTCCTTCTAGCTTCTCTTTTGGCTGCCGCCCCGTCGTGTTGTTAATGTCCGTTAATTTTCTGGTGCTTCTGCTGCTTTTGAAATTTAACTGTCGCAAAATATGCTCTTCAGATTCGTGAAATGCCGATGTCTCCATAATTCTATCCGTAAGGCACACAATTTGCCCATATTTTTTCGTAATCTTTTGAACCCCGAATCCTTGAAAAATGTGTATACCTTTTACATTTTGTAGTGGTGGTTATGACTGATATAAAATAAATTCAATATACCACCAAAGTTATGCTTATTATTTCCCCTTTCCATCAGCTCTAAGCCTACCAAAAAACTATTTAAGAAATCTCTTTTTAGTCATTACTTATCCCAATGCTAAATGAATGCTAGATTGACTTAGTTGCTTTATCTACTCATACTTAGTATACATATTGCTTTTATATGTGTGTGTGCGTATGTGTTTATTTGTTTACTGTATGTTATTAGCATTTTCTCCTTTATATCCACTTAATTAAATAGCCTTTATATTTTCCAACTATGAGGGCAAGGTATTAGTTTAACTATTTTTTGCTCCTTTTCTCTTTATTTCTTAATTATTCATTCCTGTAAACTCGTTAATCTTCGGAGAAATAAAAATACTACTACTAAAAAAAAGTAGCCGTTTAAACATCATCGAGCAATTTTAATAAAGTAATTTAGAGAAATATAAATAACGAAACAATCAGTTTGTTGAAACATAATTTATTAACGTCCCTTCCATTATCCTCCATGTTACATGTATAAATAGAATTGCTGAACTGCTGTTTTCTGTGTTTTATAAGTGGCGCAGCATTCTCTTACCTATCAGGGCAAACATGCTGTCTTGGCAACTATATAATCAGTAGCTGGCAAAACATCCATCCATGCATCCATGCATCCATCCAGCCATACATACACGCATACTTACATGCATACTTCATTGAACCTCCCCATTGGTGCTTTTCAGGAACAATTGATTTACGTTTTTTTCCTGCGCTTAACATCACTTGCTATTTTCCCGCGCTGGCAAAACGTCCGTCCGTCCGTCCGCCCCCCCACCCACCCACCCACCCATCCATCCATCCATCCATCCACCCATCCATACACGCATACTTACATACACACATGCTTCATTGAACCTCCCCATTGGTGCTTTTCAGGAACAATTAATTTACGTTTTTAACCGCGCTTAACATCAGTTGCATGTTTCCCGCGCTTGGCACCGATCACGGTTTTCTCTGCACTTGATACCAGTTGCGTGTTTGCCCATTTTCGGCACTGGTTGCATGTTTTCCCGTGGTTTCGCGTTTTTCTTTCAATTTCAATTGGCTCATAGATTCATATTTTCCACTTGCTATGTCTACCCAAATGTGACATATTGTTACGGATCACTCGATAAACCATTTTTTTTTTATTTAAGTGAAAACAATACATCATTGTAAAAGTTAAATAAAAGGACAACACACAACACAAAAAAGAAAAAAAAAAAAAAAAAAAGTCTATGATAACTACCCTGTATAAGCTACTTATCAAAGCTTCCTATACAATATTTCCAATTAAGCTGATTTATAAATTCAGTTAAATTACACGATTTAGAATTTAATTTCTGATGGTACAGATAGTATTTTGCAAACAAAAGACACTGATTAAATTTAAGCAAATAGCTTGTAGATGCGTCATTTTTAGAAGTAATGCCAAATAATTCCTTTGTAAGAGAGGGTTGCAACCTGCAATTATGAACTCTATTAAACCAACTAGTTACTTCATTTATAAAATATCTAGTTTTAGGACAGTTGACAAAAGTATGCAAAATAGAGTCTGGTTCATCACAATAAATACATTTGTTACTGTTTACTATACCATAAATACATAGTTCTTTCCTAGTTACAACTATTCTATGAATTAATTTAAAATTAAACTCCCTTAATTTATTCTCACGACATGTTTTTCCAATTTGGATGAACTTTTGCTCCCAGTTAATGTTTCCTACATTAAGTTCCTTCTCCCATTTTTTTGGACCCGCAGGGACAGTCTTAGTTCCATTGATAAATAGCCAGTAGTAATCTTTACATTTCGATTTAATTAAATCGATTGTTACTGAGGGGGACAGTTGGAATAGAGTATTTTCAGGCAGAAATGTGTGTTTTATTTGAACAGATCTCGCTTTCAAAAAAATATGCTTTGGGATTGCAGATAGCACCTGCAGATAACTCAAGAAGTTTGTCTTAATCCCATATCTTTCTTGAAACATTTGGAAAGATAACAGTTTTCCGTCTTTATCCATTAGGTCGTGTACTGACATTATTCCCTTCTCTATCCATGCATTATAACAAAAAGGTTTTCGGTCAATTAAAATATCCTTATTATTGAATAAGAATAAGTCGTGACCACTCGCGCAATTATAGAGGGTCCTTAATTCAAGGAAATAAAGTAAGATGAACTTGTAAAAGTGTGGAATTGACGATTGTTCAACCAATTTGGTGTCAAAATTGCAATGAAGCAGGAAATTTAGTCCACCATACCTTTTGAAAAAGTGTGTTGGAATGGATTTCCATTTTTCTACTGGACTTTGCGTTCTTATTAAGAGTCTCGAGATCCAAGCTAACCTCAGCGATTTAAAGAGAATAATAGGATCAGGAGCACGTAGACCTCCGTCAGCATAATCGTTACGTAATACATCTCTTTTTATCTTGTCTTGTTTTTTGTTCCAAATGAAATTAAAAATAGATTTTTTGATTTTTAAGATATCATCTGGGTTAATATCGAGCGAGGATGCCGAATATACCAATTGTGAAATACCAATTGCTTTTGCTATGAGGCATTTGCCAAATAGAGATAAATTGCGACCACTCCAAATATCCAGTTTTGTGCTTAATTTTCTAATTTTGGCCTCCACGTTTTTTTCATAGTTTCCCTTTATATCGTAAGATATGAAGATTCCCAGCGCACGCTCGGGTACTTCACTCCAATTTAGGTCCAAGGGTTTACTCGGGTTAGTTCTCCACGGCCCAAGCCATATTGCTTTAGTTTTACTGATATTCAATTTGAGGCCAGAGATGTCGCTAAAAGATTCAATTGTATTCATCGCTCTTGTGACAGAATTTATGTTTTTTAGGAACAATGTTGTATCGTCCGCAAATTGACAAATTTTTGCTCAGTGGAAAAGATTGTAATTCCCTCAATTGCTTTATCACATCTAAGCTGAGACGCTAAAAGCTCCGCTCCCAATATGAAAAGGTAGGGGGAGAGAGGGCATCCCTGTCGTACTCCCCTCGACAGTTTAAAGTAATCGGTTGTGTAACCGTTATTTAATACGCAACTTTCTGTATTGGAATAAAAAGTTGACACCCATCGTTTAACGCTACTACCAAAATTGAAGAAATCAAGTGTTTGTTGAATAAAGGTCCACTCTATAGTATCAAAGGCCTTCTTAAAATCAAGTAAGAGAAGAATGCCAGGAACTTCCTGTACCTCCGTCTGTTCAAGTATGTCGTTTATCAGTCTTATATTCTGTCCGATAAATCTCCCTTTCATAAACCCCGTTTGATTTTGATTTATCAATGTCAAAAGGACTTTCTCAATCCTCGAGGTGATAGCCTTTAAGTAAATTTTATAATCGACGTTTAGCAAAGTGATTGGCCGCCAATTGGACAAATCTTTCAAATCCGCATTTTCTTTTGGAACGAGTGTGATTACGCCTCTACGTTGGGAAATGCTTAATTTAGTGCTCTCGTATCCCGCGTTGATACTATCGAGGAGATCAGGAACTAGAATATTAAAAAAATATTTATAAAATTCTACTGTAAAGCTATCATCTCCTGGCGACTTTCCATTGCTTAAGGATTTAAGTGCTTTCAAGCATTCATCTCTTGACAGGGGCCCTTCAAGCTCTTCGCGTTTATCATCCGATAATTGTGGTAAGTCCTGGCGCAAATTCTTAGTGAAATCTTGGAAGGCTTCCTCTGTGGTCTCTTTAACAGAGGTGTAGAGATTTTCATAAAACGCCTGAATTTCTTTAAGGATTTCATTTTCTTTAACGATTGTTTTTCCTTCTGCAATAGAAAGCTCTGTTATTGTCTTCCTATTACCGTTCTTCCGTTCCATATTGTAAAAATAATTTGTTGGTCTCTCTCCTTTCTCGATAAACCATTGTTTTTTTATTATTATTATTTTATGGCAAGGAATACCTTCTGTCTGGATGACCGAAGCATTTTCTCCAAAACGTTCCCCTTCACCTACAACGGAGACACTGATGACTGCAAAGTCAGGTGAGATACGGGGATATCCCGTTAGCAGAAACCAATTTTGCAAAAGGAAGAACAGTCATACTGACTTGTTAACTGGCTCGTCGCTCTGCGACGAGTCAGTTCTTAAAATACCCTTTTTTTTTTTTTCTGTCGTGTCACCTGCCCCGGGAATCGCTTTTGCTGCGGCCAACGCCGTACCTAGTTTACTTCCGGTTTCCAGAAATGACGTAACCTGTGATGTCATCAAAACGACGTCACGGCAGCGTCACGCGGTCACGCCGTAACGCCGCGAACCCCAACCCACACTACAGTAACCTTTACCTTCAAGTCAACCTTATATTAGGCAAAGACGAATCGGTGGCTTACTTGTGGTAGCGTTTTCTTATAAAAGCAATTTGAAATAAAAACGTGATGTACATAGATGCGTATTACGTGTAAGAGATAATTTTTGGGAACATGCGGGTTCTCATTGTCTTGTTGCTTTAGAAAAATTGCTGCTTTTGTTATGATACATTAAAATATATGACAAATGTTTCTTACGCGTGCGCATGTTTATCACGCAAAAGGAAGATCTTGTTGGGGGGAGGGGTGCGTGACTCGTTCCAGACCTTCCTCTGCTCGATTGATGGTGCAAGAGTTTATACAAACGAGTTGCTTTATAAAAGCAAGCGATATCGTTCGTTTGCTGTTGTAAAACAAAACGATACTGTAACAAGACTCGGCTGTTGGATTTGTGAGATATCGATGGTTAGTTTGATGCATCTGCTGTGACATTCATCGATCGCTTCACTTTGACAAATTTTGGTTAGATATTCTGCAAGGTAAGCGCTTGTCTGCAGCCGTTGTGAGTTTCAAACTACAACCATATGTTTTCCACCTTTTTTTTCGTTTTAGGAGACGTCTAGGAGGAAGTCACGATCATTTAAGGGAAATGGCTTTGCTTTGCGATTGATATCTCTTGTATATCGCTACCATGTGTGATTTTGCGTGTTTTCATAAGTAGTATAGCGAAGAGTATAACCAATAATTAAGGAACTATAGTTCAAATATTTACCGTTCTAAGTTTGAAGCCACGAATCTTTCAGTTTATTTTGCGTGGTCCGGATCCGGGGTCAAAACAACTTTCAGAACTTTTCGTTTTGCTGGAACTATTTCCCTCATAATCATAATAAATTTTTGATGAAACTTATAAATTTAATCAAAGTTAACGACAGAAGTGATAATTTAGGAGGAGAGAAACAAATTTATCCCTTTGAAATATATTATTTCAGTTGAGGTAAAAATGTTGCAATTTGCATAATGTCAAAAGTAATTTGAAACCTTTCCAGTAACGCATATTAAACGCAGAGATTCCATTAAACATCTCGCAATCAGACACACGAAAATATATCTAATTTTTATTCCTCTGTATCCGAAACACAGAAAAGAAAATTAAATGAAAAAGTGATCGCTTTAAGGTTCGCCCGAGAAACATTCACTAGCACCAGCGAAACTCGCAAGACACTCGCAAGACACTCGAAAGAAGTGAAATTAATTGGGATTCCTTGTAGTAGGTGGTTTCAAGGATTTTAAAGCGAAAAAAATATACAAAGTTCTAAACTTATGTTTTTGCTAACAGTACAGAGCCGATCAGAGAAAAAATATAGACTTGTAGCCTGCAAAGTATAGATAATTGTAGCCTGCAAAGGGATGGACAATTTTATATTTGTCGGCGAGCGTGTTGGGCAATTTTTCTGATAATGATTTTTTGTTCCGTCTTGATGTTGTACAATAATTTTTTTTTCGGATTGTTCCATACCCTTTTTCCTTTAGCTTGCTGTGCATTCCTTTTTTTCTTTACTTTTGCTGTGCAGGAATTTTTTTTTCTTTACTTTTGCTGTGCAGGAATTTTTTTGTTGGTAATTGCCCCATCACCGATTCTCCAAAATGCCTGTGTTTATCCTGATTCCTTGTAGTAGGTGGTTTCAAGGATTTTAAAGCGAAAAAAATATACAAAGTTCTAAACTTATGTTTTTTCTAACAATACCGAGCCGATCAGAGAAAAAAATATAGACCTGAAACTGTAGCCTACTAAAGGGGGTTGTGGGGTGGGGGGTGGGGGCAGGTGGCGGTGTTGGGCAATTTTTCTGATCATGAATTTTTTTTCCGTCTTGATGTTGTGCAAGAATTTTTTTCGGGATTGCTCCATACCTTTTTTTTCCTTTCGCTCGCTGTGCATTATTATTTTTTCTTTACTTTTGCTGTGCAGGAATTTGTTTTTAGTATTTGCCCACCCCTCCCCCTCCCCCTCTTAACAATAAAATGGTCCGTCCCTAAGGAGTGCTTGAAGTGGGCTGTGGAATGTAAATGTGGACTGGACTGTGCATATTGATAGATTCTAGATTGTATATTGTGGCTTGCTAATATAAAACTCTAAAGTGAAAACCGGGTGGAAACTGAGGCCAAACGAGCCAGTTTCGAAGCCCATCGGGCTCCTTGTTCCTGACTAAAATAACAGCGTATTTGCCCCACCCGGTTAGAGTATGCTGCACAAATTATAATGCTCGGGAAATAGTCTTTGGTTTTACTTGCGCCCGACAACGTTGTAACAAATGTTATATATGGTCGAATTTGTGGTTGTGACGTTATTTTTGATTACCATTTTTGGAACTTGAACTTTGATCGGTCACGTGAAATCGAGACACATGTGCTAGATTTCTTGATTCTGTGAATTCTGATATAGTCTTCGTTGCGAGTTTTGTCTTCGAGTGTGAATTGTGAAACCGAATGTATTTCGACCTGATTATTCCTGAATAAAACCTTTAAATGGTCCTTCGAGCCGGATGATGTCAGCTGAGATAAAAAAGACAAAAGTTTGCGCTGGTCATAGAGTTTATGTGAAAGGGATCGTCGCCAAGGTCAGAAATCTTGTGGAAAATTTGGATGACGAAGCGAAGGTAAACAAGCTCAAAGTACACAAGAAAGCGCTGCAATCCTTGACGCCCTCGACCAAGAAATTCTAAACTCATTAGGTGAAGATGAGGATTTGGAAAAGGAAATTGTCGACTCTGGAGAGTTCAATGGCTTCGTGCGCGAGGCTCTTATGGAAATCGAAACTGCTCTGGAAATGCACATGGCCGTGGCGGGAAATACCTCAAGCTCCGATGTATTAAATCCAGGATTAAATGTGTCGATTGGATCCCAGGAGACTTCTTCAACCAGTCAAAAAGCGAATTGCAAACTACCTAAGTTGACCTTGAAGGATTTCAGTGGGGAAGCCTCGAAATGGTCCGAATTTTGGAACAGCTTCGAGTCGGCCGTGCACAACAACACAACGATATCTGCAGTCGATAAATTCAACTATCTTCGCGGATTGTTAAACGGTCCGGCAGCATCGACAATTGCTGGGATTTCGCTGAGTGCCGCGAATTACGAAGCAGCTATAAACCTGTTAAAGGAACGGTTTGCAAACCCGCAAACAATTATTGCGAGTCACATGGAAAAATTGCTGAAGGTATCGCGCGTGGCCGACGCGAACGACACGAAACAACTCAGGAGTGTTTATGACAGCATCGAGTCAAACATCCGGAGCTTAAAAACCCTGGGGATAGATTCTGAACAATATGGTTCTCTTCTGGTACCTGTTATGTTAAACAAGCTTCCAAGTGAACTTCAGTTGATGATCAGCCGGAAGTTTGATAAAAACATGTGGGATTTCGACGCGTTTCTCGAGGCGTTTCGTGTGGAGCTCGAAGCGAGGGAGCGCTGTTTATCAATTGGCATATCTTCAGACGAACTTACTTCGAGCAAGAGGCCACCTCTCTATCCGACTGTGCCTACCCCCCCCCCCCCCAAGTGCAGCGGCCTTATTTTCTGCCGAAATTACACCGACTTGTACATTTTGCAAGGGCCCTCATTCATCTGTTAGCTGTGAAATTGTTACTGATGTCAACGCACGAAAGACAGCCCTGAAAACCCAAGGTCGATGTTTTGTTTGTCTGAAGAAATACCACATCGCAAGAGAATGTAGCTCGACGATCAGATGTTTTGAATGTGGTAGAAGGCATCATGCAAGTGTTTGTGAAGCTGGCGACAACATCCCCCTCACAGGGACCCAGAGAAGATCAAATGGAAAGGCATGAACTGACCAACACACCACAATTTGGAGTAGCACAAAAATCAGCCACCAATCTTTACGTGAATGCAAGAAGTAACATATTGTTACAAACTGCCTGTGCTGAAGTTTCAAATCCTAATTCTACTGGTTCCTCACTGAAGACCCGTATTATCCTAGACCTGGGAAGCCAGCGAAGCTATGTTACCTGCAGATTAAGGGAAGCCTTGCAGTTGCAGAAGATACGATCTGAAAACTTGCTTGTCAAAACATTTGGTTCTTCGTCAGAGCAATTTCGGGTGTGCGATGTTGTGCAAGTGTACCTTAAGGGGCTTACAGATAACCTCAGTATGTATGTAACATGCTACACTGTTCCCACAATTTGTGCTCCATTGGACCACCAACCTGTGGAATTTGCTGCCACTAGATATCCCCACCTGAATGGTTTACACTTGGCTGATAGTTCCTCGAGAGATGAAGGCGTAGTCATAGAGATGTTAATTGGAGCTGATTTCTTCTGGCATATTGCTACTGGGAGAGTGTTAAGGGGGAGCATGGTCCTGTTGCTATGGAAACCAAGCTGGGTTATGTCCTCTCCGGACCAGTGTCAGGGGAATGTACTGGCATGTCTACAGCTGTCAACATCACATCCACCCACATTCTTAAGGCTGAAGCATTCACTCTGCCTCCAGAGGATAGTTTACATGAGCAGTTACACCATTTCTGGAATCTAGAGTCAATCGGGATTCTCCCTGTTAAAGAATCTGTGCAAGACAAGTTTGAAGAAACCATCAAGTTTATGGGAGAAAGATAACAAGTACATCTTCCTTGGAAAGAGAACCAACATATGCTACCTGACAATTATGATCTCAGTATGAATCGACTTGGCCATCTGTTAAAGAAGCTTGAAGCAGACAAGCAGCTGTTGTCAGAGTATGATGAACTGATAAGGAATCAAATCAAGTGTGGAATTGTCGAGGAGGTACCAACTAATTGTAAGCTTGTGATAGGAAGGACCCACTACATCCCTCACCATCCTGTTATCCGTCGTGACAAGGAAACTACAAAGGTCAGAATCGTGTACGATGCAAGTGCCAAGAAATCAGGGCCATCCCTTAACGAGTGTCTTCATACTGGACCATCCTTGATTCCCAAGATTATGGACATGCTGATCAGATTTAGATATCACAAGATAGCACTAGTGAGCGACGTGGAGAAGGCCTTTCATCAAGTATCGATTGCACCTGAAGATCGCGACGTGTTGCGTTTCCTGTGGGTTGAAGACATAGCCTCACCCCAGCCGAAATTGGCGTTGTACCGCTTCACCAGAGCAGTATTTGGTGTCAACTGTAGCCCATTTCTGTTGAATGCGTGCATTTCACATCACATAATAAGCTACTCAGATGATCCCGCATTCATTGAAGGATTTCTCTCATCACTGTACATGGATGACTTTAGTGGAGGTGCTAATACAACTCCAGAAGCTTATCAGCTGTTCCTCAAGGCACGTCAATGCATGGCTGAAGGCGGATTCAACCTTCGTAAGTGGCAGTCAAATGATCACCAATTAATGCAGATGATAGAGACTGAAGTTGAGCAAACATCAGTAAATGACCAACCGAAGCCTGAAGAAGACAAAACCTTGAACCTAGTGGAAGATGAAAGTACGTATGCAAGGTTGACATGCGGCACAGCTGAAACACTCCAGAGCTCTAAACAGCAAAAACTTCTGGGCATGAATTGGAACCTTGCTGATGACAAATTTATTGTGGAATTGAGTCACTATGCAACATTTGCTTCTTCTATTCCTTTAACAAAGAGAGCGATTCTGAGAATGACTGCGAGGATTTACGATCCACTGGGGCTGATTGCACCGATAGTGCTTCCCATGAAGCGGATGTTTCAGAAACTGTGTAATGAGAGACTAGACTGGGATGCACCTTTGAATGCTGAACTTAACAAGGAGGTGCAGAAGTGGATTACAGATCTAGACGCCGTCAAGTACATCAGTTTGCCGCGTTGTTACGTAGAGGAGGTCTGTGGAGAGGTGCGATCTGTTCAATTGCATGGCTTTGGAGATGCAAGTAAAATTGCATTTGGTGCAGTTGTGTTTATTAGGATAGAGACTGATGGAGGATGTTACACAAGTTTAATTTGTTCAAAATCAAGAGTTGCACCCTTGACAAACCAGAGTATCCCCAGATTGGAGCTTTTGGCAGGACTTACCCTCGCAAGATTAGTCTGTACTGTTAAGAGTGCTCTTCAGCCTATTGTCAAGATTGACAATGTCTATTGTTGGTTAGATTCCTTGACAGCAATCTACTGGATTTTGCAAGAGAATAAGGAATGGAAGCCCTTTGTACAGAACCGTGTTACCGAGATACAACGCCTCGTTGCCCCCCAGTTCTGGTTCCATTGCCCTACTAAAGAAAATGTTGCCGACATTGCCTCGAGAGGAGCCACGCCTAGTGAACTACTCAGTGAAACAAGGTGGTGGAAGGGTCCAACCTGGCTAGTGATGCCCAAGGAAGAATGGCCAAACCTGAAAATGCCGTCAGTCCTACTGAAGAGGTTGTGAGTGAGATGAAGGTCTCGGAGAAACGTAAGGAGAATCAAACTGTGATCAACTTAATGACCACTGCAAGCAGAGCCGACATGAAAGGAATCATTTCCTGTGAGAAGTTTAGCAGTATACACCGACTGTTGAGAGTCTCTGTCCTTGTACAAAGATTTGTCAACAACCTGAAGAAATCAAAGAGCGGAGAGAAGAAGGAACAAGGACCAATAACTACACAAGAAATAGAAGAAGCAGAGAACCTATGGCTGAAGTCAATACAGTCCTCAATGTTCGAAGACCGCAAATACCCACAGTGGCGTGACCAACTGGGTTTGTTTCTTGATGAACAGGGCCTCATTCGATGCAAGGGAAGAATTGAGCATGCGGACCTGCCCTACACTGCCCGACATCCAGTATTATTACCGCAAACCCATCCATTCACCGACCTTGTTATCTTGGATTGTCACCATCGAGTTGGCCACTACGGAGTGAAGGAGACTCTTTCTGAACTAAGATCCCGATTCTGAATTATCAGAGGCAGACAAGTGGTGAGACGAATCCTGTTCCGCTGTCGCAAGTGTCGTAGGTTTGAGGGTAATTCGTATCCAGCCACACCCCCAGCCGCGTTGCCGGAGTTCAGAGTAAAGGATGATCCTGCCTTTTTAAGCGATGACGAAGTCATCGCATTATTGCCGTCGTGCTTTGATGTCTGTCCGGCTGTCCGGATGGCTGTCCGGATTACACCCGAGAAACATTGGAAACTAGCTAATAAGGTCACGTGACCATCTCGTCCCAGAGCTTCCCAGAGAGTTGCTTTGCTCCGCCATTTTGTTTTGAGTTGTGGAGAAATCAAATGGTTTGTCTGTTTTCAAATTTTACACCGCCGTGCTTTATTTATGGTGAATATATTTGCGCTCACTTGCAAACAAACAGACACGAAGTGATATACATACATCAGCAGTACATACTCGCACTCGCGATAGGCAAAAGGTCTGTGAGTCTGGGCCGCTGTTTCGGAACGGATCTTTGCTTGTCTCAGGAAGAACTTGTCAGAACTGAAGGCCAGAAATAACACCGAAATAGCATTGATTTACTGAACTTGACTTATAACTGAGTATCCTACGAGAGCTGTTACCTGAAAACGAAGTGTGCGAAGGTTCATGATCAGTTGTGTACAGAATATCAGAGCAACTTCATTGTATCGAAGGAAGAGAAGGAAATTAAACAGTTTATCTTGGATTCAAGCTATTAATAAAGGTGAGCCATCATTACCAGCATATTGTGTATGCAGTTATGGTATCTTTAATGCAATTTAGAGCCGCTGTGGGGTTGTATAATGCTTATCTCAAAGCCAGAGAATGTTTAAATCGTGTCAAAGGAAAATTCTGGTCTATGTTGTTATTTCTGTTTTATCTAGAAGCTATATCAGACTTATACTTTCCAACGTTGAGAAATGTTGTTTATGCGTGGCAAATGAGTTACTACACTAAGCTTTGGTTTGCACAAATCTGTATGTATCGTTGTTATATTCTAATTTTGATTCGACTTGCTAACGATGTAGAAATGAATCCTGGTCCTTGCTATTTTGTAGATAAGCTTATACCTCAAAGATAGTTACAGCTGATTTTCATCAGGGCAATGTCTCGCTGTTTGGAAGTAGTTCTGGTAAACAGTGTTTAGCTGTGTGCTTGACGGCCGTTGTTTACAATTTTAGAATGAATGCATCGACTTTGATTAGAAACATTTTAAATTTTGTTGCTTGGTAATTCACTTTATTCCCACTTATGTAATTTGCAGGAAAAGACCATTTGTTGCTTTTGGAGATTCCTTCTGCTTTATCGATCAACAATGAAACATTTTTTATTAGGTTCACTGATAGCAGTACTGGTGACTTACAGATGTCTCATATAAGAGATTGTAATTTACCATTAAAACATGCTTTCGATATGTTGATGACACAGTATAATGCTTTTCTTTTGATCATTGAAATAAACACAGTTGCTGTTATTGTTGACAACCATGGTTATTACAAATTATTTAATTGCCATTCACGAGATAGTCTAGGAAATGTTGCTACAAATGGAACAAGTGTTCTGTTTTTAACAGGATAGGGGAAGTGGTGCAAACCAAAGTGTTTTCCTCATGCACATAACTGAAAGTCATTTAGCAATTGTTACAGTTTTGATCATGTACATTCAGGGGCAGATATGGGGGGGGGGGGGGGGTGGATTGGGTGGCTAGCCACCCCCCTTTAGACCATCGGCAGGGGTTTCATTAAGGGCCAGGCACCGGGCAAACTGATCTTACGTACGTACGTACGTACATATACATACATACATACACATACTTTATTACCACGTCCCCAAAGGGGATTTTCAGAGGCAATAATAAATACAATGATAAAATTAGAAATATACAATGTACACGAACACGTGAACACGATTTTGCCTGGCTGCTTTGAACATTGCTAACTTGACTTTTTTGATGTGTGTTCTAAAAAACAAAGCATATTTCAACTTAAAAAACAACAAAGTTATTGCATATTTACCTCCCATTACTGCCTGTACAGAAGAAACCGACAAACAACTGAAATCGCCCCACAATGCATTGCCAGCTTAGTGCTCTGCATTATGTTCTGCATGATGTCACTGAGTTGCAAACAACTTCCACGTGTGTTATGGCGACCGGAAAAAGGTCAGAACCATCAATTAAACAATATTTTTGTACTCATCTTGATAACTTGATGTACAGATAACTGTATTGAGTTGATTAAACATCAAACAAAATACAATGTTTCAAGCAACAGTGAGCTTAAGTTGGTGCTTCACAATGCAGGAAAATGCATCTCCGGGAGACTAAAATTGAAAAATTTTCCGGGGGGGGCATGCCTTCGGACCCCCTAGAGGGGAAGGGCCTTTGGCCCTTCCAATGATGTGCCCACCTGCTCAAACTCATTGCCCTCCTGTTCAAAATCTTAATGAAACCCC
>JAJLRJ010000015.1:171863-428863 GCA_024195265.1 Dendrophyllia cribrosa | reverse complement strand
GGTTGACAAACAGAAACAGGTGGTTCAAAGAATTTTCGTGTCATTAATTTAATTTGCTTGTGGTTTGAGGTTAAAAACAGTTGAAAGTAGCACTTTTTGTCGCGGGTCGCGAGTCGCGACTGAAAGTCGCGAGTGCGGGTAATAGGTGTGGGTGCGGGTAAAAGTCGCGGGTGACAAATTATCAACAACAACAAGTAGCTTTATTTGTATGACTATAAATCGTTACAGTATTACAAAAGTATTACAACATAACAAAATGAAATAACAATAACAATAAAGAAAGGGAAAGTTCAATTAAGACACATTAGTCTGGATTGATAATTTCATTATTGCGGAGATCAAAGCATGAAATAATGAATTTTACTAATTGAATATTTACAAAATAATTACGAGAGTTCATTAATTCATTAGTAACTTCTGAAGGAGATAACTGTTTTATATTTGGTAGGTAAATGGATTTTTCCAATCTGCGAACTGTCCCAAGAATCCGGTTTTGCGTACACACTCCAGACTTCGCTATTATATGTCAAAATCGGGGAGATCATCGTGTCAAAGATTTTACTTGCTAGGAATGGGGACAATTTACTGAAATTTGTATGTTTTCTAAGACTGAAAAGAGAGTGAAGGGTGTTCTCTTTTAACAAAAAATTGAAATTAAAATACCCAATAAAGGTTAATATAAAATAGCGAATTTTTATGTCTCACAAAGTAGGTTTATATTTTTTTTATCGTCCACGGATCATATCTCACGTGGCAGACTGACTTAAGGGCCGTTTACACGACAGAAAAATTGGGTACGGACTCGTCAAAAAAGGAGTACGGACTTCACATTTTCGCCCGTGTAAACTATGCGTACCATGTCTTTTGGGATTGGTCCGGACCCGTGTTTTTTCAGGTTTTGGGGCCATAGACGTCTATGGCCCCAAAACCTGATAAAACACGGGTCCGGACCTGTTTCTTCATTTCTTACGTCAGCTTGCATAATAACTTTGCTGATCGGATGCGCAGTAAAAATCCGCCTACCTCTGGGGACTAGAAATTGGTCCGGTCCCCCAAAAAGTGTAGTGTAAATGCAACCTTCCAAACTTGGTCCTTAGGCCTTTTTTTGTCCCAACTGCAGTAGAACATTATTCGTGTAAACGGCTAAAATTATGCGGTTCGTACCACTTTTTTGACGAGTCCGTACCCGGTTTTTCTGCCGTGTAAACGGCTCTTTAAAGACCTTTATCACGCAGCGGCTATTTTGCATTACAGTGAAACCCATTAAACCGTGAACGCCTAAAATTATTTCTGGAATGTTTATTGTTCTGCGACCAATCAGATTCGAGACGTAATCGCAACAAACCGCAAGAGTAATTTAACTGAAAGGTTTCGATCATGAAACGAGTCGGTGGCTTTTGCCGATCCACGATAAATTCTTAGTTTACAAAACTTTTTCTATTTCAGAGTTTATGTATAAGCAAAGAATAACTATAAACGATGTTTTACTGAAAAGAGATAAATAATCAAACAGACACGGCTGGATAGCGTGTCTGGGAGCAGAATAATTGTATTCAGTTTTCGATTTTTTAAAAAACGGCCTCTGTGGTGTTGTTGGTTATAATCATTTGTAGGTTTCAGCCTTTCCCCTGTTTGACCAAAACAGTTTACTGAATAAAGTTTGCAAAAGTTTCCCTTGAAACGGACTTGAAACATATAATTCATGTTTTGCTTTACATTATTTGAAATCCGCTTACCGTTTTTGCAATAAAACTATACTTTCTTACTTCAGTAGAAACTCGCCTATTAACGTAACCGCAGTCCACGTTTTTTGGTCGTCTCATCAAGCGCAGACCATTCTACCATTCATGCACAGAGCACATTATAGGCGGTATTTCCGAATAAGTGTTCTTTATACAGTCGAACCTCTGGTTGCGACCACCTCTCGTAAGCGACCACCTCTCCTCAGCGACCAGTTTTCCAAAATACCAAAAGTTTCCAAGTCAAATCACTATATTTGGAACCCCTTGTAAGCGACCACCTCTCGTAAGCGACCGTGACCACTTTTAGAGATAAAAGTTTGAAATTTTCTTTTGTTTTTAACCTCTCGTAAGCGACCACTTGAAGCTACTTGACAGATAATAGAGCGGAAATTGGATAATGAGGTGTTGTAACATTATCGCATTCCTCAAGACAAGTCCTGTTTTTCTCGTTCAAAACCTGTGCCGAATTATTATCAAATTATCAAATTATTCTACAAATGGTAGGGGAGTTTAGTTTCCGAGCTGTAAACGATGGTTTTGACTGTTCGGCCTCAATTTGGTTAGATATGTCATAAAATGGCATTTGTAGCCTGAAAAAGGGTCTTTTTGGTGGAAATTTGGGTGTTAAAGGGTTAATGTACAGTTTTTTACGCTTGTTAACATGTAAATCACCAGTAATATACTGAAAGGGCTGTTCCCCTTATTGTTTAGACAACATTAAAGATTCAATTTGTAACTATCGTGAGACTTGTTCCATTCGTCTTATTAGGTAAATTAACAGAAGCGAACCATGAAACCCTGAATAAATATTTTGGAAAACTTAAATATTTTTGTGACTACTAAAAGTTATTACATGGGTTTAGATGAACATTGGTACATGGATAAGTCTCTGCAGTTACCATATGGTAATAACGCAAAATTTTGACCCAAATTTTGACGGTTAGAAGTCGCTCAAACTCGCCGTTTCCACTAAAAAATAAAAACCTCTGGCACCCAGGGTACGTTACGGTTGTCCAGCGAAATGGGACAGTAACGCTACGTAAGGGTAACGCGGACTGTGGGAACGAGATTGTGCGAGACAAGTCTTCAAAAACCAAAATTTGCTTGAGTACCTCTAAAAGCGTCTGTTGTGTCGGCTAGATGCGAGCCGTCAACATTTTAGACCCCCAACCACTGTCGTTCCTTCACTCGTGAAAAGTCCTATAAATACTGTTCAAGTTCCAGGCTAATGGCGCCCCAAATCGCCGAAGAAATGGATGGTATTGGTCGGTTATACAATTCAAAACAACGGCTGCCATAATCCGAAGATCAAAGTGAAAAGTTTACATGGAATACATAATGTTGTATCGGTAAACTGCTGTTCTACAATGATAGTGACCTCCAATTTTCTTATTTCTCTTTGTTTGGTGTCAAGATCGCGTGACAACAAGCTTGACAAGTACTTTTAGGCATTGTGTAACCCTTTACCTGTGGAAAAAAAGCTTTTAGTGACTTGGGATCGTCTTTGAAGTTATAAAATATACTTTACAGCTAAATTATCTCCTTTTTTTCTGCTTTTGCTGCCAATATCTGTAAAGGTGATGTTGCACGGGACGATTTGCAATGACCATTTTTAGTGTAACAATGTTGCGTTAAAAGTTGCGCTAAAAGTTGATGCCGTGTAACGTGGGTGCGCAGACGATCAGTTTTCTTCGAAATTTTTGCGTTGCAAGGTTTTGAAGCTGTTATATTCAAAAACTCGCAACGCAAAAATTGCGAAGAAAATCATCGGCGCACTCATGTTACACGGTATCAACTTTTAGCGTAACATTGTTGCGCTAAAAATGGTCGTTGCGAATCGTCTCGTGTAACATCACCTTTACAAATATTGACAGGAAAAGCAGGAAGAAGAGAGAATTTAGCTTTAAAGTATATTTTATGACTTCAAAGGCGATTTTAAATCATTAAAAGCTTTCTTTCCACGAGAAAAAAAACAAAAAGCATATAATTCCGCACATCGGCTGCTGACTGTTACGGATTTCTGACCATGTGATGAATGAGAGAAAAGTTATAACTGCTTATTGTTAACTCAATATTTAATAGTGAAATCTTCAACTGAAGTAGGTACATAAACGTTACATAATTGACTGTCCTATGTCTTTTTAGTTTTGAACTTAACATATGAACATAACTGTGAAATATGTAACTGAACTAGGAAACACAGTTAATCAAGTTAATTGTTCATTCAGTTATTAGTTTTAATCGATAATAAGGAGAACTCAATATTTAACAGTGGCCAACGTAACAGTAAAACAAGGTCAACGTAATGTTCAGCAAAACATGTAACTTGAGGTAACATGACGTAGCATAGTTGATTGTTTATAGAATTGTCCAGAGATTGTCCAGAGAATTTAACAGTGGCCAACGTAACAGTAAAAAAAGGCCAACGTAAGAGTAAACATGGGGCGATATGACGTATCACAGTTGATTGTCCAGATAATTGTTAGTTTTGATGAATGAGAAGTTAGAAGGAAATGTCCTTGATGACATATGAAGTGTCACTGTATTCAAGTGTGAAGTTTTGCAGTTTGAATAGCTGACTATAAATATCTTCTTCTGAGGACTGTAGCGAGAAATCGCCTGATGGGTAGTCAAGCATTTGTTTGAGGACTGGGTTGAATGCTGTTAACCAAATTAGTTCGTGATCGTTGTTTCGCCTCACAGCAATGCGAACGGAAGCTTTGATGTCGCAGGAGGAAAGGGGTTGAGTTGCATAACAGTTTTCGCACTTAATGATTTCTTTAGTTGAAGATTGGGTCTGTTGTGGTAATGCTCGTGCGCACTTAGAGCAGGAGAACCAGGTTTTATAGTCTTCGGCTAGGCGTATGTGGTCGACAAGGATGGTTGCTTTCTTAAAGAAGCTGTCAAAGAGTTGTTTTGTTGGAAGAGGGAAGTTTTCTTCTGTTTGTGAGATGGTCGTACTGGGAGTAGAAGTTAGGTACTTGACGGCATCAAACTGTTTGACACGAAGATTTGTAATGATGTAGGAAGTGTGATTTGTAACTTCCTTGATGTTGTTGCCCCATAGTGTTAAGGAGATTGTACCAGTATTGTCACTGACGACGCAGTGATTGAGCATTTGTAGTGTTTCTCCTGTTTTCATGGTGACATCTTTGATGTGCTCAAGGCGAAGAGTGACGACACCTTTTACCGACGTTATCTTGTTTTCAGGTAAGAAGGAAATGCTTTCAATCGAGGTTAATGTTTCTGGATCTTCTGTTGTTAAGTTATCATCATAGTCGAATGAGATATCGGTGTTGGTTGGATCTTCTATTCGAGATCGTTTATTCACGATAATGTCGTCCTGTGAAGGGTCGAGAAGACTTCGTTTTTTGAGCTATTTTGAAAAAAATAGCTCATTAGCAGGCGCAAAGGTTGGTTTGTGATGTTAGTATGTTTGTTAGCTTGTTTGTTTGTTTGTTTGTTTGTATGTATGTCTTGGGTTATGTCACACCAATCAGATTGCCTCTAGTATGTACACCGTGTACTATGTCAGCCAATCAAATTTTCGCTTCTAAAATGGTATTACTGAAGGTCAAAGAAGGGCACTTGACATGAATTGAAAATCAGCCATCTTGAATCTCCGCGATTGTTGCCGCAAACACTAAAAGTGTAAAGTTTTGAAAATTTGTTGCTTGGGAACTGTTCTCTAATCCCGACTGGCTTGCTAACCTGGCAATATCAAGGACATTTATTCGGAAATACCGCCTATAATGTGCCCTATGCATGAATGGTAGAATGGTCTGCGGGGGATGAGACGTCCAAAAAATGTGGACTACGGTTACGTTCATAGGTGAGCTTATACTGAAGTATGAGTATAGTTTTATTGCAAAAACGGCAAGCCGATTTCAAATAATATGATGCGGAACATGAATTGTATGTTTCAAGCCTGGGTTTCAAGAGATTACTATTTAAAATTGGATTTTTTTTGTCAGACACGCTGTCTGCACGTGAAAATGTTGAACTTTGTCCTTATAGAAACTTGTCCGTGATGCATGGAGTTCAACAGAGAAAATGTAATGCAATTAATCTACAATTTACAGTATGTAAAACGTTTATCTTTCTTTGAATTAATGTGAGCTGATGTGTAGGTTATTAATTGTATGCCTCAAGCGATTACTATAAGCGAGAAGCGACTGTATTTTGTATGAGCAGTCACGTTGTGTGCACGTGCAAATATTGAACTTTGTCCTGGTACGTGATGAAATTCAACATGTTTTCGAGAAAACATAATGTAATTAATTTATATGGTGCGTTAAAAAACGCCTGTTTAAAAAATATTAGTTGCAATTTACTAGGAAACAAGCAAAATTCATTTTGGATGCGCTAAGTTTCTGCTGGTCGACATTACAGGAAAAGGTGTTTGGTTCCAAATGTTAACCTCAACAATGTTCGTGTAAGTAATTCAATTAGCTTGTGGTTTTGAGTCGAAAACAATTTAATCTAATTAGTTCTGTTTCTATTTGCACGACTTTTTTGTGGAGAATAAAAACAGTTGTTTAAATAATATTAGTTCCAATTTACTAGGAGACTACTTATATTCATTTTTCATGCGTTTAGTTTCTGTGAAAGACTTTTCTGGTTGACATTACAGAAACAGGTGGTTCAAAGAATTTTCCTGTCACTAATTTAATTAGCTTGTGGTTTGGAGTTGAAAACAATTTAATTTAATTAGTTTGCGTCTTCCAGGCCAAAGGAACCTTTTCCACGTGTCTTTTGTGAATAATAAAAGAAACCTTTAAAAAAAGACTAGATACAAATTTCCAGGAAATAATAAGCCTTCAATTTGGATGCATCAAATTTATGTGCAGGACTTTTCTGGTTGACATTTAATTTAATACACTCATTACTGAAACAAGTTGCTCATTTCACTGGGGCCGTAGTTTCGTCAAAAAATAACTCCGGAAATCCCGTGAAAAAAAGCTAGCCGAGAAACGAGAAACGGGACCCAGTTGGTTATCTCGGTATTTTTTTTGGTAGTGGGCGGGCCGGAGGATTTGAAAAACGTATATCTGCAAGCGGTTATTTGTGCGAGTTAACTTCCGCTGTTTTGTTACTTTCACCATTTCATATCATTTAGGTAATTTTCAAAATAGCTCATGCACGCAATGCGTGCCTATGTTTGAGTTACGTTGGTGAGGGTTGCAGGTTGTCTGGATTCTTCATATCCTTTGAAAGTTGCTTGTTTTTCAGTATCGTAGCAAACGGCGCGACGTGTAGTTGTGTCGCTGACTTGTAACGAGAAGGTGAAGTATGGAAAGGATTTGCTTTTGCTTCTCTTCGTAGGAGAAACGTCGTGTATGAAGCCTGTTACTTGGAGTTGATTACTCATGGCGTGATAGTGTCGATTTATCTTATCGTACGATTAGTCGTGAATACATGCGATGTGTTTTTCAATTTGGTGGAATTTATACGAATTGTACTGATATTTGTTTGCAGGATGGGATCGAAATGGGCCAATGAGAGTCCAGATTAATTTTCT
Source organism: Dendrophyllia cribrosa (assembly GCA_024195265.1). Taxonomy (NCBI): domain Eukaryota; kingdom Metazoa; phylum Cnidaria; class Anthozoa; order Scleractinia; family Dendrophylliidae; genus Dendrophyllia; species Dendrophyllia cribrosa. Next base: position 421,600 of record JAJLRJ010000015.1, on the reverse strand, counting down.
TGAATGAAAGCAGCCAATGATTTTTCAGAAGATGCGACCAATGAGCTTCTGGGATCATTGAGTTTCTTCTGTTTTTGATAAACAAAGTGAATTCTATCACGTAGGCACATGTGATGGGGCAAAGGTCATTGATGTGATCAACCAATGGGAGTTGTTAAGTTGAATATTTACACGTGAAAGTAGCGTGGAACAATGAATACGAAAAGATTGAGAAGGTTTAATCGGGTATAAAGTGGAGGAATAAGACGCGCGAGACTTCAGTTGTGACGTGTGAGAGATTGGTTGATGAAAGAAGGAAGAAAATTTATAGATTTCTGATTAACAACTTGAATGTTAGTACATTAAAATGCATGATAGGACAAAGTCCGTAATGTTATCGTCAGGCGATTTGGTCTTTGTAAACAAGTTGAATTTTATCACGTAGACACACGTGATTGGGCAAAGTCTATTATTGTAATGAGCCAATGAGGTTTGTTGTAGTGGGAAAGCACACGTGAAAGAAGCGTGTAACTTGTTGTGTGACTAGTTTTGATAAGGGTTTAAATCAGTGAACGTGACGTGGAAAGAATTTCGGCGAAAATGATTATATGATGAAATGATCAGTTAGATGTGGGGTGAAGAGATTAGTTTTAATGATATAAAGAGTAAGGTTGCAATAATTTTGTTTGGTACTTCGTTTAGTTTGATAAAGAAGGTGACTTTCATTATGTGAGCACACGTGATCGACCGAAGTTCATAATTGCAACGATCCAATGAGGTTTGTTGTAGTGGAATATGCACGTGAAAGACACGGCTTGAAACTTGACTAGATTTAAGAAGAAGTACACTTGACGTATCAAGACGTGTGAAAACATTTTACAAGAAAAAATGGGGAATTAGTAGTAAGTGTTGTGAAAAAATTTTGCGAGCTAAAACTAAGAATTATTGTGTTTTCCCTTTTCAATATAGTCAAATGACTAATAATGAGATATTCGTTTAATATGTACCAACGATTTTTATGTGGTTTATATTTTCGGTAAGAAGAAAAAATAAACGTTGAATGTTTGAAGTAAGCTAAATTATTCAGTGTTCGTAGGTATGCATTATTGAAAAGCTGTGGAGGGAGATGATCTAAATGCAGTCATATGCAAATACATAGGAGAAGAAATTATTATGAAAACCTACAAAGATTGCTTTTACACTGTATACGAAGAGTTGGAACTTATTGGTTAAAAGTCAGAAGGTTTTTTTTCCGGCTATAGTGGTGGTGGAACTACAGATAAGTAAAATTAGAACTGTGGTTATCGTTTAACTCAACATTTAATAGGTTTTCAATAGAACGTGACAGAAAAAAATTAGAACTGTAGGCGTACTATTACACAGTTCTTTGTGCAGTGATTTTTTAGTTTTGATCGATGATAAATATGGGAAAGTAACATTAAATAATTTTGAATAACGAATAACATAACGATGAAATATGTAACTGAACTAAACATAACGTGATAGTAGAGTTCATTGTTCATTAAATTACTATTTTTGATAAATAATAAGATAATTCAACAATTAACAGTGTTCAAGGCGAACATAACAGTGAAATATGTAACTTGGGTCGATTTGACGTCATACAGTCGGTTCATTGTTCATTGAGATGTTTTATAACCAGTTTTGATCAATATTAAAAAGAACTCAACATTTTACAGTGTTTAAAGCTGTTACAGTGAAACATGTAACTTTGGTAAATATGGCGTAATACAGTTCATTGTTCAGATCAGAAAATATTTCGATTGACAATAAATTAGAAGAAAACATTCTTGACAACTTTTGAAGTGTTACTGTATTCGAGTGTGAATTTTTGCAGTTTGAATAGCTGACTGTAAATATCTTCTTCTGGTGCGTGAAGTGAGAAATCTCCTGTCGGGTGTTCAAGCATTTGTTTGAGGATTGGGTTGAATGCTGTTAACCAAAGGAGTTTCTGGTCGTTCTTTCGTTTTATAGCAAAACGTACTGAGGCGTTCGTGTTGCAGGAGGAAAGTCGTTGAGTTGCGTTGCATTTTGGGCATTTGATAATGGTTGTAGCTGTAGCGGAAGTCACTTCGGAAAGTGTCTTTGAGCAGTTTGTGCAACAGAAGGATATTTTGTAAGCATCAGCTGTTTGTATTTGGTCAACTTCAATGGTTGTTGTTTGAAATAAGTTTTTTAAAATGTCTTCTGTTGGTAGAGGGAAAAGCTCATTGATCTTTGTGATGGTTGTGTCGGCGGTAGATGCGACGTAATTCTTGCGATCAAACTGCTTGACACGTAGATTTGAAATTAAGTAAGAAGTGTGATCTGTTACCTGTTGGATGAGGTTTCCCCAGAAGACTAAGCGGATCGTGTCAGTATTGTCGGTGAGGAGGCAATTATTGAGCATAGGGAGTTCTGTATCGCTTTTTGTGGTGACGTTTTCGATGTATTTTGTAAGAGTGTCCTTTGCGGATATTATCTGGTTTGTAGCTAGAGCGGCAATGTGACTGATATCAGTTGTCAGTTCTTCATGTTCTAACGTTGAGTCGGCAACAGCGGTATACTCGTACGAAATGTCGTTGTTGTTTGATGGCTGTATTCGAGATCTTTTGGTGACGATGACGTCGTGGTGTGAAGGATGCAGACGATTTTGTCGTTCAGTTATGTTGGTGAAAGTTGCTGGCTGCTTGGAATCTTGATAGCGTCTGAACAGTTTTTGCTTGGCAGGATCGTAGCAGACAGCCCGACGTGTTGTGCTGGTACTGACTTGTAATAAAAATGTGAAATATGGGAACGATTTGTGTGTGTTTCTTTTGGTGGGTGAAACGTTGTGGATATAGCCTTTCAGACGAAGCTGATGACTCATGTCGTGCAAATATGCGTTTGTTTGACGTGTGGACTTGTTTTCGGTAGGGAAGCGAATGTAGTGCGTATTTCTGTGCGCTTTATATATGTATTGTGGTTGATTGTTAAAATGGATCGAAATGGACCAATGGGAGTAAAGTAATGTTATCGGGAAGAAAAGTAGCCAATAGTAGATCACAAAATGTGACCAATAAGCTTGTGGAATCATTAAGTTTATTTTGTTGTTTATCGTAGGTACATGTGATGGGGCAAAGTTCATTACTGTGATCAACCAATGGGAGTTGTTAAATTGTATTTAAACACGTGAAAGAAGCGCGCAACAATGAATGAGATAAAGAACAAAAATTCTAATATAGGATATAAAGTGCAGGAATAAGTGATATCACGTATGTCACAGAATGGCTGGTTAAGGGACGGGAAGAAATTAAACATTGGAGTTGTAATTAATACTTTAGATTTTAGGATAAATTACGTACAACTATGGAATTGGTTTTTTGTAAACAAGTTGAATTTTATCACGTAGTTGCACGTGATCGGTCAAAGTCCATTACTAGAATAAGCCAATGAAGTTTATTGTAGTAGGATGAACACATGAGAATAACGTGTAACTTGGTATGCGGAGTAGTTTTGATGAAGGTTCAGTAAAAATCAGTGATGAGATGAATTGTTTTGGTGAGTTAAAGCGAAAATTGAAAATAACGTTGATTTTGATGCTATAAAGAGAGCCTTAAAAATAGGGCTCCACTGGGGCCGTGTGTTTTATTGAGTAGCGTGAATTGTGCACTACGAGCGAACGCTATTTGACAAATGTGAGTGAATTTTCTGGTGAGCAGATCTACTGTACTGGCAGGAACGCTGGGTTTAAACTATCCATCAAACCCAGTCGAGCGTAACGATATTGTCAACTCGTCATCTGGCCTCTCGGCTAACTTTAACGCTGTTTTGTTAATAGGCTCGATAGGCTAAAATTGACTAAAATTAAATTCTAGAGGCAGATAAAATCTGAAATCTTGATCGCATACTCTTTAATCGTAATTTAATTTTTAATTCAAGTGAATTGATGAATACTATTCGAGTTATGAATTCTCAAAGGTAAGCATGAAGAATTAAAATTTCTCTCAGTCTTAAGTAAACAAACTGATACTGATCAGTGATTCGTCGTGCTATTCCGCTTCACTTTAGACTGCTGAAATAATTTGTACTGGTAGATAAATTCTAAAATTTTTAATCTGCGTGAATCGATGGAATATTATCCGAGTTATGAATTCTCAAAGGTAAGCATGAAGAATTATATAATTTCACTCAGTCATATAAAGTAAACAAACTGGGCCGGGTTGTTCGAAGTGCGGTTAATTTTATTACTCAAAGTTAGCATCAATTTTGATTCCAGTTAAATAATAAATCAATGAAGATTTTTCCAAAGTATTTTTGCTCTTTTATAGTTTCGTTTCTGACTTGTCTTTGCATGTAACTTATAATTAGCTTTTGAAAACACTTTTAACAAGAGAAAGTAAATTCTCGGTTAAGTTTTAAACCTGGGCCCTGACGTGCGTTTCTCGAAAGTCCAGAAAACTTTTCGGACCCGAAAAGCTGTGTCATGTTTAGAATGTTTACCAATAAAGATTCGGTTTTGTTGATTTTGAACGCTTAGCAATAACATTTTTCGTTTACTACACATGTTGAGCTGCTTTGCGGGCTAAAAATTTCAACGCCTTCCCTTAAAAACTACATTTAAAAGTAATTTTCGGGTCCGAAGAGTCTTGGGGAGTTTCGAGAAACGCACGTCTGATATGATCAGTAAGTCGTCGTGTTATTTCGCTTTACTTTAGATTGCTGAAATAATTTGTAGTGGCAGATAAATTTTAACATCTTGATAGCTTGCTGTTTAGCGGAAATTCAATCTTTAATTAAAGGGAATAGATGAAATATTGTTCCGAGTTTTAAGCATACGAAGAATTGTAAGGGATTTATCAAAACTATTTCCGATTTCGTAACAATTCTATTGTTAGTGTTATGGCGGAAGTGTTTCGTTACACAAGATACCTCGCGATGACATTGGTGTTTAACTGAACGTCAGCAGAACGCAAAAATTGTAATAATGTTAGTCGATTAGAATAGGTTTTTTTGACATAAGAGGAGAAGTTTATTTTGTAGCTGATATGTTATTGAGCATAAAGTTGATTAATGTAATAAATCAATTGTGTTTATTGTAGTGGGAATGTACATGTGATGGCGTGGAAGTTTTGACAACTGGATCTATTACATTTTGAATGAATTTTCAGTTGATACTAAACACAGAAATCAAAAGCCATTTCATATTTTGTCCCCGCGACGTGTCTTATGAAGTTCAACAAATTGAACTCCGTGCGACATGTCGCGGGGACGAAATGTTCCTTATAATTGTTGTTGTACAATTTTGAAAGTATCAGTTTACACGAGGGGACGTGTTGCTGCAACATGTCCCTGAGACCGAGGGGGGGGGGGGGGGGGGGGGGGGGGGGGGTACTCCCAACAATTTAGGATAGGTGTGTGTCGCCAAGGTTCTCAAACCCTGACCCTTTTTAAGGGTAGAAAATCGAGATTTGATACTCTTTTTAAAGCCCAATTCAGGCGTGAAGAACAGTTTTAATATACCATATCTTTTTTGTTTCGTGCGTTGGGGTGGATACTGCAATTTAGTGACCCTATCTAACGAATATCTAAGGACCACAATATCAAAAATATCAAAAAGGATACCCTATTTAAGGACTGAGCACCTCAAAAACCTACGGGCGGCACATACCTATATAGTGTATATAAGAGAGTCCCCCCCCCCCGGCCCTGAGACATGCCCTCGCAACATTTCATGTGTGTGCAAGCGCTATGATTTTGTCCCTGCTACATGTCCCTCAGTGTGTACTACACCAATTTTTGTCGCTGCGACAAGTCCCTGCTACATGACCCCTCGTGTCTGATTACCTTTAGTCTTGTATTCAATAGTCTTTCTTTCCGTGACAACCATGAGTTCATGTGTAGAGAAATTTCAGGAAATGAGTCTTTCGCATATGTACACAGTATAGACTAGTGAAGAAATTTATAGTATGCTTGAAATCAACGTTTACTAGAATCGCTAAATGCATCTAAACAAGGCTATAATATTTTGGATCGGCAAAAATAAGTGATTACATGGAAATTTTACGAAAATTCTATACTCCCAAATTGCAATCCGCATACCAGCATGCGGGTGTAAATAAACTTAAAGTGTATATGGCAGATTTTCTTTTCTGCGTGGTGTTTTGGTAAGAAAATCGAAAAACGTTATTCGATATCCATTTTTCTTTTCCGTGATCTAGCCGTCTAAAAAAGTGAAATTTCACTTTCAGTGGGGTACAACACCGCGCAAGAAAAAGATAAGCGAATAGGCTGTGACGTCAATACAGTACTAGAATGTTAGTTTCACGTTTTCTCAGTTTTTCTTCGTTTTTTGGTGCGTGTTGATACAACCATAAACTGCTCTAGGCCATACCAAAAAATGTGAAGAATCGAGAAAACTGGCATTCTGGTATTGACGTCACAGATCACTATTCTTGCGCCGTATTGTAAGAGAAAATAATTGGACAGTGTTCAATTACAATCTCGACTCTACCGGAAGTGAAATTTCACGTTTTTAGACGGCTAAATAATGGAAAAGAAAAATAGATATCGATGCAATCTTATTCTTATTTCACTGTAGTAAATTTGCTAGTACTATTGCCACGACTTATACCAAAGGGTGGTATTTCCTGTTATGGGCCTCCAGGGTCAATATTAGTAAAAAAAAGAGAGAATATTTCATTATTACTTAGAAAGTACAGGCCGAGAAAAAAGTGATGACGGTGCGATTTTGGCTACATTTACGAGGAACGGCGAGTGAGGAATCTTCAAAAATAGGGAATCTTTAGAACGGAGAATCATTAAAACTTGGAATCTTCAAAACGGGAAACTTTAAGAAAAGTTAGGAAGATGTTTTAAACGAATTGTTTCCCCTGCGGAGTTTCATCTCAATGACGACTCTAATTTATTTATCCACACCTTTTTATAATTTACTGAACGTTTCTGCGCAGTCATGGCAGTATAAAACATCCAAAAATAGTTACAAGTTTTATCTATGGACAATTCCATACTTTATTCGCGGATGATGGGATGGATTTTCAGCTCATCATAGTGCGAGCAGCTCAAACTATATGATCTTATTTCTATTCTATAAATCCAGATAATTATTCGATTATTTGAATATTCGGCAATGATTATTCGATTCAATTATTATTCGAACAATCTGAATACAAAACGATAAACTGGGAAAGGCCTTGGAGACGATCTATTTTTCCCGTTTTCATTGTAAAGGACAGTGGCATTAAAACATTCGCCTTGTAAGATGGCATGGTTGGAAAGAGACCAGAAAAAGAGATGTCCAGATGAATTTTTGAATCAAAATGCCCGCCGAAACATTCGACTATCCGACATCCGTTCTTGACGTTCTTCGTTCCCCCTTCCCCGTTCTTCATTTCCCATTACAAGCTCCTCGTTTTGCGTCTGAGGCCCCGTTTACACGGGTCCGGACAAATTTTTGCACGGACGAATTTTGTTCCTAGACCACGTGTTTACATGGATCCGTGCAAATTTTGTTACACATTGCATTGGTGTTTTCACGGAACTTGCACACTTAGCCGTTTAAAAATTCGTCCAGTTCCGCCGGTCCCGTGTAAACGCAAGGTGGAACCGTGCAAGTTTTTTTCCGTGTAAAAATTTGTCCGGACCCGTGTAAACGGGGCCTGAGTTTGCATGTTCCAGGCTGGGCAACAAACAATTTATTTAAGAAAATTGAAGAACCGTAACCAGGGTTTACCCAAAACGAGTAAATGTATTTAATGTGCGTTTTATCATTCCCCTTTTTACCCTTTGAAGACTGTAGTACAGGCAGCCGAAAGCTCAAATTTTAATAACGTTTTAGCCAAAGAGCGTCCTTACATTTATACTCAAAACACTTCATTATTGATTACTTTTTTACGGAAAAGTACATACTGTTTTATATGATTATGCAAAACCCACTACGTTAACAGGACTGAGAATTACATAATTAACTCCACGCAAGACTAGTTAAAAACACAATGACCAACTATATAATAAACATAAACGTAGGCGATGATGAACGTGCCTGAAGCTATGTAAACATCATTACTGATCGAGTCATGAGGCTGTTGCGTGTCTGTTATTTGTTTTAACATCGTCTACTCATTGCCGGCTATTGCTGTTTTATATTCATCCTTCTCACGTTCTCTTTCTCTATTGTTAGAGGTCCCCAAATTTTACTTATATATATTTTTTATATTATGAAAGGAAAAAACGGAAAATTTAATATGTTCTTTAAGTAAACTCAACTGGAAAATATAATCACATTTCAGTACGTTTTTCGCGTGAAACTTGAACGTCGTTGCTTTAAGGTTATTTTACTTAAGTTTAAGTAAATTGACAGAACATCAACAAATGCAAACATCAATATCCGTATCTAGGAGTGGATGGGAGTTTCTGTAAACACCAATAATTGACTTTTCTTATTGTGCTTTTTTGTCATAAAAGTTCTGCCAAATTTTAAAACATGTAATTTTTATTCAAGATTTGGCGAGAGTGCCTTAAGGTTGATTGAACGACCTTTAGAAATACCAGCCCCTAAGATGACGGCTGTTTGAAAAACGTTTGCACAAAAGTAAGAAAACAGTTTCAGTGTCTGATTAAGATTACGGCAAGGAGAAAGGGAAGCTTGATTGTCGGCGAAATCTAGACTAGACCGTCCAGGGAGAAATAGAAACGTGTCATTTCATTAGGGAATTGGCTGTTATGTTGTTACTGAGATCTGCAAAGGAGAAAAAAAAACAGAAAAATAATTAATTTGCGTTAAGAATCTTACTTTTATTTATGAAACTATATAGTTATTTGATGAATTAGTAATTATAATTGGACCCGACTGGAGTATAATATGACTAATATGCACGAGGACAATTTGTTATTATGAGGATGATTATCTACTGACCACAGGCGCCGAAGCTTATTGGAGTACCATTTCTGGGACGTGACTTTTGGTTATGAGTGACTCAGCCAGTTAGTTGTGTGCATTAGTCAGTCAATTGTGTATTATTTGGTTAGTTGTATGTAAATTACTGTCAGTCTGTTGTGTATTACTTGATCAGTTGTGTATAATTCAGTTTTTTGTTTTTGGTCAATTGCTTGTATTACTCGGTCAGTTGCAAGTATATTACTCGGAGGAGATAAGAAAGGTACTTTCAATTGCTTTGCTGCTATAGACTGCAAAACAGTCGTATTTTTTGCGTTGGTCATACGAATGCGCGAGGTCTTTGAACGAAAGGTCTGGAGCGAGTGTGAACATGGAGAGTGGGACTGGGGAAAGACGCTAAAAAATACGACTGTCGGCTTTCCATACAACGAATTCGTTCAAATTTCTCTTTTCTCCAGAAAAGAGAAATTCCCATTGGTTGATTAATGACGTTACCTGTCAAAAAAGATGTCATCACACCTCATCAGAAGATATTCGAAGCCGTGTCAATTTCATGTTAAAACGAGCTCTTCGCGAGAAAATGAAAGACGTTGCGAGGGATTTGGGATTTGCTTTAAAATCAGAGCAAAAGGAGGCAGTTCGTTCGCATCTTAGTGGAAGAGATGTTTTTGGTGCGCTACCAACCGGCTTTGGAAAAAGCCTAATTTATCAATTGTTTGTTTTGGCAAAAAATTCGGTCTCGCCAAATGTTGCAGCTTCTTCGTTTTATACCGGTCAAACGGCCGACTTTCCAGAGCCATTTAGAATATTTAGTTATGCGTCGTTTGTTCGCTAGCTCTTGGCATGACAATAGCGTTTTTTTGGCTCACTTTGAAAGAGTTGCAAGATCAGTAGTAGCCGCTTAAATCGGAATTATTCGCTGCACAGTACATTTCTCAGTCCGTGATTTAGCATAACTCATTGCATTGCATCCGGTTTGAAATATTTGAATCTCCGTGGTTACTTTTGTATACTCTTTAAGCAGGATTCGAATTTCGGTTCTTTAGTGAACCTCAAACATACATTTAGGTTCAGCCGAACGCGCTTACATTTTGTAGAACCAAAACTCTAAAGCCCTCGTTAGCTCTCGTTAAGCGTTGAAATCAACATGACACGCTACCATGTATTTTCCCGCGAAAATAAGACATCGAGCCGTATGAAATTTACAACGTGGGTGGAGCTGTCAAGCAATTTTTGACATCTCAGCGATAATTTTGAACCCCCTGGTCAGAACGAATTCGTTGTATGAAAAGGTGACAGTCGTTTTTTTTCTCGCCTCACACGCCCGTGTGAGGCTCGCGTGCTTCGCGCGCGGGTATCCACGCGCCTTTGCCAGTGAGCCAGCGAAAAAAACCCGACTGTTTTGCAGTCTATTGCTGCTATGATTGATTTGTTGCTCTCTTATCTAGGTCTTAATTTTCGGCCGATCTTCATTTTCTAGGTTTGCGTTTAAAGGGTCATGGTTTGATCTTCATTTTCCGCTAGATCTTTGTTTTTTAGACACTCTATAAGCAAATGCAAGCACCTTTAAAGAGTTGTTAATAAGAGTTGACAGAGTTGTCAGGGATTTTCCAGTATCTTGTTTGGCTGTTTTATTGTCATTGACAAGATGTTTGTAAGGTGCAGGTATACTACTGTTGATATCAGTTTAGTGTTTTTTTTGTTCTATTAGTTAGTCAACCAGACTAGGAGTGAGTTGTTTGTAGTAGTATACAATGTAGTTGCTATCAAACATAAACGTCCCCAACAATGTAATTGTTGATATCACTATTTTTCAAGTGTGTTTGACTGTGTCTTCACTAAGTTGTACATGCATTTTTCAATTTTAACAAGGTAGTACTCAGGTAGACTGTGCATGTTAAGAGGAATTTGGTATTTTTTGGAGAGTTCATAGAGAAAATTGGAAGATTATAAAACTTGTTATATTTTAATATAAGCTTAATAAATTATTTTTCACCTTTTGTTTTTTTGTCTTTTCCTTGAAGTTAGACATTTCTGGCAGTTTCTATGTGCTCTATAATCTGGAAATACAAAAATAGAAAATGAGTTTTTTAAGATGTGCATTAGGTTGGATACTGTTATGTTAGTTTAAAGCATGGTTAAAATTTAATATGATAATACAGGAATGTTTCTCTAAAGGTGTAAGACGGCCTTCTTCTCTTCAGGCAAAAAACAACAAATACGACATCGCACTGGTCTGCTGCACATCCACTAACGTCATCTATATGATCCAATGCGCCAAATGCCATACACAATACATCGGTGAGACAAAACGACAAGTCAGCGATCGATTTGGGGAACAAAGACGTGCAGTTGAAAAGGCCTTGAAGAAAGAACATCAGGATCAACCGACTGCCGTGTCAGATCACTTTGCTCTCACCGGACACTCTATTACCGACCTCCAAATCATCCCATTAGAACTCATTAATTCTAATAGAGACATGATCCATAAAGCGAGAGAATCATATTTAATCACTATAGCCAATACACTTGAACCTACGCGACGAAATTTAATCTTCCACATATTTATTGTTATTATCATTACTAGCCGTTTCTAGTTTTCAACCGTTAATTGTTCATTAGCCTATCATGTGTCAGTATTTTATCTTAGCCCCCTTTTAAATATTGTAACCGTTAACAGCTAACAGTTTTATTTTTTTCTGTAGATTGCAATATCATAATTATTAATATTAAGACACCCTGTCTACCATAATATGCACTTATTGACTGAGTTAAGTCGGGTTAGGCGGGAAAATATTTGACTTGAGGTCATGGCGTATGGAATGAGCGCCATGACCGAGAGACAAACATTTTTCCGTCTGGCCCGACTTAACTTAGTCAATAAGTATTTTATAATATGATTAGAAAATATAAGAATAGTCGTGCAATGCAAGGTCACTTGAACTCGAGCGGGGCCGGACGGCTTTTTCCGAACCGGCTCACGTCAACCCCTTCCGGTCCCGCTCGCGTCACCTTGCGATTCTATTTTCTGTGGAATTGCGTCAGCGGGACTGTACAGTCATATGATAATGCTTTTTATGTTTCGAATATTCAGAAATATATTCTCGTTATAATAAGCTGTAATTTTTATCAACAAGTACAACCAAATTTTGTGTTTTTTTTTTTCAAGGGTAGAAACCAATGTAATAAAATACAATTCGTTATCGAGTTGGGATATCTCATGTCGTGCTGTCACACAAGTAGTATAGGGCCTGTTTATATGGTCTCGGGTACCCGAGATACAGTTTGCCAAGTGTTTAGAAATGTTGTCCCTGTAGACCGAGCCAAAATTGACCGCCCTAATTAAATATTCACAATGTTGCGTAAATATCCAAATCCAAAAATCCCCTTTATATTTTTAATTTATGTAGTACCTCCTCTATTGAAAATTCTCCTTTTTGATTCATATTTTGTTCAAATCGTTTTTTAAAACAAAAACTGGCCAAAACTGGTCTCAGCGTGACAGGCAGAGTTATAAACTCCAAATATAGCTATCGTATATCTGTGAGTTGTCCCCCCGGGGTAGGCGAGCCAAAGTGTTTATATGACAAAAAGTTGTCTCGTCTGCCAGGGTTTCCCTACCTGCCGAGGCTAGACGATGTCTCCCTGAGATGCGTTTTCGATTCTCAGTATGTAAACGGTTGGTTGAATTTTTTAAAGAAATAAGTGAAAGTTAGCTCAGTCAGGGTAACTCGTGGAAAGGGTTGTCTCGGGTAGTCAAGACCATATAAAGATGTGTCGCATCAACTACAGCAGAAAAATCTTCGCTCATTCGCTTGCAACAGAACATAGAGATTTACTTAATACAAAAAACGACAGTGGCCGGATCAAGGGCAACATGCATTGTAATGTACTTGTAATGTTTTAATGTATTAAATTCAATTCAATTTAATGTATTAAATTCAATGCGTCGAACTTACCTTATTATAGGAAATTAACAATGCACTTCATTAACGCGATTTTACAAAATTCGCGTTAATTTAATGTATCTTAATTAATGTCGATGTAAATTTAATGCACGCTATTTTACAACATTGTTATTTTAAAGCACCTTTATTTCATTACAAAACCTTATTAGTTCATGACTCCTCTATTGGCTCTTCAGAGTCACTATCTGACAGGACGTCTTCGTTTAAAATCGAGTTCAAAATGTCTTTTGATTGATCTTGATACTCCTTGCACTTGTCTTGGAAGGTTTTATTGACGGAAGCCAAAACGCAATTTGACGTTCAGAAATGTAAAGTGCGAGTTTGCAGAATTATGAAAATCGCAGTAAATAAAGCAAGATGCTTATCGAAAAATTCGCGTTAATTTAATGCATGTAAACCTAACTTTTGAAAAATTCGCGTTAATTTAGTGTAATGTAAATTTTTTTCGCGTTGTCAACGTGCATTGTTAGTTTCCTATAATAAGGTATACACTGCAACCCTAAGAGGTACCAATGTACAAAATTTGACCCCTGAAAAGTACGACGAGCACCCCTGTCATTTTTACATGGGAATCCCCCTCTTCCCAGCATAGATAATAAAGAGCGTTTACCATTTGTATGGAAAAACCGATTATTCCGGTGAAAAAACAAATGGAACGGTTCATCCCAACGGAAATTTTCCGGGGAAAAGGTAATACCTTTCAAGGTATTTCCTTTTTCTCGCTTTCACCGGAACGACCGGAATTTTCTGTATCATTTGTTCGCATCACTAGTACCAGGCTTCTTTGTGAAATAAGGAAGCTCAAAGATGGTGGATCACTTTGAAGAAGGAAATTTACTCCGAGTATATTCGTATGGAAATTGCCACTTTTCATCGACTATATTGACAGATTTTCTACAGTATGATTGTAAAATTTAACAGGTTAGAAAGATGGACATTTTTTATTGCCGTTAGTTGTTTTACTTTAACTTTTACGAATCGTGCTTGCTGCATGAGCGATTCGCATAATTGAAACGTAGTTGTACGTAGCAAAGAATCAGAGCTGGAATTCTAGCGTTAACCTGAGCGAATAAGTAAATAAATAAATGATTGTTTTGGTAAAATTGGAGAATTGTAGCAGGGCTTGAAAGCGTACAATCGCGTTTTAGAGTAAGCTTATAAAAGCTATTTGCCTGTTAGTTTTTCCCGCCGTCGTTTTGTTTTTCACCCCTAGTGCCTTTTGGCATTCGGTAAAATACAAATGGTACAGGTCATTCCTGTTCCGTTTTCTTCAGTAAGGAAAGTCCAGTACCATTTGTCGGAAAATTCTAACCGGAAATTCCATTCAAATGGTGAGCGCTCAAAGAGACTCTTTATTATCCATGCACCGGAAACGAAACGAAACGATGCACGCAATGCATTGTGGTAAACAGAGAGTGACTACAACATACGACTGTTTTTGTGTTTGCTGTTAGAATCTTTCTTAATCCATACCATCAATCCTGGTTTTTATACGTTTTTTGCTTTAAATCGACAGTTTGATTATCGATCTTCTCTCGCACGACGATATTTGGTTGCAAAACTTTCATTTATGATGTTTTGATCACTTGAAATGAATGAACAATGGCCAGTTCGAAGAGTACGTCTTCTCAGCCTGCCAAACACTGATTTTAATGCAGGAAGCGGCACGAAATGGACATGAATTGCTATCATTTACTAAGATCATAGAAACGTATGACAATATTGTGGTTCTATGTAACTGGCTGCGAGTGAATTCCAACACTTGAAGAATGTCCCATTTGCTGGTTGTAGTGCATAAGTCCAGAAAGTGATTGCGCATCGAATTGATTGAAACATACATGGTAAGTATAATTAGTCTTTCTTTAAGTTGACTTGTCTGAGATTGTGTTGGATATGAAAGTTAATTTATATTTTTTAATGCTTATAACAAGGTGAAGTGTTTTAATAATGTTTTGTACGGTGGCCCAAAAGGGCCACACACAAACAAGAAAGAAAACACAAATTAGAAAAAAGGAAAACGCAAACAAAAAAGCCAAATGCAAACAAAAAAGCAAAACGCAAACAAGAAAGTACAATGCAAACAAAAAAGCACAACACAAACAAAAAACGAAACACAAACAAAAAAGCACAATGCAAACAAAAAAGCATAACACAAACAAAAAAACACAAGGTAAGAGTAGAAAACTGAGATGGACTGGTCACTGGTTGTATCTAAAAAGACAGCCGAGGAGTACTAGGAACGACTTTTCAACTTGGGCCGACTTTGGAAATTCTCGATTAACAACCAATATGGCGGCCTCATGGCTAAAGGCAATGAAACTCACAGTCAGTGGAAGCATTTAAGCTGAAAAGAAGCGTGGTTTTACGGTACACTTTACGAAGTTTGCGATTGTGACAACCTTTGAAGAATTTCTTGATCTTTTATGGCAAGCATCCTTGTAGACATGTCTGATTAAGCTGTCTTGTCCAGCTGGCTGGTATTACCCAAGAAAATGGTACCGTCCAGCAGGACATCCTAAATTATTACAGTATGTACTTGGTGTATCCCTTATTATTTTGTATCTAAACACTTAGTTTTTATTTCAGTAGAAAAAGAAGATAAAAACAGCAGAATAGGGAATCGAACCCAGGCCGTATGATCTGCTCCATGCATGCATACTATCCATTACACCATCGAGGACTAGCTGCCGGAAACTGTAATTTTTAAGGGATATTGGATAATATGTGACCTCTCACAGGAAAACGATACTAACGGATGCCGTTCGCACGGCATGAACGCACGGCTAGTGAACGGATGATGAACGGATGGCAAAGCCGTTGAGAACGGCTAGCTGTGAACGGATGCACGGCTAAAGAAAAAAATTGAACGGCTGGCTGTGAACGGATGCACGGCTAAAGAAAAAAATTGAACGGCTGGCTGTGAACGGATGAACGGCTAAAGAAAGAAACTGAACGGCTGGCTGTGAATGGATGAACGGCTAAAGAAATAATTCGCACGGCTGCCAGTGAACGAATGAACGGCTAAAGAAATAATTCGAACGGTTGGCTGTGAACGGATGCATCGCGGCTAAAAAAAAATACTTCGAGCGGCTCACAGTGAAGTGAACGGCCGAACGATTAAAAGAAAAAATCGAATGGCTGGCATGAACCGCCAAAGAAAACAATTTCAAAGAGCTGGTGGTGAACGGCACAATACAAAAAGAAGGTTCCAAAGGAAGATTATAATAATTAAAACCAACAGGCAAATGCGATGGTATGATCGAATAAGGACACGTCTACATCACGAACAAAAATTAATATAACCGAAGAGAAATGTTTATAGAAAACAGAAAGAATTGGTGTTCCAAACACCCCGACTTAAAACAGTGGTCTTGAAACAATCGGAGACCAGAGTTTTCCGAACAAAACCAAACTGTATTTACATAACATTTGGTTCATTCACACTCAGTTGCCGACAGCGAAAATCAAAACGTAAGTGTTTTACGGTCAAAAAATCTAAACTCTTCAAGTAAATTGATCGCTAATTGTTACATTTAAAACAAGAACATTATTTAATCGACGATAAAAACATGTTTGTTGCCGGGCATCGAACGTCGAGTGAAAGTTGAAAGCATGCAACTCACCGAAGCACAACATTTGCTGTAATTTGCATACCAAACGATTTTCAGGTAACGCAACACACTTTTTGACAGCCAATCCCGCGATTGTTTCGACTTAAAACAGTGGTCTTGAAACAATCGGGGTCCAGAACCAAACAGTATTTACATAACATTTGGTTCATTCACACTCAGTTGCCGACAGCGAAAATCAAAACGTAAATGTTTTACGGTCTAAAAATCTAAACTCTTCAAGTAAATTGATCGCTAATTGTTACATTTAAAACAAGAACATTATTTAATCGACGAAAAAAACATGTTTGTCGCCGGGCATCGAACGTCGAGTGAAAGTTGAAAGCATGCAACTCATATTCACCGAAGCACAACATTTGCTGTAATTTGCATACCAAACGATTTTCAGGTAACGCAACACACTTTTTGACAGATAAACACAGAAAAATTAGCGTCGCCGTTCATTTCTTTCTCTTAACGGATTTAACGGGTGAAGATTTGTTTGAACGGCTGGTGGCATGATTTTTTTTCTGAACGGATAACCCAGGATAAATATAAACCTTTAAGATAATTATTATTACAAGTTCCAACAGCTTCTGACTGCCGCGCTGCCGCCTTTCATTTTACTTTTCATATGCAAATTTCGTGCACTTTTTACCGCAATGAAACAACAGTGTCAGCGAATGAAGACAAAAACAAATCAACTGTGAAGTCAAAGTCACCGGCTCTTTCGATAGCTGTTGAATGGATATTACCGTTGCCGTGTGTTTTTTCTCGAACAGATATTAAAACAACGTTTCGAACAGGTGAAGATTTATTTGAACGGCTGAATTTTTTTCCGAACAGTTAACTTTAGCCGTTAGAACGGCTTAATATTTTTCGTGAATGGCTGAATATTTTAAGTGAACGGGCGACCCTTGCCGTTCGAACGGCTGAATATTTTAAGTGAACGGATGACCCTTGCCGTGCGAACGGCTGAATATTTTAAGTGAACGGATGACCCTTGCCGTGCGAACGGCTGAATATTTTAAGTGAACGGATGTCCCTTGCCGTGCGAACGGCTGAATATTTTAAGTGAACGGATGACCCTTGCCGTTCGAACGGCTGAATATTTTAAGTGAACGGCAGGTGAACGGCAAGTGAACGGTATCAACGGTTTGAACGGCTATCCGTTAGTATCGTTTTCCTATGAGAGGTCACATATGCTGCTAGCCCAGACCATATAATATAAAAACTAACCCTTTTGATACACTGTAAATACTGGAATCAGTACTTAACCCTAAATACTAAAATCAGTGCTTTAACCCTAGATACTGTAATCCGACCCTAAATTACACTGCAATATATCTAAATATATTACAATAAGGGATACATGAAGTACTATAGATTATGATTAGAGATACACCAAGTACCTAGGATTATTACAGCATTTGTTTGCATGTATATCACATTTGGCTTTTTATTGTTTTGGCTATTGTTCTTTTTTACAATGGCGTGTATGCATAATTAATGTATGGGGTTATACAGAAATCTTGTCGTTGGAAGATGTGATGTACGTGCAAACAAATGCCTCTATAATTTAGGATGTCCCACTGGACGATACTATTTTCTTGGGTAATACTGGCCAGCGGGACAAGACAGCTTAATCAGACGTTTCTACAAGGATGGCTTGCCATAAAAGATCAAGAAATTCTTCAAAGGTTGTCACAAGCACAAATTTCGTAAAGTGTACTGTAAAACCACACTTCTTTTTAGCTTAAACGCTTCCATTGACTGAGTTTCATCGCCTTTAGCCATGGACCACCATATTGGTTGTTAATCGAGAATTTCCGAAGTCGGCCCGAATCGGAAAGTCGTTCCTAGTACTCCTCGGCTGTCTTTTCACGCACAACCAGGGACCAGTCCATTCTAGTTTTTTACTCTTACCTCATTTTCATGTTAACCTCGCTCCCAATCTTTTGTTTGCGTTTTGCTTTTTTGTTTGCGTTATGCTTTTTTGTTTGCATTGTGCTTTTTTGTTTGTGTTTCGTTTTTTTTGTTTGTGTTGTGCTTTTTTGTTTGAGTTGTACTTTTTTTTTTGCATTTTGCTTTTTTGTTTGTGTTTGGCTTTTTTGTTTGTGTTTTGCTTTTTTCAATTTGTTTTCTTTTTAGTTTTGATACTGATAAGTAAAGCAAAAATTCTTGGAGGGGGGGCTAACATATAATATATAGATAGGCCAGACATCACACTTTGAATCAGCTTAACTAAGGTGAAAGGTTGGAAGCATAAGAATTAAGATTAACGACCAGGCCATTTTCAATTTTAGCAATTCTCAAAAACAGTATTACTCTGACTGTCTGCATAGTACATTTAGACCGTACAAAAGTTCACAAAAACAACTTTTCTCTGTCTAGAATAACTAGTACGACTACTTTCCGAATAAAATACAGTTTTTGTTTGTCAAAAATTGCCCGAGAAACTGATTTGGAAATCAAAATTGCAAAAATACACAAATAAAAGCTTACAGTGTATTTGCATAAGGCGACGCTAGTGAAGACAGAAAGTCTTGTTTTGTTTTCATAAAATCGTGTTTTAATCTATGTAATGAATGAACAAAGACAAAAACGGACAACACAATCTTCGAAAATTTTTATTCAAATTTCCATTAATTTATGTTTAAAAGCAAAACATTGATGAAATTCAAGATAACAACACGACTTAATTTGAACATGTTTCATAAACATGTCTCCAAAACTTAAGAGAACACAAAGGAAAAATCAATCAAAAATTGATATCAACATAAATTCCCATCGAAAAATGTGATTTATTTTACCTTTAAAGTACTGGATTGCTTGGAAATTCGTTAAAACTCTGCTTCTTCGGTTCTGAAATCCGTAATAAAAACAAGGCTTCTCGCCGCATTGCTCCTGCATTGATAATATGAAGTTCCTTGAAGCAAGATTAATTTTTATCCCTGAAAGCTCTTTTTTTTCCACTAAAGAGGCTTCTACATTGTAAGTATCCCTTAATTAGTATCTGTCTTGAGTAGCAAACCGTGAAAAACTGCAGAGAAATAACGACTTTAATTCTCTGCTAAACACAACAATCCAACTAAAGTGTTTCTCGAGCTTACGGTTGTGTGGCTGCGTGAAAAACGAAGCCTTGGTTCTCCTCGGTTTTTAAAATTGCTAAGATTCCGGATGTTGTGTGCCAACACGACGGGCGGGCACACACGTGCCTGTGAAACATTCCACTAGCCATGACTATGAAAAATGATGGGCATAGGTTCTATGAGTATGGGGCTGCGCAGCCGGACCTTCGGCCCGGCGAGTGTTCCGCTAAAAATGACCCAAAAAGGTATCAAAATCTTCTTTGATGGGCATGGCTCAAAAAGAATTTTCACTCCTCAGAGGTAAAAATTGTAAAACAACACGTTATATTGTCATGTTTTTTTGGCTCAATACCCTAAAAGAGAAAGATTTCTGTATAACCCCATACATTAGTTATGCGTACTTTTCTCAAAACTAAAACAAAAGCCAAAACAGTTAAACGCCTGAAGAAAAACAATAGCGCATAGATGTATAATTAATGTATGGGGTTGTACAGAAATCTTACCTCCTAAAAGTTACCGCAATAATTCTACCAGTGGTCATTTTAAATTTAGTAGTCTAAGTGGTACCAATGTACAATTTTTGTCCCTTACGGTACCGTATGTACAATGAGCACCCCCATCATTTTTGTATGGGAGTCCCTCCCCAGGCAAAAATTTTTTGTCAAAATATCCTGGTGGTCAAGGGATCTGTATGTGACTACAAAATTTAACAAAATAATTAATTTATGGCTGCTAAATACATGTATATGGCTTTTGAAACCATCAGCAGAAAATAGTGTCATTTCTTCTCTCTTTTACGCAAGTAGTTAGTCATTGAGAAAGCTGGCTCACTTCTATTTCACGCTAATTTCGAACGTATTTCATTGTATAGTTTATTGTTAAAACTGGCTCAAATCTATCTTCAAGTTATCCATTGAGAAAGTTGACTCACTTCTATTTCACGCTAATTTCGAACGTATTTCATTGTATAGTTTATTGTTAAAACTGGCTCAAATCTATCTCACACTAATTTCGAACGTATTTCATTGATTTGAATAGGTTGTGTGATATGAGGAACGAGTTCCTATTGCGTTGAACTTAGGGAATGTCTACACAATGAAATACGTTCGAAATTAGCGTGAAATAGAAGTGAGCCAGCTTTCTCAATGACTAACTACTGAAACGCCAAATTCAGCATAAAATTCAACCAATCCCAACCATCCCCAATAACTCCTCAATCTGTTGTTTTCCATCAAATTTCACTCGTGGTGGTTCTTTTTGAACTTTTTCCCAACCCACCTCAACTATCCGTTGTTTTTCATCAGATTTCACTCGTGGTGGCTCTTTCACCCCCATTCCCTCAAGTCGCCAATGCCCCCAAGCGAGAGTGGCAATCCCATCTTCACACACAAATCGTTTGTCATCATTTGCACTCAATGCAGTTTTGTTCAGAGTTTGGGAAAAGAGTTCATGCTTCCAACTTCTGATGCAATTCATCTGTCTCATTGCCGGTTTTTGGCTTTCCAAGCAGGCAACAAAGTCTTCATGCGAGAGTCGCTTTTTCACAACTTTCTTTTTTACACCTTTGCATTTCTTTGTTCCCCCGCCTCCATGCAACTTGAAGGAATATAGTTTTGATCTCAATCCCACAAATTCTTCAATGGTTTCTCCACGAGTTTCATCTTTCATCAGTCCCAAAACTTTCTTGTTTTTCCTCTCCAGAGTACCATCCACAACGCAAGGATGCTTTTCAGAAAATTCGGAAGTATCAAATTTCGCATCAATATCTCCTGCGATGTCCGCAAACAAATTTTCTGTTTCAATTTCATAGAGCAGGGAGTCAGTGTCAGTGAAACACAACTGAGCTTTTTCCCATTTCTTTTTGACATATTCATAGTGGAAGTCATAGATCAAAGTCTTTGAAATGTCTAAAATTGCTTGCCCTACAAAAACAGGTTTGTTGAAAATCATTTTGATTCGCTTCATATGAACTCCAATTAAATTTTCATCAAACACTGTCCAATGCTCAAAGTTGCATTTGGAAGAGAATTTCACCAGTTGTTCTTGC
The DNA here is from genome assembly GCA_024195265.1 of Dendrophyllia cribrosa. Classification (NCBI taxonomy): domain Eukaryota; kingdom Metazoa; phylum Cnidaria; class Anthozoa; order Scleractinia; family Dendrophylliidae; genus Dendrophyllia; species Dendrophyllia cribrosa. The sequence goes on along the minus strand of JAJLRJ010000015.1, from coordinate 400,010 downwards.
GACGTCGCCAAATGGAAGTCAATTCTCTTTCTGATGTTTTCCATTGTTTTTCCGAAGACAGCGTTGTTCATCAACTTGAAGAAATCTTTCTCAAAGGCATTCTTGGATTTTTGTCTCAACACAATGTTTTTTCGAATGAAGGAGTCCAACCATTTTTCTTCTTTGAATTTCACTCCCCTCCAAATCTTCTTCAAGCGGCAGCCCAGATCCAGAGCTTGTTTCAAGATTTTCCGATGCACAATTAACTTTTCTTTGTCATTCAAGTTGGGAATCAACTTTTCCACTCCTCCCGTCACAACTCTCTCTGGAAGAGGCGGCAGGTTATTGAAGAAATCATGCAATTCATCTGGGATTTCCACGTCCACTTCCAATACACAACTTTCATGTTCCCAGTTTTTCAATTCTTCTTCGTTCATCCACTCAAACCCACCCACTGGGAGAGGATTTGTCATTGCCCAAGCATAGAGGCTATTTGCATCCCAATAGGGAACGAATGTGCTAGGTTGTTTCGGATTGAAATCATCTCCCATGAACTTGTTATTTGCCCTTGCTCTCCTGTGAAGGATGGTTGAAACACCTCCACGAATTCCTCTTTCAAAGAAAAGCAACATATCTGGGTCATTCAGCAGTTCCAATTCAACTCCGCTTTCCTTCAAAGCTGCATCCCAAGCCAAACCGGGAGAAGTGTAAAACCATGCAGGATCGACGTCATAATGTTTCCGACAAACTTTCCTGAATTCTTGAAACACATCCGCCAACAAAGTCACATCTGATTTCAGATATGCATCGTGGAAATCTCCCATGTTGTTCATCTCCATTTCTTTCCAAACTTTCCAGGCGTGTTCGAAGTCTTCATCGGAGACACCCTCATCATTCAATTTGGAGAAGAAGGTGGATTTCTCAGGCAGTTTTTTCTCCTGAAATTTTTCGACTGAATCCAACCATTCATATGGAAAAACTCCTTTCCGTTTCATCCACTTCCATTTTTCTCCAAAGACTTTTTGAGTTTCCAGGAAGTCTTCGTCCGTCAAATTCTTCACCAAGTTTCCCAAGGGAGCTGCCATGAATCTAGCTGAATCCAGAAATCGAATTTCATGCCAAATTTTCACAACTTTCCCTTTCTCATTCAATCTTGTTCCCAACAGAATCTTTTTGGAGAAGGAGATATATTTTTCTTCGTTGTTGGGGATGCAAGTGATATCGCCTTCAATCTTTCCCAGATTTTTCACGAAAAGATGAGCGTCATAACCAGTCAGGTTGTGGAAAAACACAGGGGTGAATTTTGGTTTCCTGAAGTTCAGGTTGCAATTGTCATGAGCGGCTCCCCTGAATTCTCCAGAAAAGTGGCAGTGATCCCTGACTGGCTTTTCTCCCAACTCCCATTCTTTTTCACAGATCCAACAAACAGTTGCTGCATCAAATTTTTCTTTCTCTTTTCTCCCAAATTTCATCCGCTTCGGGAACTTCACCTCTTCTTGAATTCCTTTCACAAACTGCACCAAATCTTTCACGAATCTTTCCCCAACGTCCACAGAATCATTTTCTGCTCGAAATAAAACTGGATCTCGTTTCACAAAAGGTGAAACGACATGGAAAGCGAAAGAACAGGGAATGTGCTTTTGAAATTTCTCCGTGAAGCTTGCCATTGGATTTGGTCCCGCAGATGAAACGGGGAGTTGTCTCGCTTCAAAATCGGCATAGATCACAAATGGAAAAATCATTTTCCTGTTGAAATTCTTGAATTTCACGGTTGAACCTTCAACTGGCATAACAATTTTCACAGCTTCAAATTGTTCACATGATGCCATATGTTTCTCCAATCTTTCTTCATTGGGGAAATGGTTCAAACATCTTCTGCAGAAAACAACTGCACCATTGTGTTTTGTCATTTGATTCGTCAAAAGACGACTGAGACTTCTGATCCAACAGAAGTGAGTTTTCGAGTCGTCTTTGATCCACAACAGATCAATCATTCTTCCTTTCACTTCAGAAATTCTCAGGGGAAAAACACATCCACCTTCAAACCCAAAAACATTCACAGCCAATCCCAAATTCCTCCGTTCGAATTTCCCAATATCACTCAGGGGAGTTGGAAATGAAATTCCTTTCCAATTGAGGCTTTCCGCTTGCTGCCTCAATTCTCTTGAAATTCTTTCTGCATTTTTCTCCACTGGGAAGCAAGCTCTTGTCGCACTCCATTTGAAACACATTTCATCATTATTCTTCAAATTCACCACAGCTTTCTTGTTTTTCAATGTGACAGGAAGTGGAATATAAGAACTTCCACCCAATGGTCGATACTCGGTGAAAAGAATCTTCAAATCTGTCACTTCCTCAAATCTCCAATTAGATCCTCTCCTTTGAAAATTCGCAAGATTTTCAAGAATTCTTTCAACCATGCGATTGAGCATCTCTTCTCTGGATGTTCCTTCCAAATTCACTTCAATTCGGGAATGGAAATCAACCACCTCCTCAATTACTTCTCCAGTTGACAAATCCGTGTGACTCATTCGACAGGAAAGAATCATCTTTGTCTTTGTTCTTTTGTTCCTCTCAAACAAATCAATGAGTTTCCGACTCGCCGTCTCCAAAAATTCTCTGGGAGCAAAACCTGGTCTGCCGGCGATGCCATATGATCTCGCAAAACCTCTCAAAGCGGATTCTCTTTCTTCAACAATAAATTCTTCTTCCCACAATTCAGCAATCTGTTTCTTCAATCTTTCAACCGCAGGATTCGATCTCCTCCGAACATCAACATCATCTGCACTTTCCAACCAATTCAACCAATCGACAACAGTTTCCACATTTTGTTCAATGACTCTGGGAATTTCTCTGGAAGGAAAATTACTTTGTTCCGGAACTAAAATAGGCGCTGAAATTTTTTTATTTCTCGAATCCAAAAGGGTTTTCGGGGCTGTGAACTTCATTCGGGGAGGGAGTTTTCCTTTCTTTCTCGGTCTTTCGGGTTGCGATTCTTCCCAAAGTTCTTCAAGTTCTTCTTTAGACATTCGGGAGAAACCAACAATTCCTTCTTCACGAGCCCAATTTCTTAACTCTTTGAGTCTCATTTTATTTGGTTAAACAAACAAAATATTTTCCTAAATAAAATGAAGTTTTCAATCCAAGAAGAAGGAAAAGAAAAACAAATTTTCTACACATTCAAGGAAGCCAGTCAAGAAACAAATATTCCTACCACCAACATTTGGAGAGTCCTCAAAAGAGAAAACAAAAAATTCAAAAGGAAAGATGGAAAAGTTTTTTTCATTCAGGAAGAAAGGACAGATGAACCCTTTCTCCAAGTTGATGGAGAAGATATTTTTGATTATGTTGAACTAGAAAAGTTTGGAATTTCAAGCACAGTTTTTTTCAATCAAATTCTCAAGAAGAAAAAACATTTCCTTGATTCGGAGGATATCACTCATTACATTACATGGAAATCTCCTGAATTTGATTTCCTTATTGACAAATTGAGGGCAAATCAAAGGGAAGTAAAAATCGTTCAAAAGATCAATAAGAAATCAAAACCAAAATCCACCAGAAATCACGCTTCAGTTTTTGCAAATCACAAAGACTTGGTGGAAGTCATGGAACAAGTTTGAATTTTTTATTCATTGGATAAAAAATGAGTGAAGAAAAACTTTTCATAATCGATGGAAAAGATTACTATTCTGTGAAAGAAGCTCAGATCCCACTGGCTGAAATAAAAAATCATGCAACTTGGATTCATCCCAGTTTTTACAAAATATGTGGGTTGACGGAGGAAGAAATCGCATGGATGAAAGGGGTTGAAATGGAAATAAACTTTCAGAAAGCTGTTGACATGGCTACTGGTTTTCTTCCAGTAAAAACTGAAAAAGATAGGCAGTTTATGGAGAAATGGATTTGGAAATAAAATGATTTTTTTTGTCTCCGCCAAGAAAATGAATCCTGAAAAAGTCTCTATTTCCGAAATCATTCTTGAAGATCCTCAAAAACGAACCTCTGGAAAGATTTCCTATTGTCTACTCCCCTGTTCTCTCGATGAAAAAAAACTTCAACTGAAACTCAGAACAAAGTTTAAAATCTTTGCTCATGAAGGGGAATCTTTTTCACTGGGGATTAATCTTCCTGAAGAAAACATCCCCTTTTTTCACAAACTGGAAGCTCATCTTCGCTCACTTGCAATGAAAAAACAACCGGAAGTGAAAAAACTTTCTCCATCTTTTGCTAAGTATCATGCTGAAGATTTCACTCTCTTGAAAGTGGATAAATCTGAGCAGGAAAAGATTTTCGCCAAGATTTATTCTTCCAAGATCCCCAAAACAGATTTCTCCTGTCGTTTCTGGGAGCTGACAAACGGGAAAAAGAAGCCCATCTTGAAACAAAAAGAACTTATCTCTATGCCACTTTTTGGGCAAGTTGTTTTTCCTATCAAACATCTTTTCTGCGGAAATGTAAAATCTATCACAGCGATTGTGGATGAAGTTCTTGTGGAGGAAATGATACAAACCGCCTCAGCTTTTGATGAATATGAGGATAAAAATGAGGATGATGAGGATGAAGTTTGATTTGACATCTGTGATGTGAAATCATTTTGTCATTTGTCACTGTAGAGGTTGATTTTGTTTTCCCCTAAATTTACCACTGGAAAGATTGTCATTTGTCACTGTAGAGGTTGTTATTTGTGGATTTATGGTTTTTTTCTGGAAGCTGTGATGAAAATGTTTTTTTGTTTTTTGTTTTTGATTTTTTAAATTTCTTTACCCTGAAAGAACTTTTCAATGAAACAAAATATATCTCCTGATAAATTTTAGCAGAAAATCATTTTGTCATTTGTCACTGTAGAGGTTGTCATTTGTCACTGTAGAGGTTGATTTTGTTTTCCCCTAAATTTACCACTGGAAAGATTGTCATTTGTCACTGTAGAGGTTGTCATTTGTCACTGTAGAGGTTGATTTTGTTTTCCCCTAAATTTATCACTGGAAAGATTGTCATTTGTCACTGTAGAGGTTGTCATTTGTCACTGTAGAGGTCGATTTTGTTTTCCCCTGAATTTACCACTGGAAAGATTGTCATTTGTCACTGTAGAGGTTGTCATTTATGGTTTTTTTCTGGAAGCTGTGATGAAAATGTTTTTTTGTTTTTTGTTTTTGATTTTTTAAAATTATTTACCCTGAAAGAACTTTTCAATGAAAGAAAATATATCTCCTGATAAATTTTAGCAGAAAATCATTTTGTCATTTGTCACTGTGCGGGTTTTTTCATTTGTCATTTATCTCAAATGTGGGATGAAAAACAAAAAAATATTCTCCTGATAAATTTTGGCAGAAACATCTTTTTTCATTTTTTATTTTCCTCAGGAGGCTGTGAAAATTTATTTTTGTTTTTATTTTTTTTTTATTTTTAAATTTCTTTACCCTGGATGAACTTTTCAATGAAACAAAATATATCTCCTGATAAATTTTGGCAGAAACATCTTTTGTCATTTGCCACTGTGCGGGTTAGAAAACTTTTTGGTGGGAAAAAGATTGACAAAATCCCAAATGTGGGGTAAATTATTTAACAAAACCCCAAATGTGGGATAGAAATCTTTCTCCAGAAAATCATTTCACAAAATCCATTTGGAAATCTTCTCCAGAAAATCATTTCACAAAATCTTTTTTTCAGAAAACTTTGAGAACATTTTTGTGGTTTTCTTTTCATTTTTTGACACCTATCAAAATGTGGGTTTTGATAGATGCTTTCTCAAAAGAACGCCTCAGTGAAAGATTTGCTTCACAGGCGGCTCTTGCAAGATTTATGAAGTTCACTCCAAAAACTCTCAACAAGGCAATCAATGAAGGGAAGAATGTTTTCACGCTCCAAGGCAGAGAAGTCAGGGTTGTGAATCAAACTCAAGATCGATTGGCAGTTCATGATTCTCCCAACGGACCACCCCTGAAATATTTTGAAACAATGTCTGAGATGGCTCAGTGGATTGGAGTGACTCGTCAGGCAATCTATGCTTCCTTCAATAGATTTTGCAATTATGAAGGTCGTTATGTTAAAAAAGATGGGAAGAAATTCTTCCTGTCAAGAACCTTTGAGAAAGGACCGTTGGTCGATCCCTGGTTGGAAGATGAAACGCCAACTCCAAAGAAGATTCAGTCCATCCCCATCCGTATTTCATCATCGTCAACAACAACCATTTTTCCCAGTGTTTCAGCAGCTACAAAGGAACTGGGAATTGATTCAGGGACCATTCGCAATGCGTTGAAAAGTGGGAGAAACAGTTTCACACGAAGAAGTGATGGAGAAAAATTCAAAGTGGAAAAAGTTGAGAAACCAACACCACCATCTCTTCCTCCCAAACCCGTTCCCCAACCACGAAAGTTAAAAGAAGAAAATCAAGTTCCGCCAATCCCCCAACCACGAAAGAAACCACCAATCCCCCAACCACGAAGGAAACGACCTGTTCCCCAACCACGAATTCTGCCCATTCCCCAACCACGAAAGAAACCACCAATCCCTCAACCACAAGATCAAATTCCTTTTCCTGTTGAGGAGGAAGATAGTAGGGAAATGCAGGCTCTGGCTGTCAACGATTGGTTCAAGCTCTCAACCAAGGAACAAAAGGAATATAACGAAAGACGAGGAAAGGAAATAGATGAAAATATCGCTAGAATGGAGGAAAAAGCGGAGAAAGAATGGATTATAAAAGAGCAAGTTTCGAGGGGCAAGCTCCTTGAAAATTGGAAGCGTATACTAGACATCTTCAATAAATTCACTCCATGGGAAGATGACAGTGTGGATAGACTGGCTGGAGAAAATGACAAACAAGTAATCTTCAACCTAGATTCATTTGACTATGGAGTTGTGAAAAACTATGAGGATTTTGCTCAGTTTTTTCATGAACGTTGTTATGGATCTTTCCCCAGCGAAGAAGAATTCAATTATTATCTCCCACAAGGACAATGGAGGTTCCGAGCTCGAGGTCAGTTTTGGGAGGAGGAGGGAGATTGGCGACGAGTTTTGTTTATCAAGAACTGAGTTTTTCATTTGTCATTTATCTCAAATGTGGGATGAAAAGAAAATATTCTCCTGATAAATTTTGGCAGAAACATCTTTTGTCATTTGCCACTGTATGGGTTTTTCATTTGTCATTTATCTCAAATGTGGGATGAAAACAAAATATTCTCCTGATAAATTTTAGCAGAAACATCTTTTTTCATTTTTTTTTTTTTTTCAGGAGACTGTGAAAATTTATTTTTTATTTTTATTTTTTTATTTTTTTTATTTTTTTTACCTTGAAAGAACTTTTCAATGAAAAACAAAAAATATTCTCCTGATAAATTTTGGCAGAAACATCTTTTTGTCATTTGTCACTGTATGGGTTTTTCATTTCCTCCAGAAATGAAAAATCATTCAAAACAGCAAATCATATTTTCTCTCAAACTTTTCCAGATCCAATCCTAAATCAATCACAATCCCATCAATCGCTTCCATTGCTGGAAGAAATTCATTTCGATCAAATATTCCACTCCTCAAAGCAAAACGCAGATCAGTCAATGTTTTCTCGTAAGTTGTAAACGCGAACTTTGTCATTTCAATTTTGTTTCCATATTTCTTCATTTCCTGTTTTAATGATCAGTCCTGCACCGGAAATCACTCCCAAAATCACAGGATTCATTGTCACTCCTCCAGCAATCGCTCCAATCGCAACAAGAGCGGAAGATGTTAAATTCACAAACAAATTCATTCGCTTGAAATGTTTGTGAGCTCTTTTCAAACACCAAAATCTTTTATGATAAAATCGATAGAGTTGTTTGATCTCTTCCAGTTTTTCTTCCCCAATGTTGAGATCGATATGATTGAAATTAAAGATGCTTTTTTTACGGTTCATTTTTTAGGCTTTTTCAAAAAGAAATGTGATTTGGGCAGACCTAGTAGTCATTGATCGATCATCAACTCTTGCTGAAAATAACTCTCCTGCTTGGTAAACAACAGTTGAAAACGTGAATGTTTGAATTCTATTATCACTGCTAAAACGAGTTCCACTTTGTGATTTTTTATCTGGGAGAGTTAAAGTTAGTTGTGAAAAAGAAGCTGTTTTTGATATAATTTGAGCAAACGCTTTGAGTAATTTGCATCGGATGGGGATGACTATATCATTGAAATAATTATCGAAAAGTACATTTATAGTGTTTTCTGTTTGTCTATATCTTCCAATCAGCATAAAGTTATTGCTTAAATTTGAATTCAGCAACTTTTGTCCATTTAAATCCAAGTCTCTCTGCATAACCATCTTCCCTGAGTCAAAGATAAAGGGAGAATCATAAACAGAACTGGGCACATCTGCATGAAATCCAGAAATTCCATAAACGATTAAATGAGTTGTTCCGATTGAAGGAGCGTCTGCTGTTCCCTGTGATTTCAAATCCAAAAAGACAAATTCCGGAAGAGAAATCTGCCATTTATGCATGTGGATGATTGATCGAGAATAGTTTGAAAACTTCTTTGTTGACTGCTGATTAATATTCAAGCTCGTGGAAACAGCATCAACTGAAACATTCGTCATGGAAACAGGGAAAAACTCAACAACACGTGTGTATTCTCCTTGAGGCAACTTCAACATATTTAAGCCCATTCTTCCAGAATAAAGATTTGAAGAATCTTTTCCAATGTTCAATTGAAACGCTTTTTTGTTGAAATGATGCGGAGAAAACGGGAAATCCACAATGCCCACAACTTGCAAATCAGTTTCATCAGGGTTGGTAATGTTATGTTTCATGTAAGGGTGATGTTACATATTGGGACGTGTTACATATAGCGACATGTTACATATAGGGGCGATTTTACTTACAGGCGCGTATTACATATAGGTGCGTGTTACATATAAGGGGCGAGTTACATATAAGGGCGATGTTACATTATGGGGACGTGTTACATATAGGGGTGATGTTACATATAGGGGCGATGTTACATATAGGAGCGATGTTACATATAGGGGCGTGTTACATATAGGGGCGATGTTACACATAGGAGCAATGTTACATATAGGGGTATGTTACTTATAGGGGTAAGATCGTCCCTATATGTAACACGCCCCTATATATAATATGTATGTAACATGTCGCTATATGTAACACGTCCCAATATGTAACATCACCCTTATATGAAACATAACATTACCAACCCTGATGAAACTGTCAAGCATTTCATCTATAATTTGCCAATGTATTCTCTAGTTCTCGGTAGTTTCAATTGATCTTTTCGCAATGAGCTTAAGGTATTTGTATATATTGTCGTACAGTCGAGAAAAAGTCGCATTTTTATCCCCTTATAAAGTTAAAAAAACAACTTTTTCAGTTATCAACAAAGTAAACATGTCACAAAGATTGTCGAATGAGTCTTCTTTAATACTTGCAAATGGAAAAGAAAACAAAAGAAAGTCTTCTTTACCTGTAGCGGAAGATGGCGCGTGAAATACACTTTGAAATTTCCGTGCGTCTGAAGAAAAAATTCTTCAAAACATTGAAAACAAACTGATTGCAAAACTTGTGTCCGCCATCTTGTGTCCCAGAAGTCAAATGGTCTACACACCACATTCAGTTGCCGCTGTCCTTTAGCGATTTTCATGAGCCTGTTAGTTAAATATTGACCTCGTACAGCGACGTACGGCCCTACAAAGTCTTGTAAACAAGCCGATTAAATCGCACGAAAATCCACGCGTACTCGCTTGAAGATAAGTTACTCTTCCTCTTCTTCTCCAAAACACATTTAGTAGTTTTAATCGAGAAGAGATGAATTTACGTTCATTTTCTAAAACAGGTTATGGCTTCAAACTATGTATAAAGCAAACCAGATTCTGTGTGCATGTTTAAGTGTCTATTGTACAGCTGTACGAGATTAAGATCAGAATGGTTGGTCATTCTCTGCGAGTTTTTGGCAAGATTTATCAAGTTTTAAAAACAACTGATTAACTGACATTTTTAGACAAATGGTTGAAGTTTTTAGTGGAAGAATAATTTAGAATTTAGAGTTTTGACTTTATCATGCAAGCGCACGAGATAGAACTATAAACACAAAGTGTACGACAATATATAAGCTTACCGATACCTAGCTAGTGTTTCGAAAGAAATTCGATATTATAAGACATCAAGCGCTAGCATTGCAATGCATGCAAACAAGTTTCTCTTGTCGAAATCGTCTCGTTTACTTGATACTTCCTTCACACGTCACAAAAAAGTCCATCATTTCCTGAGTGTATTCATTTTTGTCCCACAATAAGCTTAAAAGGTAACATTTACCGGCACAACAAATCGAGGAAATATACACTTTTTGGAGCAAGAGTGCGCAACGAAATCCAAAATGGCGAAAATAACTAAAATTTCCTACAATACAACACGATACTGGTATTTTCCCGCCAAAAACTAAGCGAGCTGACATGCTGGCGGGGAAAAAAATGAAAATTTAACAAAAAAAATTCTGATAACTTTTCCAAAGCACATACAGCCATCTTAAGATCAATACAGTTCAAAAATAGGCAAAACAATTTCGAATTGAGTTTTTTCGTGGCGTGTGCATAAAAACAGCTTTAATTGCATTAGTCACGTTTTGAAAATTCGTTCTTCGTAAAGGCATTAAAGTTTGACTGGAGTAATTTAAAGTCTTATATTTTACATTATAGCCAAAAAGACATTGAAAGCAGCTTGTCAAATTTCGATTGTGATACAACTGTTGCCAAAGAGAATGAAATAACAACAAACATTTATGGCGGATTACGTACTACGTAATTATGTAAAATGAAGGAAGATATGTTTAAACTAAATTTATGGTCTAAAATACGGTAAATTAAAACCTACACTTGTGTTATAATCTAAATCTGATACTTACGGCATTGGGATTTTCCTCCCACTTCTTCTTTTACAACGTCTGCAGAAAACATAATACGACAAACAAGTTAATGAGCTACCTACGCAGTAAACAAATGTCTACCTTTTATACGTTCATATGATTTTGAAATCCCTTAAATAGTGCATACCACCAACTGTTAACTAAACATACATAGATTGTTTCTTTAAGAAATAAATAAGTGCTTAAATTTTGTTTTAAAACTTACACATTTCCACATAGAAAATTGCTTCTCTTGCTATACTGCCTCTTATCCGCATGTACGCAATTTTCAGTGGATGAACAACTTTTTATGGGCGTTACGTTCATCTGTCAATGTCAGTTTTAAAATATCCTATTGGTTTACAAAAGAGTGATTGACAAATTATTGAACATAAATCTTTCTATTGGTTCCTCAGAAAACATTGATTGACAAATTTACAAATGGCACATATTGATTGGTTGTTTCCTAAGTATCAGAGGGTGGTTTAACTATTGGTAGTCTTCGTTCCAGGCGTTCGTTTCTCGAGAAGTCCCGGAAAACTTTTCGGACTCGAAAAGCTGCCGATTACGTACAGAATGTCAAATTTACCAAAAAAGGTTCGATTTTTGTTGATTTTAAAAGCTAAACAATAAAATCTTATGTTTACTACACAACTTTAGCTGATATGTGAGCGACTAAAAACTTCAACGCTTTTCGTTAAAAACTACATTTAAAAAATAGCTTTCGGGTCGGAAAGTCTTCAGGAGTTTCAAGAAAGTCCCGACAGAACTCTTCTCGTTGCACAATTTTCCAAGTTCGTTTCCTTTTATTTGATTTAAACATTTTCTTTTCTTTTCGTTTCTTTTCTTTAAGAATTTAGAAGAGAGGAAAGCTTTAGGTGCAAGTTTTATACAGGAGCCGTTTTCCACTTCAATGCCTATATAGCCTTTGAAAATACTACTTAGTAATAATTTAGCGTTAATTTAAGGCCGGCCGTATTGCCCCTTCCAACGGTCTCCTCGCGCCGTTTAGCAGTCGCTTTACTCGCTAATCAGAGTTTACCCCATAAAAGAAGCTGTTCACAAAATAGAGGATTCGGTAACAAACAAATTTGTTTTACTTCCTTTTACGACATTTTTGCACAAGAAAAATAGATACATCACTATTTCGAGTAGTCAAAATAGACTTATGTGAGTGAACACTGGATCAGTAGCTTTAAAAACACTATTTAGACGAGTCGGAGAACGATTGTGGAGAGTCTTAAACAGAATAACTGCTAGTTGCTTTGAACGCCTTCGCTCCAGAGAATCCCAATCAAGGTCACCGAGTAAAGTGGAAGATCTAACATTTAAGTCAGAGAAATTGATTAAACGTGCAGCCCTATTTTGGAGTTTTTGGAGTCTCTCAGACTGACACACACCTATACTGCCCCATACGGAGCTACAATAATCAAAGTATGGTTGGACGAGAGCTTTATAGATCATAATAAGAGTCTCACGGGGAACCAAATTCCTGACACGTTTGATAGCCCCGAGGCCAGCGGATGCTTTTTTAACAATATTGTCAATATGGGAGTCCTACGATAAGCTCTCGTCTAAATCAATGCCAAGATACTTGTAAGTTTTAGCTCTTTCTAGATAATGTTCATTAATCTTTATATCAAACTGGTGGTTTGATATAACTAATGGGAGAAGTAGCCCTAGAGAATCTAATCAATTACATTCCTTTAGATTAAAGTTAAGGTTCCATTTAGAAGCTCACGAGAAAAAGTTGGTCAAGTCATTTTGCAACATTCTTGCCTCATTTTTAGAGGTTACTGATCTGTAGAGGATTATGATCATCTGAAATAAGCGTAACTGTTAGTCTTTGAGAAAAGGTTGTCACAATATCATTAACAAAATCAGAAATAAAAAAAGGGAGTCAGTGCAGTTCCCTGTAGGTACCTTAATTAATAGCTAAGATCATCCACCCTACTACAAATGTGGTAGCTTTTGGCTGGAGACAGCATGACATGCGTATGGGGAGGTAGATCAGGATTTTAAATACTCGTTCGTATAAATGGTACATGTCTTGTGTTATTTATACGTATCCTTGAATTGACTTTTGTTTGCAGAAAACGATTTTTTTAATTTAATTATTTTATCGTACCGGTATGTCTCGTTCACGGAACTGCGTTATTTCAGGCCCCTGCGGCGCGTGCAGCATCGCGCAGCGCGCTTACCTCTCGGACTCTCTGGTCAGCGACACGCGAAAAGACGCGCGAGAAGGCTTGGTTACTACAGCCTTGGAAGCCAGGCGCTGGTTGTTCAAAAGGTGGATAGCGCTATCCACCGGATAAATCATTATCCAGCGGATAACACAAACGACTTAGTTAAGACTTATCTACTGGATAGTGATTTATCCGGTGGATAGCGCTATCCACCTTTTGAACAACCGGGGCCTGATGTCTACCGTATGTTTTTTTCTAGGAAGCAGAAATTTACTTCAATTAAGGTGGCCGAATACAGTTTTGAGGGACAATAAATTTCCTTACGCGCGCGTGTCACGCAAGCAATACCGCGCGAGCAAACAACAACGAAGCTCTGATTTCGTGCACGCAGTTAGTAATGCGCGAGCAGCCGCGTGCGCAGATAAGTGAATGGCCGTGGTGTACGCAGTACAGCGCATGCTCGGAGATCGTACTAAACGTTTTTTTGGTCGTGAATTTCTCGAAATCTAGCCGTACGACCTATGCTCAATTTTTGATATTTTTAAATATACATCAACATCAATCTGCAGACAATTTTTTTTCAAAATCTGTAAGACAGATTTTAAAATATTTTTCGAAATTCCTATTTTTGATATTTTCGTTGATATGCGAAAAACTCTTTTACAGATTTTTGTTTTAACTTGTAAGAACGTTTATTTTTATCCAAAGTTTAAATGGTAAGATTTTGAGGTAGGGTCGTACGGGTGATTTTTGAGTAAAACGTCCTCATAGAATTAGAACCCAGTCTTCTGACAACCACTCGGTCGCTTGTTTAAAGCGACTTCTAACCAGAGGATGGTGAAATTACAAACACCCACTGTCTTGTACGATGGTTTTGACTTTGTAATTGTTGCTTGTTCCCACAAATAGTCACCTGTGATCGATATTATCGGAAGCATCTGGTGACCCCTATAAACTGTAGTAAGCCACCTTAATGAACAATAATAGAAGGTATGTTGTGAATGGTTTTTATAATCTATAGAAAGAGTGTTGAAAATTAAGATTTTGTAGTAATCTCAGTATTCCGATCTTATACAGAGTAATCTTTATACAGATAGAAGAATAATACCGTATTCCTATAAGCTTTTATATCCATCCCTTTGTACATAAAAGTTTATTTAAGCTTACTATATACAAGTTTTAAGTCTGAATAATCCCATTTTATAGCCACTGTCCCCTCCGTTCTTTGCGCAAACTATCTATTCTAATATGATTTCACTTTCTTGACTTCCATGTTAGTTTTTTGCAGTAAGAGACGGACCATTAGAGTTTTGAGGGGGGGGGGGGCAATTTTTTGGTGCAGGATATTTTTTTATACGCTAGAGACTGTGCAGGATTTTTCTTTTTGCCATGATTTGCTTACATGATATTTTTTTTTGCGAGTCGATATGTTTTAATGCCTGACACATATACGTGTTAAGAATACAAGAAAGGCCATACTATAGACAAGAATACTATAGCAAGTCAGATCTGAGGTAACAGCAGCTTGATAGTATGAAGCTTTGGCGTATGTGTTGTAACTGCCCCTACAATTTTCTTTACACCAGCCCCCTGTTTATATCGCTCCCACAGCTCATCGTAGTAAACCCAACCATATTACAATTACAAGGGCGGCACCGGAAATATAATGTTAGTCAGGTGAATCTCCTGTGCCGAGCGCCAAAGGCGCGAGCTTCTAGGGGGTCCGGGGGCATGCTTCCCCGGGAAATTTTTGAAATGAAACTCTCTGAAATGCTATTTTCCAGCGTTCCTGAGACCGGAGAAAAAGTTTCCAAGGCCAGCTTTGAGTTCAGTTTAATTCTCATGAAAAGTACACAAAACACTATCTGAAACTTGGGTGTAACTCCATTTTGGTTGTTTGTTCAAAGTAAATTTGACTGTCACTCGAATATTCTCAAGCAGTTCTTTTCAGTGTAGGAAGGCTTTGGAAACGAATTTTCCAAAGCGATTTTCTCTGTCATTGGAGGCAGAAAGAAACTGATTTCCAATATCAGCCATGTTCGATTTGTCAGTTAATGCAATGTCTGGATAATGCAATGATTTAATCTTTCTTGCGACATAGTTTGTTCATAGATTTGTCTTGAGCCTTCTTAGGGCAGAGGCCGAGCGCTAACTCACAGCATTGATGGATTTGTCGGTAGCTGGATTCCGATAGCTGACGTCCAAGTAACTCAAGGGATATTGAAATGCTTGATTCACAATATCCAATTTCCAGTCTAAAGTCGCAATATCTCCAATGCTAAAATTGTAAGCATTAAAGCGCCCCGCCATCAGATCTGGTCAAAGGATGTTGCTATACTATTCATCTCCGCCCGCCGCCATTTTGAGCTGCCGAAAGTTGGTGAGGCAAATGCCCCGCCTGCCCCACCGGTAGCGCCGCCCCTTCACTTACAAGCTTGTTGTACAACACATAAACAAAGTATTTCTCATCCATTGAGATATACATGTACGTACAATGCCACTGTACAACTATAAAAGAGTCATTCCTTGTGTCAGAAAATATCTTACTTGCTTAAGAAATAAGCTAAAAAGCCTACAAAGAAACACAACTTACGTCGGATCGAAAATAAACCATTGTTATTGGCTAAACTAAACAAGCCAATGAAAAGATAGAACACTTGATCCTCCCCAAGCGCTCATAAGTCGCTTACATTCTACAACGTCAAATTATTCTACGAGACCTCTCTACATGGGAGCAACTGATGAGGTTCACCAATGAACCGAAACTCGAGTCTTGCTTAAAGAGTGTACAAAAAAAGAACAATTGCATCTGTAAGATTTACAAAACAGCTATATTGCTGGATATTCAAATATTCAGTTCAAACTAGATGCAATTTGACGCCATACTTCTGACATTATGGAGATACTGCCTAGCTTCAAGAAACACAAACTTAAATGCAGAATAAACTCTGAGGAGCTAAAAACAATTGCAAGATGCCACTATTCCAATATAGACAGTGACTATCGTGTAAGACTTGGATCTTAGAATCTTTTAGTCATAATGAAGAAACACTCTATCACAAACCTAAATTCCTCTTGTCAGTATCACAGATAGAGATTTTTTCCTAAGATCAAAGAAACGACAACATTTAGAACAACAGGCCTGTTATATCTTTATTTTGATCTGAAAGGAAAAATCTCTCAGGCACGTACTTGGGGTAGACTTATTCTAAAGCTGAGCTAAAATGCTTTTAGCGACAAGCAGAATTTGTGCTAGGCCTGTCACCTAATACAATAACTTAAATAAAATATATATTTGTATGAGCAGTTGTTCTTCATGTACATTGAATGAAAATATATTACAGAGTCAGAATGTGTTTCACTTGTCCTAGAAATACATGTTGCACTACCTGGGTGCTTTGGTTTCCTACGTCGTCACTATTTCTATGCAGTGCACATCATGTACGCTGGCACTATGACATTGCCAGTGGCAGTAGTTTCCTAGCTTGTGATTTATCTGTGTTCTGACCAACTGCTTCTGGATATAAAATATTGTTCTAAAAACATAAAGCTTTGCAGGAATTTTTTTTCTGGGGTTTTTGTTTTGCATGATATTTTTTTCGCAGTTCAAGGCTGTGCTCGAATTTTTTTTTGGTATTTGCCCAACCCCCCCCCCCCCCCCCCCCCCCCCCGCCCCCTCAAAAATCTAATGGTCTAATCTAATGGGGGGTACATTTTTCATTTCCGAAAAAAAATGGGGGGTACTTTTTTAGTTTTGTATTATTAACAATGTTTCAATTTTCGTGTTATTAACAATGTTTCTGCTTATATAGAACGTTACTTGGGTCAACAATATATCCTCTCGTGTCAATTCTTGTAGGGATTTTCTCACTCCCGCTTTTGATGCTTTTCTGATGTTAGATCGTTTTTCAGCTCAGGTGATGTTTATAATAGGCTCTGTGATAGGATTTTTCGACAGTGTTTCGCCATCAACGATATGCGACCGTAATCAGCTTATAATTATTATTATTCACACTTAAACAGCATCATGATCAGAAAAGTAAACAGGAACAACTGCCTTCAAGAAATTGTAACATTAGAGCTCTGTTGTCTAATATATATACTTCAAGTACAATTCTTTGTTTATTAAGATGTGTCATTGTCTCAAAAACAACAAACTTAACAGCAATTAATTAGAGTTGGAAATGATTCCAACTTCAATATTATTTTTTGTACATATAAAGAGCTTGATTGTGACTATAAAATTTGTCATAAACGTGATTTTGCCTGTGTAATGTACATGTAAAATGATGGTAAATTATTTCTGATTTCCTTGTCATCATTTTGAGGAAGAAGTTGTGTTTCAGTAATAGCAGTATTAAGTAACTATCATTTATACTGTGATCAAACTTTGTCTATGCTGACTGTTTTAGAAGAGATCTGATTTTCAGAAAAGTTATTATCAAAGCTCCCGTCAGTTTTGTCTCATTGTTCTGCCTCTTCCCTTGTTTTGCCTAATAGATGTAGAACTTCTCAGTCTCTCATATTCCTCGACTCGTGTACCCTAGGATTTGTTCTTACATGTTTGTGATGAATTTATACAAATATTTTCATCTCTTAGTTGAAACACTAATGTTTTGCATCAAATAATTTCTGGCTTTCAAGATCGAAGCTAACAACATTTTTTTTTAATGTGAGTCCTTGAACTTTATACAATGCAGGCTCACGCTAGTGTTAAAGGAAGTTGTTAATTGTCTGTATTTCTGGTGATAAATTGGCTTCTGTGGTCTTACTTTAAATCTTGCTAATAATTATGGGCTCATTAATTACAGGTACAAATCTGCATTTTTTAGCAAAGTGTTTATTGCAATTGGAGTTGTCAATTAGATTTTTTCCAACTTTCTCATCATCAAATTTAATGTAGATAACAGTTGGCTTCTGAGTGTTGTTATTAACATCTGTTTTGACGGATCATGTTTACTGTAGGTACACTGTAACCTTGACCGATGTGTCAGTCAATATATCGGTCAACACTCGGTCAATATATCGGTTGAGAGTTGGTCGAGAGTCAATCGAGAGTCAGTCAAGAGTCGGTTGAGAGTCGATCAAGAGTTAGTCGAAAGTGTGTCAAAAGTCGGTCCATATATCAACCGATTACCGGCCCGAGATATCGGAGACGCATCTCGATCAGTAATATATTGGTCAACTGTCGGTGATATATCAGTCAACTGTTGATGGTATATCAGTCAACTATCAGTCGAAATATTGGTCGACAGTCAGTCAACAGTTGGCCGAGTTTCGGTGGACATTTAGCTACATACAAAAAACTATTCCTTTCAGTCTAGCACTCCATTTATGACATATTTGTTCTACCGACGAAATGTTGAATACTCGCACTGCTCAACTTGCTACATACACTGTAACTCCTCAAATGAGGTTACAGCTGCAACTTCATCACTAAACAAAAATAACGTGCCGTGGACATTCCCTGCAGACTCACTAAAAAATATACAAACCAAAGACGTCAACAAACAGAACCGTATACCTTTTATAACAACTTTTAATTCATCACTTCCTCACATCTCAGTATATATAAAAAAAAATACAAATTACAATGTACTTAGCTAATACATTTACTGTCAATACATTCCACTTAATTAAATTTTGACAGATGCTCTGACAACTTTCAAAGCAATCATTGAGGAGGTCATCAACGGATTATTACACAGGTGGATACATGAGCTTGCCAAAATAGGCAAATGTGTCGACACGCAGCAGTTGTTGTGAAATCAAGATAAATAATATAGTAATGAAAAAGTGGCAACCGAAATTTCAACCTGTGCTGTAATTATTTGTGTTACATTCATTTGCTTGTCTGGCCATCGTCACCCGAGCCATCATCTGCCAAGTGTTTACACCACTTATAATAAAGGTCTGTTGGAAGAAGGAATCTTACCAATGATACACAAATCAGAGTGGTTGAACAGCAATGCTTAGAAATTTGGGCAAAAAGCTTGGGGAAAAAGTTCTCTCCTCATCCCTTGGTGAATTATCAGCGAAGTATTGGCAAAGTGTCGGCCAGGTATCAGTGAAGTGTCCGTGAGCTAAAAGATATATCGACCGACAGATATCTCGACCGGTAAGTCAACCGAGTGCCGACCGACTGTCGACCGACTGTCAATCTTGACTGACTCTCGGCCGATATATTGACTGAGTGTCGACCGACACATCAGTATAATAATTCAAGCATACATCTATTAACACACATTCTTGTAAACTTATACTCTACAAGACAAGACAAGAAAACTGCACCAATTTTCTTTAGGTCATCTCTGATGTTTATGTTTAACCACTTTAGCTTCTTTTGCTACATTAATTTATGATTGCCTGTGAACACTCAGTCTCATCTTTTGTACAAATATAAAGAGCAACATACATAAGTTATGCATTCATAGTGATCAAACCTACACTGTAAGGTTGTAAGTCAACATTTACTACAAACCCTTTTAAACCAGCAATGAAGTAGTTGTTAATAAAATAGCTGTCAAGAAACCTTTTCAAGTGCAACTCATTAGTCTAGAGTCTGAAGAATTGATAGAGTCGAGTAATATATTATTTTTAGCATATAGTTACTAAAACGAGGAATGACCTAAAATGATCTAAAATGACCTAAAATGACCTACCGTGAATCTAAAATGACCTAAAATGAATCTGAAAGGACCTAAAATGATCTACAATGAATATAAAATATGTTAAATGGGTAGGATAACCGTATTTCTCCAAAGACACTTTCAAACTTTCTAGTTAATACATCAGTTGTTTAGACTCTCTCCAGACTGGATGCAGTGTGAAATCAACGATGCAAAATCAACAGTTCAAAATCTGAAATCAACAGAAGTTTGGATCGGAGCAATTCTTTTGGCATGTCACGTCATGCAACACTCACTACCCCATACATTCCCCATGCTGATTAATTTTCTTAATTTTTTCACACATTGCATCACATGGACAACACAAACTATCTATAATCAAATAGATTCTTAAGAAATAGTATTTCATACAAAGCAACAGTGCAGGCATGACATATCCATATTTTTATCTTCGTTTCATTATCACTGTTTCTGTAATGTCTCAAATATGTAAAACATGCATCAATATTGTTAAAATCAACTTTTATCTGACTCCTATGTACAGTAAATATGTCCCTTTAGCCAGTTCAAGGCTTCAAGACATAATTCAGGTCTTACAGCTTGAAAGTAAACAATTGTCCTTTGAATTCTAACTTTCTTTTCAGTTTTAACATTATTATTCCAGATCTTTCAGAAGGATGAGGCAATACACTGCATGTCTCATCACGTTCAACTGGTACATTGCAAAAGCACCTTTAATTTTCCTCTGTTGTTCTTTTAGCATTACAACAATTTTTTTTATTTGCTAAGTTATCAAAATTTGTTCTAATTTTTCTAGTGAAGCAAATTATGAGCCAAGATATCTCATCTACATACACATACATTATTTTATTCATTGATCCTGACATGGGAAGTTTTTCATGACTTTTATTTTTGAATCACATGACTTACAAAATAATGTATTATTTACTATCAAATCAAGTCTGCACAGTAAAATAATTTTGACATGGGGACTTCTACAAAAATATATCACTGATTTCTTGTACAGCTAGTCAATTATACACAACATACATAATAAGACCCTAATATTTTTTTTTTTAAACTGTTGAATATAATAAACCATATCCTTATTTTTGGTACTTTTCATTAACTGCAGATATTTTTGTCTTCTGTCATGATCACTTAGTCTCATTTTCTTTTTGGCAGGTTCCATCTCACTTGCATATTTATATTTTTACTTCTGTTTCCCTATAATCTTTTTCCTTTTATTGCCTTCAATTTTGGAGGAATAGCATATAAATAATTGTATTTGATATATTGCACACTGATATTTCAACTTGCTTTCTTAACTTTACAAATATTATTGCTTCAACAAATGGGTGTCCTTTGATATCTTTGATATGTTTTTTCGCAGGTGAACAGCTGTCATCATGTACTAGAGGAGAAAAACAACTGCTTTACTTTATTACTTTGGTAAAATACACAGCTGATATAGTAATCTCCAAGCCATAACAAATATCTTGTGATTTGCTCAGTTATTTAAAATCAACATTTCCAAGATGGATTTGCTCTCAATCAAGTTGCAGGATAGCAGATCATGGCTTTCAGCATGAAAATACAGAGACACTTTTAGGAAGATCAACTGACATTATATGTCTATTGATATGTATATGCCAACACTTCCACATTATGCGGGAGTCTCCCAGATTCGGAACAAATCTCCTGGTCGCCTGTACAGAGTAACACATTACTACATTAAATTGCTACAGTACAATACGGTTTATGAGGACATTTAAGTAACTTTTAATATGCTATGATCTACAGTATTGCTTAAAGAAACACTCACTTCAATTATGTCTGATTATTTTTATATAGACTCTAAAAATATTGTATTTTATTCACATATGGATATTTATTATTTTTAAATTTTATTGTATATATTTAATACTTGAATGAATAGATTAGTTTATTTATCGTTGTAATGCGCTTTTGATCATTACATGTTTAAAAGCGCACTATAAATTATTATTATTATTATTATTTCTAATATTATACATGTCCCTTCAGGATGCATGACAGCTGTTAGGCCATCCCCATAAAATGTTTCGTTTAATTCCCATCACCTTTCCTCTTGTGAAAGTGAGTCATTCAGTCAGGAAAAAAACTGACCAAGGGTCAAACCTGATTCCAGAAAAAGCCTGGATGCTAAGTAAAAAAGCCTGGTTACATGTGTGCCTTCGATTGCCAATGTTTTCTAAATCTAAATTTACTCCTCATCTACATTGAAGGTTAATGTATTAAATATAAAAGGTCTATTCAAAATAAATTCTTGATCACATGTTTAAAAAGTAAAATTTTGCTTGTCAAACAGTGTACCTGAAATTTTTTTTTACTTTTCCCAAAAAATGGGACAGTCGAGCAATGGGAAATGAAACATTCTATGAAGATGGCCTTACTATACACATCCCTAGTATGGAATTAAAAACTTTGAATCTCCCATTATTAATACTGTAGCTACCAACATTAATGCATCCCACTGTTAAAATGAACAAGTTATAGCTGAGAGACAAAAGTGTTTCAAACGTTCTACCTAATAAGCATATTATTACAGTAGTAGTGTGGGTGTCTCGAAAACTCAGACCTCGAAACCTCAGACCTCAGACCCCCAAAAAACTCAGACCCCTGGGTGTCTCGAAAACTCAGACCCCAAAAATACTCAGACCCCTGGGTGTCTCTTAGACCTCCGAAAAACTCAGACCCCTGGGTGTCTCGAAAACTCAGACCCCCAAAAAACTCAGACCCCTAGGTGTTTGAAAACTAAAACCCCCATAAACTCAGACCCCTGGGTGTCTCGAAAACTTAGACCCCCAAAAAACTCAGAGTACGGGGTAGAGAGGTTCGTTGCGCGATACTTTCGAAACAATGTCACGCTACAGTGACCGGATACTCCTGAAATATACATTTTAAAAAAGTCAAACATTTCGCCATAACAATGTCACGCTACAGTGAAGGTATACTCGTGCACAATTAACCATCAAACAAAGCAAACAAACAAGAGTAAAAAGGTTGAAAACCGTTTTTAACGTACGTCGAAAATATTCCCTCGGTGTCAACAAGTTTCGAAACAAATACTTATAATATTCATTTATTCAAGGTCACGGTAGTAGGTCCTGTTAATCATTAAATCCGCTACGTGATGTGGTTTTTGGGGGGTCTGAGTTTTCGAGACACCCAGGGGTCTGAGTTTTCGAGACACCCAGGGGTCTGAGTTTTTTGGGGGTGGGGGGCTGAGTTTTCGAGACACCCAGGGGTCTGAGTTTTTTGGGGGTCTGAGGTCTGAGGTTTCGAGGTCTGAGTTTTCGAGACACCCGTAGTGGTGTCTCTAAATTCTGGCATCACCATGTATGTTACCAGTACTTTCAGTGTTTTCGAGTTGAAAACATTGCTCAAACACTGTAACCTTTGTTGATAATTCTATTAACATTAATAATGATTGTCTGGCTAGGAGGGACAAACTAGAATAGAATACATGTTAACATTTTATTTTGAACTTTATTTATACTTTTCAAGAGCAAAGTTATTAATTTCGTTCATAAATTTTCGCAAATATTACAAAGCTAAAGCAAGAGATGATAATTACAATTATTTTCTCTTGGCTAAACAAAATGCTAAAATTTAATTCTAGTACCCAGTTTCTCAACTCACACATTGTGCTTAAGTCACCTTTGAGGGTCACTTGCGGTTACATCGTGAGGGCACGTGAATGTATAATTCAGCAGATTTGAAGGTATTGTAATACGTCATTGTGTAACACTAATTTCACTCTGACAAAGATTCTAAAGATAGTCGAAATATAGGTGTGTCACCATCACTTGTGATGGCATATATAAAAATAAATAAATTATGTTAAGTTAAGTGTCCAAAACGGACATAGAATTCTACAGAGCTCTCAGAAGAAATGAGATCCATTCGGGTTACTAACAGTTAACTCACCAAGTGTGGCCACAGCCACTATGCATAAGATTGGTAGCCTGCACAACAGGCACTCTTAGGGGTGCTCAAGCGGGCTTAAGGCGTGAACGTGAGAGGAATTTTAAACAAAAGATGCAATTTTTTCATCTGTTGTCACATCTGATTGATTTTCGTATTGCAGTAATTTTCCATTGTTGGCAATATGAAAAATTACTATGCTGGGAAAACCAATCAGATGTAAGATGAAAAAATGTCTAAATAAAATTATTTTCTCGATTGCCATTTAAGGTGTCTCCCTATAGTTTTATAGCCATGTGAGTAGGTTTTTCTGATATTTTATTATTTTACAAAAATAGTAAACTAAACTGCAAATTTTATTGTATTTCCTTTAGTGAATTATTTTAAAACTTTGCAAATTTTAATAAATATGTTGAATTATATTTCTAATTTGAATTCTATTTTTGTAATTTTTTTTATTTTTGAAAATTAAAAAAATATGCAATTCATTGAACCCATCCAAAATGGTAGTGGAGCCAATCCAAAAGGGGCGATATTCATGTACCTGGCATCCATGTTTTATCCTTACCCTTCCTTCGTCTTCCGTTCATACTCAAATAAGAGACTGGTCATTATTTATGTAGAGGGGGTGGGGGAAGGGAAAAAAGAAGGGCAGGTCAAGGCTGTTTTAGATTAGCTAGGGGGGGGGGGGTAATTTTTTTTAAACAATTAATAGAGGGGGTCATCATCTTTTAGGTTTTGCAAGGGGTCTTGTCTGTGCTTTTGCAAATAGGATTACTTTTACGAAGTAAATTAATTTCAAAGATCCAGGTGGTGTAGATGGACAACCCAGTTAGAAGAATATTGTCATAAACTTCATTGCTTTAATATTTCACACTTTAATAAAAGACAAATCCAGATCAGCCTGTTTCAGTGTTTGATTTTGGCTGCATTTAATATCAAAATTAACAAAATATTTGTTGGTTCAATAGCCTATGAAGTAATAAAACATGAAATAACCTAACACAAAAAATATTACTTTTCACCTTGGAAAATATATTGGAAAAAATATTTATCTTCCAGGGTTTAATATTTGGTGTCCAAAAAAACTGGACACTGGTCTGCGCGATACGCTGATTTTGTGACTTATTAGACTATCTGATAGGGTAAGCAATGACATTTCAATGATTGCGTCGACGAAGGAGACGCGGAACGAATCGAGAAAAGTGTCGGTACCAAATCTGCGCCATCTTGAAACGTCACAATAGTATCCAGCATTCTCAGCGCGTGGAAATCAGGCATCATCCTTGGGAGCTGGTTGTGCCTAAAGAATACCGTTCAGAAGGACGTCGGACACCTTATTAAGACTTATATAACGTAATGTCGACACTAAGAATTTTATTTTCAATAAATTTTTAAGTGTAAAAAAGAAAATCTAAAATCTCCCACTGAGGATTGAACCTGTGATCTCAGCTAGGCTTAGGCTTAGATAGCCTACCGTACCACTATACCACTGTACCACCTAGCTTCTCGGGTTGTTCAGGCCTAAATTTAACTATATAAACTGCTACCCATAACATCAACTGAAAGCTAACCAGTTACTCCGTTGTATAAGTTTCAATAAGGTGTCCGACGTCCTTCTGAACGGTATTCTTTAGGCTTAACCTTGGGAGCTGGGGTTCCAAAATGTCACATGTGAATAATCTATTTGTCTTGATTTAGTTTCGAATATTTTCCCGATTTTGGAATCGTACGGCTCAATATTTCAATGCCTACTAAAAGCACGAAGTGGAAAAATTGGACGAAGGTTCATTTCCGGACCAAGTAAGTTGTTGGGTCTCTTTGGAATCAAGCAAGAAGTTATCGGATTTTCCTCGCTACCGTTCTGGTATGTTTTGAATGCACTATCTTGATTTTGCTGTGGTTCTCTGCCTGATTTGGGAAGCTTTCATCTAAATACCGACGTCGTTCTTCGCGATGTTCTACGGTACGGTGCAATTCGTTGTATGTCTTGTAGCAATAATTCACTGACCGGCCGCGCCAGGCGAACGCAGATTAACTTTACAATGCTCGAAACTGCGCCTGTATCGGGCGCATTTGCGACTAAAAGTTTCGCAGTTTTGTGACTAAAATTTGTCTAGCTAATAAAGGAATTATATTCAACAGTCTTGTGTCTTATTTGCAACTGGCAGTTGTAATTTTATCCGAAAAATCCTACGAAATTCACGTTGAAAGTTGCGTGACTTAATCGTCGATTTCATGCTCCATTAACGCGGTGTCCAAGAAGTTTATCAAGGCAGTGAAACACGATACCCCTAAAAACGGCTGCGTGGGAGGCTACACTTTTTCAGGCTTTCTCAGAAATTTCTCATTTCCGGTTCCGGTATTAGTACATGTACTGAGGAGTATGATTTCAGAATCGGAAAAATAACCGAAATGAAATCAAGAGAAATATACTATTTATATGTCGGAAAAATCTGAGACCTTTCGGAGTACACAGCACGGCAGGATTTTTCCTGATCCCACGGCGATAGCGTGAATTTGTTTGATGCACTATAATCTATGATTACTACTAGTTTACAAGGTAATTTTATCTTTGCTCATACCAGACATTCATCAGGTTTATTTTTTGACATTGGCTAGTCATATCTATATGATGCAAATATGAAAAAATACGGAAATAAACTCATAAGTGGAAAAATGAGGGGGTGGAGGCATCAATGAAATATTGAATTAAGTAGGGGGGGGGGGGGGGGGGGACCTGAGGAGAGAGGGCCTGGCAAAAATTTTCATCTATTAAATTCCCCCCCCCCCCCCCACATAAATAATGACCGGTCCCCAAGAGGCGCCTCCCATAGTAATAGTCACAGCTAAACTGTTAATAATTGAACGATTTACGTACACAAGAGAGCCAAAAATTACCAAATAAGCGGAGATGATTGACATCGGTAAATTTAACTTGCACTATAGCTAAACTACCCAGCGAAGTGGTTTAAAAAACTTTACTTATCTGCAGCCAATTAAGACAATTGAAGCCCTTCAACAGTGAAATTATGCGATTATATAAAAATTCAACACAGTGGGTGAATATCAGCTTCAGCTTTGAAGCTACTTTTCTTGAACGTTTATTTTGTTTACGCTGTCCATTTTTTAAACTGAACTTCGACAAATTTAGACTCGATACAACGTATTTTAACTGCAAACTATCGGAAAGTCTGAGGCGAACAAAAGAAACTATGCTCTTAAGATGATTCCTATGACATTTATATAGCCCTTAAGAATATGGATTTTTTAGTTAACAAACGAAAATCGAAAAAGTATCAGCTTTACCTACAGTATTTTATTCACCCTCAAATGCACTACACGCACATATTCCACGTTTAGAGAGAATGATACAGGATGCAACTTCGTTGCACATTTCTTCCGAGGGGCGGGAGGGCTCCCATATAAAAATGACGAGAATGCTCGTGGTACTTTTTAGAGGTCAAAATTTGTAAATTGGTACCACTATAAACAGTGCTAAAATCTAAACTGACCACGATTAGGATTATCCGGAAATACCTTTTAGGCTATTCTGCCGAAAAATAAGGCAAAATGTGACATATGTTGTTTTAGAATGGTACCTTTTAAAGACAAAAACCATTAGAACCACGATCATCAAACGAAATTCTAGTATCTTTTAGGGTGTTTTTCAAACATTTCTAATAAGCACCCCCATTCTTTTTGTATAGGAGTCCCTATGGGATTTCTTGCTCAGAAACTGTTGAACGATTTTACCATTGTTCAACAATTGCATTTTTGAATCATAAATAGGAATAGAGCATTCTCTATTTTTGTTTAACCACGTTGAACGTGTTGAATCGCTTATTTTAACATTAAAAAAGGCATTATTCTTCTTTTCAACATTTGTTCAACAGCAATCAAAACATAAATTAACAGGAGCCCATTACTCGGAGTGTGCAACTACCATAAATGCGTGCGACGGCGTTTTTACAAGTAGGTTTATTTTTAGATAAGCCTTCCCGCGAATTGGTTTCGGAAAGCCAATCACAAGCAATTGCATAATTAATAACTATTCACATGTTCGCATTCCTGTGTGGTGAATGTGTGATTTCCAGTCGCTATGTGAATATGTGAATAGTTATTAATTAAGCAATTGCTTGTGATTGGCTTTCTGAAACCAATTCGCGGGAAAGACTTGTCTAAAAATACACCTACTTGTAAAAACGCCGTTTCACAGGGGCAGTATGGGAGTTGCACGCTCCGGGATTATGGGCTCCTGAAATTAATTATCAAATGATGACTGAAACTGTGTACCATATTAGGCTTTTTTTTATCTTTGTCGCATCTTTCTGTTTGTATTTATACTTATGTCCCCATTTTTTGTCAAAAATACCCCCTTGTCACGACAATATTAATGGCAATATCTTCATTCAAAAATTTTATTTCACAAGTATTATAATCTCATATTTATTCAAATTTTGTAACAAACTACAACTTACTCACTCATGCAAGCCATTAAGATTAACAAATCTACTGAAATAGATTATCCGGATGTCCTTTTTCAGTTTACTAATCTGCTACATGTTTTGTCTATCATTTTACATCTCAGTATGTCACTGATGCTTGCTTTAGTGTAAAAAATGTCAAACCATTTAACAGTTATCCATTAACCAGTTGCACAACAAAACAAAAAGAAAATTTTCTACAAGTGTAGTTTTAAAGCCATTGACAGATCATATCATCCACTAAAACCGATTGCATTTCCTCTTTTCAAATTATTTTGTTTAATGAAATTGTTTACTATTTCATATCAACAACATTAATTAAACAACTCAATTTATCTTTTTCAATCATAACTAGAAAATCATTAAAATATCGGTTACATATTTTTACCACTTTGTTCCATTATTTGTCCTTATTCCTCCACATGGCAGAAGTCTTTCTTCTGTTGTTGTTCTATTTTTTTGCTCCTGTCAATTTCTACTTTTTCACTCTGAGATTTTTCTCCTTAAATTGTCACAAATAACCAAACAAAACTTGATAAAGGTTAACTAATTCTTCCCTCACTGAATCGTCACCAAAATAAAACTGATAACACTCTCTCTGTATCTAGTTTGAAATCACTGGTAAATATCACTGTAAACTCTTTCAATTTTGCGTTCTGCAAAGTTCAAGTACTATTTCAGTCCTTTTCTCCAGTTATTATCCTTAATTGAAAATCGTCCGAAAATAATAAATCTTAACTTAATTGCCTCCTTTTCTCCACTGATAAAGAAAATACACTTCCAATGTTCTAAACAAATATTGTGATCATAATTGAAATTAGACAGTTGTTTAGTTCCATCTTGTATGATTTCTACCACTCAACTGTCTCTGGTGATAAACAGCCACTCTTAATAAAATATCGCTTGCAGTTAATTATTTTGTTGTTCAAACGAGTGGCATAGAAGATCTTTTCGACGCCCAAAACACATTAAGTCCCTGAAGAAAGAACAGAACAGCTGTAGCATGCCATCGTCACCCTTGTCTTGGCCGTGAACTTTGATCGCTGATTATAACTTTCTTGTCTGATGTAAACAATATACTATATATATTTCTTTCCACTTCTTTCACCAACATTCCCAATTGTAGAATTATGTTTTAAGCTACAACCATTGAGATACGCTGATCAATTGTCACCTATTATCAAGCCGGCAAAAATCATCCACGATGATAGTCAGTTACTTTCTTGTATGCAAACAATATCGTTAACAATTCCTTCAACTTGTTTTATACGTACTGCTAAATGAAACAAAAGAGAAATAAGGGTTTCAGAGTAAATACATGTCTAAACATTATTTATTTCAAATTAAATATTAACACTCGACTTGGACGTACACAACTAAAGATCTAACCCCTACCGAACACAATTTTTTTTGCGAGTACTTTTTACATTATCTGCATAATTGCGTTCGACGATAGGAGAACGCTTTCCAATTTCGTCGGATATCGGTCTGGGCGCAGGGGATTGTGGGAGGAATTGGGCTGGATGCTATGCGATTTCAGGGTTTGGACCGGCGCCATCTTGAACTGGCACACTTAGCCTCGATTCCATTTGGACTAGCACACGTAGCCTCGATTCCATGTGATAATTTTCTCGGCCGCCGGGAACTGGTATTTACACGTGGTATTTACACGTGACAAGATGCTCAGGCCATAGAAAATATGCCAATCAGCAAGAATCAAATCATGGCGATGATTCGGCTGAAACAAACGAGACAAACAAACGAGAATTGAGCAAGAATAGAGCGAGACATATGTACCGCCGTGACATTCGGATGGCTTGACTGAGCTAGAATCGGGCCATATTCAAGCCATCCCGTTCGAAAATTTATGGCCAGACACGAGCGAGATTCAAGCCAGAAAACGAGCAAGAATCAAGCGAATGTTTTTCTCACTTTGATGGAGATTATGCGGATGGATCGATGGAACACTCGCGAAACCAAACGCGGCTTATGTTTATTCCCGAAGACACTCCAAACTTTCTGTGATGTTTTAGCGCGGTGGAAAACTTGGAAATGAAGGCTGAGAGTTTGGAAAAGCTTAATCTTAATTTGGCGAGCGAAACTACAAAGAAAACAGAGAATTTGTAGAAGCGCATAGTCTGTTTACAGCTATTTCAATTTAGGTTGTCGGATGAGAGCTTCAAGCATACGCAACGAGACCGCAAGGTACTTTGAGATTTTTATGTACACCTAATTGCAATAACGTTGTCATAGAGAAATGAAAAATGTAAAAATAAAAAATGAAAAAAGGCCAATAAGAATTAGGGCCTGGTCGCACTACAGTCAAAAACAAAAATTATCCCGTGCAAAATGACATAAAAACAAAAACATTCCACAAAAAGCGCGCTTGTACCACCGGAGCGGTTTCTTTTGTTTTCCTCGATTTTTGCACGGGCTAATTTTTGTTTTTGGCTGTAGTGCGACCAGGCTCCTAGTTAGACATACAAATAACAATAGCCGCTGCACGTTTAATTTAAATTAACAATAGCCGCTGCACGTTTAATTTAAATTAACAATAGCCGCTGCACGCTTAATCGTGCCGCGCGTCGTTGTGTATGATGATTAAGCTAATTAATTCCTATTTGGCTTTTTTCATTTTTCTATGACAACGTTACTGCAATTAGGTGTATACGATAAATTGACCAAAGCAATTTAAAATACCTCGTCCATACAGCGAAGGCAAACACTTTATGGTGCTAACATCTACCTCACTCATTGCACTAACAAACGCAAAAACGGCGAACTAAGCTAAGACCAATTTACAACTACCCATAGTTACTTGCGGTCTCGTTGCGTACGCCTGAAGCTCTCATCCGACAACCTAAATTGAAATAGCTGTATACACCTAATTCAATGAAGGTTGCTTTGGCAGTTGGTCATTGGTAATTGGGAATTGGCATTTGGCATACGGAACACAATGCAATGCTTCACTTGAGTGACCGCCAAACAATAGCTTCCCAAAGCCCAATTACCAATGACCAAAGCAACCTTTTTTGAATTAGGTGTATAAATACTTGTGACTTTCGCTTTTGCCAGCCTGGCCAGCGTGTTTTCAGGTTTCAAATTACCGTTTTGATATATGCAAATTCGGTGCACTTTTTCCAAGGGACCGCCAAGCACTTTTCTTTACCGACAACTACAACAAACTTCAAAGGATTTAATTTTTTTTCTGCTACCAAACTTTCCCTACCGTCTTCATACACAGAGTAAATTCAGGTTTCACTGTACACAATAACCCTTAATTTGACAATATGCCATAGACATATTCATCTATCTCAATAACCAAAAATTAAAACAGTATTAAAATCCCCCCTTTCAACTGCCGAACGCACTACCCTATCTCCGATTACTCCTAGTAATAGTGTTAACTTCTACTCACACAGTAATAACAGCCTTCTTCGCCGAACTCCTTGCGCCTTTTCTTTTTCAATAAACAACTCCGAGTTGTTTATTGAAAAAGAAAAGGCAATGCGCACATCTCGTGAAACAATACAGTTTAGTTAAGGTGGCTAACATTAGAATCCAATACTTTCCAGTACTTACATTTTGATGGACCAAAGGCAATACTACCACTCTTTATAAGTTAGTGCTACAAGAAGTGTATTAAGCAAACGGCCAGTCATTTTTTTAGCAAGTTATAATCATCACTTAGGTCATAGTAACAGTATAACCCCTTTAAGTGTTTACAACCGGAAAACGGGCTCGGTGACCCCCATTTTTCATTATCGAATTATAATAAACACGTTGAGACAACGTTTTGCAAAGTTGAACAAAATTATTGAGATGGGGTTCAAAGTCACCTTAAGGACGTTCGCGCGAAAATCTTCTAACATTTATTTTTTTATAAACTTTTTGCTACAGCTATGTTATGAGTTGTTCGTGTCAGAAATACAAAAAAAAATGAGGGGATCGCCGATTTCGTTTCCGAGATAAGATATCTGAAAGGCGACCCTTATTTTGAAACATTGGTCTTCCTTACAGGATGAGACCCCAAGGTCTGTTAGTCTAAAAATATTGCAAATTCTAAAATACAACTTCCTTTCCCAAATTTTATGCAAGTAGGTCTGTTCAGCAAATTCATTCAACTGGTGACGTTTTTTAAAGTAAATCTAATCTTTAAACAACAGCATTTGCAAACTCTGACAGCTGCAAATTGGCAGGGTAGAAATGAAAATGGAAAAAAATTAAACTTTTTACATTGATTTTTTTGTTCATTTTTTTTACAATCTGTCGAGAAGTGGCAAAGAAAATTAACTATCAAAAAAGAATTGGGGATCACCGACCATCCAAGCGAGTTAAATCTAAGCAAAGTTGGCTACCAGTCCTTAAAGGCTGGTTTTCACTAGCGCATAAGCATAAGCACAAGCCGACATACGCAGACTCAGTAACATGTTGATCATTAGTGCCTATTGTTCTGTTTTGTTCAAACAATTGGAACTAATGAATAACACGTTGCTGAGTCTGCTTATGTTGGCTTGTGCTTATGCTTATGCGCTAGTGAAAACCAGCCTTTATGTGCTTAGATTTCTTCTCTTGCGCGCGCGCTCGTGCATGACGTAACATCTCGTATCATGGCGTTGCGACATGAATTGCGTGCGCAATTTAGGATGCACATAAACAATTAGCGTGAACGTCCTTAAATTATCGAAAACTAACCTAGTATTGATCCATCAAAGTTAAGTGATGGAAAATATTGGGAACTGCTGCAAACCACCTTACACTAAAAAAAATGAAAAAAAAACTTACCTTGATAAATGGCACTTGGTAATATAAAGCAAGCGTCGTGACAAGTCTTAAATGACCTGTCCTACTCCCCTGATGGGAGTGTTAGTCGCTAAAAAATAAAAAAAATATCCAATTACCGTTTTATATTCATACTACTTGGAACTTTTAAATATTTCCACACAGTATAAATTTTGTTACACATTTTTCTTAATAATATCCTACTTTACAAATATTCATACTTATCATTCATACTAAATAAGATGATTTTCTGTCAACAGCTATCCACACAGCCTTGTGATCACTATAATACGTTTCTAATATACCCATTTTTACGCAATGATCTGCAATATTTGTGTAAATATGATCAATTATAGTATTATTGGTAGTTGTATAATCGACTATACGTTGACAATAGCCGTACTCTGAAACCAGTAAGTTATACAAGCATGATTTTTGCTGTTTGTCAAGCCAATTAACATTAAAGTCTCCAATGATAATGCGATATGGTTCAAAAGATAAAATCGTGGAATGCAAATTTCTTAATGCTCGATAAAGCTGTCTTAATGGAACACTAGGTGATCTGTAAATACCAGCAATTAAAACAAAAGGTAGGCACTTAAACTTCGTAATAATAACCTCAACATCAAAAATATTGTGACACTTCGGATATCCTGCACAACATTCAATTGAATAATAAATAGCCGTTCCATGAAATGGTCTCTGATTTCCTGATATCATACTAGCGTCATTTCTATAGAGAGTAAAATTAGCGACTTCATATTCTTCATTTCTATCAAAAACGCCAAGACGTGTTTCTGCAAAAATTGCAACGTGTGGTAAAAAGAATTCCATATCATTCTTTACATCTAAAAAGTGTTTGTGTAGTGATCTTGCATTCAAAAAAACGACCTTAACAAAATTATCATCTAATTGCCTTAAAGACTGCAAACACGGTACAAGACGTTTACTTGATCTTAATCCTTTCATTTCTTCCTCAACTTTGCTACTAACACAAAGTTTTTCTTCATTCAGATTTAATATATGTAATCCCTCAAGTGTTGTCACTCTACTCATAGCTACATAATGGATATGCGGAATTTTTCGAACCGTTTGAAGATCAACCACTATTTCTCTTTCTGTGTCTCCTTGTGCTCTGTGAATAGTTTTTGCTGCTGAAGGTCTCAACGGAAATTGTCTTCTTACTATTTTTGCATTAATCGACCGACCAACACAAAATTGTGCAGTTACAGACATAATCGGAGTCCAAGAATGGTCAATATTGGACGTATACAAATGATTGTTTTCATTCCTTGTCATCTGGCCAACTTGACTGTGGTCAAATTTAACCCATATCACTCCTTCTGGTTGAGGTGGATTATATAGTTCAACGCATTTTACAACATTTCCTGCTCCATTTGTTAAACCATCTTCCAGCCTAACGTTTAAGGCAATTTCAGTTCTCTGATTTATTGCGACACACAATTCTCCAGCCAACTGCATAGTTTTTCTTGGATCACTTGGAATTTTACTCAACAGTTTTTCTTTCATTTCATTACTCTCAGCACCAATTACTGAATCCAATGCAAAAATGGAAAACTTTTCCTGACAAGAAGCACTATACACTTTTTTGTTAAAATCTTGAACCCTTTTGTCCTGAATAAATAAGTGAGGAGCATGATGTGGGTAACTTGCATCATTTTCAGAAATTAACCTTTGTTTTAGAATTGTGATATCTTCACTGGTATGTCTACCCTCTCTTAATCTGTTAAGAATTTCGGCAAAGAGTCTACTTTCCCTTTGTCTCATAATTTGACACAGCTCGTACATACTAAAATGTTTTGTCCACAAATTAGTAGCTAAAACACCATACTCTCCTTTTAAAGGTTCAAAAATATACCCATCAAAAACTGGTCGAAGCTGAAAAAGATCGCCTATGGCAATAATAGACACCCCTCCAAAATCTCTCTCTACTCCCTTTATTTCTTGCAATCTTTTATTTAATTGAACGTTAAACATTGAATTTCCCACCATCGAAATTTCATCAAGAAATATTATCTTCAAGCCACCAAGTTTGCTTCGAAGAGTGTTTAATCGACTAGACTCTAATTTTTTATAATTATATAATGGCTGATTAACACCCACACCAAATGAAGTGTGTATCGTTGTTCCGTGAATATTGTACGCTGCTTTCCCTGTCGGGGCAAGTAAAAGCGCTCTTATTGTCTGAAAATTATCACCAACATTTGTATTCAAATATTTGATTGCTGCTTGGTAAAGAGTTTTAGTTAAATGCGACTTTCCAACACCAGCACCTCCTGAGAGAAAATAATAGAAGGGTTCATTGCTCGTTCTAACGTAATGTAGAAAATGATAAAAAAACATTAGTTGCTCGTTATTCAACGATCGCACACTTTGGCGATATTCATCATCAGACATTTCATTACAAGTTGTAAACTGTTGCACAACGTAAGATGGAGTAATTCCAAGATCAACAGAAAGATCGTAGTTGTTCTCAGCACTATCTACATTATTGTCTTCGTTTCTACTAGTGTTAATAGTATCATTTAACTCTCTATGCTGTGTATTGGGTGCCACCAAGTCCCCCATGATGTCCTCATCACTTCTTTCTCTCATGTTAAGTATAGCTTCATCAATCTCAGTCCTGTATGGTGAATACTGGTCTAACTGAAGCTTAATCTGTTCACTTAATTCTCTACACCGTTCTTCAAAAGGTTGAAAATCATCAATATCACGAGCTTCATCTCGCCAAGGAGTAAACAAAAATAATAATTCTCTGTAATATTTTTCACTGTCTATATCTTTGTTAAACCAAACACTTCTAATAACCCTTGCTTTTGAACGTCGTTTTAGCATCTTGCTCGTCTGTTTTGTTTGAGATGTGTTTAGCGATGATTCAACATCATCCTCGTCATTATCCTTATCTTCTATTTCTAATAACAGTCCATCGCTATCTTGTTTGCACGATTTCGTCTGAATATTTCTAACCTTAGTGGTATCATAAAAAGCTGCCCAGTCAGCTAAAGTCACTTTTTCCACACAATTTGGGCGTTCAATATATCGTTTAAGAAGACCACCAGTTTCAATTTCCTCTGAATCATCCTCCAGTTTTCTAATTTCATCAAAAGATTTTAAAAGTTGAATTCTTTCATCAGGTGCATTGCTTGGAATAAATATAACATCACGAGACGACCGCCTCATAGGTAACTGCAAGGCGATGTAAACAGCTTCCTGAGCAGATATTTCAACACCATTGAGAAACTTGTTTCCGATGTCTCTAACTTGCTGCTTAATATTCAGATTGCCATTTCTTGCTTCCTCGCAAGCAGCTCTCAGAAGCTCGCTCATACCTCTTTGTGCCTTTGAAATATATGAAACAATATACATAGCACAAGCATAGACGTCTAACACAAACTGAATATCCATATTTGCTCTCCAAGCTAATAGACAAGCTCTGTTGTAGTTATTTACCCTTAATTCATCAGGATTCCTTTTTAGAAAAACTGCGGGAGCTACAAGCGATGACCTTATAATAAGTAAATATTCTTCTTCCCAAAGGTTAAATTTCTGAAGGAAATCATCAAAAGATATGCCTTCTCCATCTCTCATAGTATTTAGTTGCTCATTTATTTCCTTAAATTTATCTTTGTACTTTTCTTTCTGAACAGCAGAAAAATCATCTCCTAGTGGGTTTAAAATAACAGTACTTTTCATAGGTGGCTGAGGAAAGTTGAATCTACAAACCCTTTCACGTTTCTTCTTACAAGTGTGTGAATGACTGTGAAGTTGACGTACTACTAACTCAGACAAAGTTCTGTCTTCCTTACCTCTACTACATGTAATAACTCGGTCGATAAATGCAATCACACTATCGTTTGAATCCACACCGAATCTTGGTGCACCTTCAATCCATAAAAGCATATGAATATGTGGTGAGCCACGTTGTTGAAATTCAACTCGATAAAACCAATCTTTGATTTTTCCTAAGGGTGAAACTTCACTTAATAGGAATTTCACTATAAACTGCTGAACTTGGTAATCAAAATGTCGAGCACACGTGACTGGATCGTTTTGAATAAGTCTTGTTTTATCCTCCCATGACAGATTATCTAACTCATCGTCACTGTATTCCTTCTTATCGACTAATTTTCCAAGAATTTTCAACAGGTGGTTCCA
Source organism: Dendrophyllia cribrosa (assembly GCA_024195265.1). Lineage (NCBI taxonomy): Eukaryota > Metazoa > Cnidaria > Anthozoa > Scleractinia > Dendrophylliidae > Dendrophyllia > Dendrophyllia cribrosa. The sequence continues at coordinate 362,924 of JAJLRJ010000015.1, read as the reverse complement.
CTTTGTCTCTGCTGCGGAAAAACTACAGAAAAGTGTAGCAGGACCTAATTGTCGTATCATGGCAAAAATATCTTTTTTAGCTTTCTCAAAATAAGGAGGAGATCCTCTTAATGCTCTTAAGAACCTATATCCATCATCTGCATGACATAAGTTTTCTAATGCTCCATCCTTTTTTAACTGTCCAGCAGTTATTTTGCGACCCTTAGTTCTGTGCTTCCGAAGCGCAACTTGACATTTTCCCAAAAGAATTTTCATCTGCAATTTCTTCACCTTGAAAAACAAATTTTCAATACATTGACTTGCTCTTCTATCTGAACGCCTCAGTTCTGATTTACAGATATCACTGTAATACACAGGAACATTTCTTTCACTATTGTCCGCCCTTGCTTCACCACAAAAAATTCCAGGATACGCCATCTCTTCGCAATACTTGTCTTTAAAAATACTCAGTGGTTTGTTTCCTTCAGCAGGAGCAAAGGAAAAAAGTGATGGTTCAGACTCACTACCTTCTATAAAGTCTGGTGATATCAACATTGTATCCATGGCACCTGCACGTTCTTCAGAGTCATTATTTTCATCCCAATTGTTATATTCCATAACAGTTGAGCAAGAAGCTTCCGAAGAGCTCATTGTATCATTACACAATGACTTTAAACTTTGAGACACTCCGATACATAAACAATCAGGAATAGCAACAGAAACTCTCATATTCACGCTATTGTTAGGAATATAACCACTCTTGTACACTTGAACTAACGAGACACTTTTGGGTTCAAGCATTCTATGAATAGAAATGTCAATACTTTCCGTTGATACACAAGTCTTTGCAAACTCTTCACAAGGGATATCATGTACAAATGTCATGTGTTCACTAAGAACATTTTCTTCTCTATCGACATAATTGCAAATGAAACAAAAAAACAAAGCATCATCTTCATTACCATTCTGCGATAAAATATTATACCTATTTGAAAAGGAGGGGTCATCTTCATATGCAGCGTAATGAACTGTTACCATATGATCATCTAAATGACTAAATGTACTTTCACACTGTCCACACTCAAGGCAAACATACATCTTTGATAACTGTTCAGAACAACTGTTTAACATGTATAAATTCAAGTTATTGACATTTGAGGTTGAAGACAGCTCATTTACATTGCAATCAGAGTTGCGTGTATCCAACTGACTATGTAAGGACATATTATCGTCAGTCCATTGTCGATTCAACACTATTTTTTCTTTTTGAAATAGAGAACCATTTACAGTTAACCATTTTGCAGCCTTAAACACTTTAAGTGGCCTTACATTTTGCGACAACGTGTAACTTTTATATTTTAATTTTCTTTTCAACTGTACTTTAATAGTTCCAGCTTGATCACTGAGTCTAGGTAGCACGGTAACTGTGTTAACAACATTTGCTGGAACATTCACAATGTTTCCAGTGATTTTCATTTGTTTACCTCGTGGTGCTTGATACAACTTTTCAAATACTAGTCTGGGTGAAACTAATCTACATTCTAACTCGGTTAGATCCAATTCCTTTGGCTTTAAGGGAAATGCCATTTTATTTACGATTGCACATCTTGGAATTTTACCTTTCTTTAAATTTGTTAAACATGTTTTACAAACCCACTTTAAACTTAACTGAAGATTCGAAACATTTTCAATGCATTTTTTTGTGGCCAAATTGTCCAATTTTAATAACCCTGTTCCTTTCTCCACACTATGTCTATACCACAACTGATCACAACAAATGCAGACAAACGTTGGCCCTTCTGCAACCAGCCTATGGAATGCAGTGATTAACTCACTCACAAGTTCACGTTCATCTCCACTTTTCTTTTTCTTTCTTTCACCTTCGAGCTCTATATTTCCATCATCTCTTGCTTTATCTTTCCTCTTTAATTGACATTTTTGTTGATTTCTTTGCATTCTTTTTTGCTTAGCTTTATCTACTCTAGCCTTTCTCTCCTCATCTGTTTCTTTGTTTCTTTTTTCTTTCATATTTTCCTTTGCTTTATTTAGTCTAGTTTTTCTTTCTTTATCTGTTTCTTGCTTTCTTTTTTTCTTAATATTCTCTTTAGCTTTATTTAATCTAGTTGTTCTTTCTTCATCTGTTTGTTGCTTTCTTTTTTTCTTAATATTCTCTTTAGCTTTATTTAATCTAGCTTGTCTTTCTTTATCTATTTCTTTCTTTCTTTTTTCTTTCACATTCTTCTTAGCTTTATTCAATCTAGTTGTTCTTTCTTCATCTGTTTCTTGCTTTTTTTTTCTCTCAGTATACTCCTTAACTCTATTCAATCGAGCTTGTCTTTCTTCATCTGTTTGTTGCTTTCTCTTTTTCTCAATATTCTCCTTAACTTTATTTAATCGAGCTTGTCTTTCTTCATCTGTTTGTTGCTTTCTCTTTTTCTCAATATTCTCCTTAACTTTATTCAATCGAGCTTGTCTTTCTTCATCTGTTTCTTGCTTTCTCTTTTTCTCAATATTCTCCTTAACTTTATTCAATCGAGCTTGTCTTTCTTCATCTGTTTCTTGCTTTCTCTTTTTCTCAATATTCTCCTTAACTTTATTCAATCTAGCTTGTCTCTCTTCATCTGTTTGTTGCTTTCTTTTTATCTCGATATTCTCCTTAGCGTTATTCAATCTAGCTTTTCTTTCTTCATCCGTTTCTTGCTTTCTTTTTTTCTCAATATTCTCCTTAGCTTTATCCAACCTAGTTTTTCTCTGGCAATCCGCCTCACGTTTTCTTCGTTCCGCAATTATATTCTTCCAGTTATTTAATTTAGTTTTCCTTTCCTCTTCTCTTTCACCTTTTTTCAACCATTCGTAATTCTCTTTCCTTTTGCCTAATCTTATTCCCTTCTCAACTTCAGATTCTCTCTCTTTTTTTTCATGATGTCTTTCCCTCATTTCGTGCAACCTTAAATCTCGTTGTTCGGCTGTCTCCATTTTTCTTTTTTCACGTTTTTGCTCTCTCATTAATTGTAGACGTGCTAGTCTTTTCTCGCAATTTTGTTTAACGAAAGATCTATAATTCTTATTAACAGTTTCTTGTATATGATTCTTACCTTTTTCATTACTAACAGATTCAATAGATTCTCTAATTATTATCCTTACAACATTGACACCTCTCAATTCAAATGGCACTATAATATCTAGCGAATAAAACCCTTGAAGATAGCAGATTAACTGTTCCATGCTTGAAAACTCAAGCAAAACACTACTTCCATTAACAGATACATTTCCAAACATATCTCTTGAATGAGCATCAAAAAGCTTCAATACAGTATCACTAAAAAATATAGAAACAGTATTACAGTCTACAGTCAATAAGCAAGCACTATAACCGATTTTCACACAATTTAATGCATCAAACAAAGAGAAATAACAATCTCTACTCTTTGACATATTCACATGACCCGACATACTTTCACCATAAACTAAACTATAACTTCGATCATCAATCGACAAAACATTAGGCAGCTCACTGAGTAAAAGACGATCTTTTCCTGTTGATGCATGAAGATAACAGTAAAGACTATTCCCAACGTAAAGAATTCTATCCATCTTTCTACTGTCCCATCCCGGTAGAAAACAGCTACCCTCTGTACAAAAAATTATCGCCACTAGACTATTTGCGACACACTGATTTCCAGCATTTATCCCAAATAATTCTTCATTGCCTTGATGAAATGTACCTTTCACTGTATTACGGTGATTCGCATATGACGGTCCAGGATTACTTTCAATGTCATTTAAAAGCATCACTTTCGTGTGTGAACATCGGTGATTTCCATTTTTGAATACTGTACAACAATCGTTAAGCCCATATTCGAGAAAATCATTTTTATACTTTTTATGCTTCCTAGTACGACTTTTCATACACTCTAAAATACAATAATTGTGTTCAAAAACTCCCTGCCGCTTCCAACCATAAAAATACCTGAAACAGATGTGTTCCTGCCGATAAAGCCTTGCTTTACTAAACTTAGAAAGTTTAGACGACTTCGGAACAATACCCACCACCTTTCTTTTAAGTAAACGTCGCATTTTATCTCTTTTTTGAAGAACACGTTTAATTTTCAGATTAACCCTCGAAGGTTCTCGACATCTATGTGTACATCTCCTTCTGTTAATATTTTTACATACACTCGATTCTTCATTATCGCATAGCTCCACATGCCGACCACGCTTCACAACAAAATTGTAGTACCTTGATCTACAATCTTTTGAATCCATGTACAAAGTTCGTTTGCTTTCCAAACAACATTCACTTCCCGATGAAATGTAATCATGTTTCTTTATCCGTATCTTAATCTGTAATGATTTCCTTTCCTCTTTCGTAGCTTCAAAATCCAGTAACGTTCTATGATCTTTATCTCCCCTTGATTCTTTGTCAATAAACCTCCCCAAAATTAGTTTTAAGATAAGCTTCCCCAAGTCACAGAAACCTTGAAAACAACATACCATACGTACAATTCCACACAATATATTGCTTACCAGTTCTAACACTCTTCTTAATCCAGAATAAATCAGCGTCATTATCAAACTCATCCGTCCGTTAAATGCTGGTCAAAACTATATTCTATATGCTCTCTAAATACCTCTTCACATCGGTCAGCAAAAATCGCCCGACCAAAACAGACGCTCAAATATAAATTTAGTGTTGGGCCTATTGCTGACGGCGTATGCGTTGTAAGCGGATGAGCGTGACACAAAATATATTTTATTCTAAAAATAATTACCAACCTATCAAAATTTCCTTTTAGAGAACAAACTCACTCACAGAATCGCTTGTGTAAACTCCTTCACTGAACACAGCATCAAACGTGGCTGACTATTTTAATTTTTCGTACGATAGACTTTATATGCACGTGCAAATTCCATGGCTGTACCTAAAACGTCACGTGCTCGTCACATGCACAACCACTGAACTCAAACTTACAAATCTAATTCAAATAAAGCTAGCATTTCCATAATTCGCAAATTCTACGCAACAATGTCAACCAACCATGTAACTTGGTAAACAATCATCCTCTTTCCAGAAAGAATTGAGAAACATCTGAGCTTCAGTCCAGACAGAAAATATGAATCACATTACCGCACCTTATGAATTAACTAATTACATTACGTTTTCTCGAAAACATGTTGAATTCCATCACGTACCAATATCTATAAGGACAAAGTTCAACATTTGCACGTGAAGACAGCGTGACTACTCATACAAAACACAGTCGCTACTCGTTAATAATTATCGCTTGATACAATTAATAACCTACACATAATTCAAACCCGAAAGACAAACGTTTTAAGAATTGTTAATTGTAAAGAAATTATAGATGTTGACTCACAGACCATATTAATTGCATTACGTTTTCTCCAAAACATGTTGAACTCAATCACGCACAAGTTTCAAAGTTCAAAAGTTTCACGTGCACACAACGTGACTGCCCGTGCATAATACAGTTAATAGTAATTTTTTAAACCCGGACTTGAAACATACAGTTCATAACCTACACTTCTAATCCTAAGAAAGATAAAAGTTTTACGTCTTGTCAGTTCTCAGGATATTATCGATGATAACCTTGGATATAATGTGTTAAGCATAGTTGTATTTAAAAACAACCCAAATTTCAGCGGGGTAGGATTCTTCGCAATTATCTCTACACTACACAGTAAGCCATAACATCATTGCGAATCTGAAGATCATATTCCGCCTCACATTATTTGAAATCCACTTGCCGTTTTTACAATAAAACTATACTTTCTTACTTCAGTTTAAATACACCTATTAACTGCAGTCCACATGTTTTTGACGTATCATCCCGCAGACCATCTACCTTCTACCATTCTTGCATTGTGCACACTGTTGGCGGTATTTCCCAATAACTTGTGTCCTTGATATTGCCATGTTAGCAAGCCAGTTGAAAATATACAGTTCCCAACCAACAGATTTTCAAAACTTTACTCTTTTAGGGCCGGTTATTTAAACGAAGTTTAGACGGTATTTAACCAAACCGCTGTCTAACCCAACTTCAATCTGGCCAACGCTAATATTTGAACGCTATTTACTGTAAACAACGCCAAGAAGGCATATAGCACAGACTAGAAAAACATTTATTCACTTCAAATAACCAACTTACTAACAGAAATGGAGGTCCAGGCCAATTTTCTTAAACCGCGGTCTAAGTTAGACCATTTAAATAACCGGCCCATTGTGTTTAAGCCAACAATCGCGAAGATCCAAGATGGCTGATTTTCAATTCATGCCAAGTGCCCTTCTTTGACCTTCAGTGATACCATTTTAGAAGCGAGAATTTGATTGGCTGACATAGCACACGGTGTACATACTAGAGACAATCTGATTGGTGTGACATAACCCAAGACATACATACAAACAAACAAACAAACAAGCCAACAAACATACTAACATCACAAACCAACCTTTGCGCCTGCTAATGAGCTATTTTTTTCAAAATAGCTCAAAAAAGGTAAAAAAATAGGCACTCAAGGAGTGCATGTGGCTACTGTTACTGGTGAGAAAGTTGAAAAATAGGCACTTGCGGGAGTGTATGTGGTTTACAGGAATCATAATTTGTGGGTAATGACTGGCAGATAATTTTTGCCTGAGTTTTTCACTAAACAATTGCTGCCGCGGGTATGGAAAGAGTCGGGAAGTAGACAAATGTTATGAAATGTTTATGGAATTGTAGAGAGTTTAAAACTACACATCTTGGCCAAATTTTGAAGAGCCTAAGCATTTCGTTCAAGAGTTAAAGGCGAACGAGTATTAGACATTTTTAGTAAGAAATGTATGGAGCGGAGATGGCGGCCAAAAATTCAAAGTCTTAATTAAATTACACCAAAAATCAAATAAAAAAATATTGTATTTGCTATAAGCTCCATTAAGTCGGCTTATAAGCACTTATAATGGAAACAATAACTTTCAGCTGATTCAAGTTTGTTTATTTTCACGGCTTATCTGAAATAGCGTGACGAATTGCGTGACACATTTAAAACCTTCGTAAATCGGAAGCAAAACATCGTTAAAACTTGAAACTTTTTGTGAAAGATTAATAATACTTGTATCCACATACCATGTTAGAAACAGCTTTGTAGGGTGTATACTTCATATATTTTTTTAATTTTTATGACGTCATGTGAAATGTGAAAATGTGAAAACCAAGAATATGCAATTGTGCATTCTTGAGAATGCGTAGCAGAGTGTAAAAGAAGATTTTGTAGTAATAACAAAGAAAATGTTAATTCTTGGAGTCAAAGATATTAAGTTACGCTATCTGTTTTCATGTGAAAAGACGCATGCAAAGACGTGGAAAGACGCATGCAACGTTTTTAATCAATAGAAAGTCGATAACTTCCGATAGATGACGACAATCGTCGAAGTTTATCGTCGTTCGCCGTAAACGCCGAAGATTCACGAAGATGATGAAGAAGAAACATTGGAAAACATCGCACAACATATCGGATCATCATCGTATTCTCATGCCCAGTGGGCTCCCCAAGGTCTTTACGTTGCGAGTTTACATCGACGGGATTGACATTTTTAAAACGCTTGATGGTAATGCGGCCTGCAGGCTTGTTTAGCGACAAAAAGAAAAAAAAAATAAAGGTTGTCTTGGAAAAAACAAAAAAAGGAAAAAAAAGTTTGGGTTCGGTCGGGAGTCGAACCTGCGACGTACAACTACGCAATATATCCGTCGAAACAATCCACTGGGCTAGCAAAGCAAATCGTTAACAAAACTCCTAAAATTATTTATTTAAGAAATTGACGTCATTTCTCGAAGATGGCGGCTGTTACACGCTCGATAAATATTTTTACTAACGATTCCAGAGGGAAAACGCTTATGGAACGATTCAAAATTCGCCACATGGTCAGGAAAACCTTCAAAGTGACTCGTGGAAGCATTTTTTCAGGAACTCCACGGTCGAAACTGACATAAATTACATTACTTCCGGTCTTACATCTTACGGACTTACGGACTTACTTACTTACTTACTTAATACTTACAACCCGATGACAATGTAGCTACTGGTATTACATACCAGTAGCCACAAAAACTGTATTATTTTGTTATTTGACATGATCTTTGATTTGTAATGGTTCAAGAGCGCAGCTTCCGTTAAAAAACCTTTGTTTTGATTGTTCTACGGAGCCTTCGCGTCACAAAGTGTTCAGTGACCCGCAACTAGGTCATGAATATTCACAATGTTTTGGATTGTGTGTTGATGTCTTCCAAATATGGACTTCACGCTACTAAAATGAAGTACTGATTATTGTACAGGCAAAGAAGTATCGAGAAGTACCCGCATTTTTAAGACTTTTTGAGCGGCCAAAGATGATCATGACTGAAATTTTGTATATTCGATCACGTTTCAATGCCACGCGTGTGAATGTGTTGTTATAAAAGGTGACAGGCCTAGCACAAAGGGAGCACAAATCCTGCTCGTCGCTAAAAGCGTTTTAGCCCAGCTTTAGAATAATTCTACCCCAAGTACGTGTCTGAGAGATTTTTCCATTCAGATCAAAATAAAGATATAACAGGCCTGTTGTTCTAAATGTTGTTCTTTTTTATCTTAGGACAAAAGCTCTCGCTGTGATATAAATGACAGGAGGAATTTACGTTCCAGAGCCGTTTAGAATATTTAGTTACGCCGTCATTTCAGTGTTTGCTAGCTCTTAGCGTAACAATAGAGTTTCTTTGGCTCATTTTGAAAGAGTTGCAAGATCAGTAGTAGCCGCTTAATAGGAATTATTCGCTGCTTAGGATCAGTTCATTTCTCAGAACGTGATTTAATGTGAGAGCTGTCAACTGTCACGGGGACGACAGCTCTTCTTCGCTCATCCATCCGATCGTTTCCACAAAACTGACATGTACTTCTCTACAGATTAGCAAAACACACGGAAAACCCTTCAAAGTGACGCTGAAATTCTCCTTTGAAACAGTGGATGAACGCCAACTCGTTATTCTCAAAAGCAGAAGCTGTAGAACCCAAATTTGTTTCTAAACACTCCATAGCGAGCACTGCGATGTTCACTTCGCGCGAGCTGTAGAATACTGATGACGTCACATATGCAGTGATAATATAAGATGAAACAGGATGCATCATGGGATACTATTCGATCGTCGTCTGCCCAATAACCAAGTCAACCTTAGCTGGCTCTCCTAGCAGCTGGTTATCAACAGAACATCCCCAAAGACTTACCCTTTCACTCCCAGGGTTAATTGGTGGAGACATGAAGTATAGTTCTAACTTTCGAGTCTGTTGACGAACCATTCAAATGAAACCTCTTCATTAGTACTTTTGCATGGTACCATTTGTTTTTCATTGTTTTACAAAATCAAAATTGGGATTTTTCTTGAATTTTAATTTTTGGCACTCTTTTAAGTTAAGGGTTAAAAACTACAATGAAATCTCTCACGAGTGGATATTGGGACCACATTCAATTCCGCTTAGGAGAGAAGAAGACCTTTGGCGGCGGTTCAACCGCATTAAAAATGATCACGATAAATTCCTGTTGGCGGGCGCACAAGTGTTCAACCAAACAAACATTGCTTTAATGAACTCAATTCTTAGATTATTAACAAACTTATATTTTTATATTTCCAAAAAAATAACGCTCGTTACCAATATACACAATGCGTGTCCATTAATTCTTTTGGCAAGATAAATAATCAGTTATTTATTAAAAACAATTACATCAACGCACCCGAGCACCTTCTCAACTTAACGGTAGTTTCCACATGATCGCCAATGAATGAAGACTGTTCATACATGGAAACAGCAACATCGTCCTAAAGGCTTATCTTCCTCTCTTCCTTTGGAGCTGGAGACAGGGTACCAACAGGTTTTAGGGCTCCAAGGCCAAACCGAGTGGGACTTTTGCATGGCTCTGGGTTTCAGACATCCAGAGTAAAAAAGTCCATGGGGCTCCAGGACTCCAAAGAAAAGCAACGACCATGTTGGAATGACAATAGACTATTGTTAAGAAACAATACTTAGGATATGTCTTAACTTAGGAGGGCTTCGTGAATCCGGCCCCAGGGACCTTTGGGACCCTGAGGGGCCTAAAAGAAAGTGGAAGAGTCTACCTGCTGTAGCTCAAAAGGATGCGGACACCTTATTGTGAGTTATATGACGTAATGTCGACACTTCGAATTTTATCTTCAATAAATTTTTAACTGTAAAAAAGAAAGTCTAAAGTTCCCAGCAAGGCTCGAACCTGTGACGTCAGGCAGTATCTAGATTGTTAGAGAGCCTACACGACCACAACACTATTGAGCTGCTTGCGTCAATTTGGTTTGAATTAAACTAATTACCTGCTCACCCTAATCCTAATTAAAAGCTATCTGGTTCTTACATTATATAAGTAGATATAAAACGATGATTCTGCGCCAAAAACCAAAAACCCAAAGCCCCCTGCCCTAAGAAATCTTGAGAAAACCTCAAAAACAACTTCCCCACCGCTAAATTTACCGCTCAAAATCAGAAAAAAATTAACTACCGCTAAATTTATCGCTAAAATGTTATTTTCAAATGAAAATCAAATAAATTATCGTTAAAAAATTAGCGGGTCTTAGAAAACCACACAAATGACACAAAAAGTGTTATTTTATTCCCTTGAAATTTAGCGGGTCTTAAAAATGACACTTTTGTGTGTTATTTTATTATCCCTGAAAATTAACTAGAGCTAGTCTTTGCTGGCGCCTTGTTGCTAGCTTTGCGTTATTTGAATTCAGGGGTTTCACTGAGCTAGTTCTAAGGGGTTCGCTTCCTATGAGTTTACTCCTGGATTTTTTATTGCAGGGGGCTTTGGGTTTTTGGTTTTTGGCGCAGAATCATCGTTTTATATCTACTGCCGAAAAGGAAAGGCTAAGATAGTTTTTCCGCATCACTCAGCGGTATCCATGAATTGAATTTGTCAGAATATCCTTTCCATTTAACGAACGCTTTCTTTTTCTTCTGGTCACGGCGAATAACCTTTTCAATGCGGAAAACATTCTGAGTAGTAGGCTGTAATTCGGCTTCATAAAACGATCCAGTTATTTTTTCTCTCAGCAGATCGACTAATCTATACGTTACAGGATTTGTGTTCAATATTTCGTCAATCACAAATAACTCTTCTGTCCAGTTCGGCGTGAAACCTTTGTCGAATATCTTTCGCTTATATTTTGATATTCTAACTCTGTCGCCAACCTTGAATTTTGCTGGGCTGCGCTTAGCATAAATCAGGTCTCCGTATAAATTAGCGAAAACCTTTTTCTCATTTTTCTGTTTGCTTGCCTCTGCGGGAGTCATCCGAATGCTCGAATGAAAACGATGATTATATTGATCCACTAGCTTGTCTAGTTTATCGAAATACACTGTATTATTGTTAGTGCTAAACATCTTAAAGAGTTTTTCCTTCATTGTCTTGTTCCAACGTTCGGCAACAGATGATTTTTCTTCATTTTCCGTTGTATATAAAGTTATCCCATTCTTATCAAGCAGATCTTTCATTGTTCTGTTGAAAAACTCACTTCCCTTATCAGTCCATAACATTTTCGGTTTTCGCTTTGCGCTAAATATGGATTTAAAGGCATCAGTAACTGATTGTCCTTTTTTATCTTTCAAGGGTCGAATCCAACCATATTTTGAGAAGACATCGATCACCATCAGGAGATATTTGATTCCTTTGTTCCATTTCGAATATTTCCCCATCTCGACTAAATCTGCCGCCCAGATGTTGTCAACTCCATAGGCAATGACTCTTCGTTTTGGAAAGCGCCGTATGATTGGTTTATGTAATTCATCGCTTAGGTTTCAAGCCCAATCTATACTCGAAACCTTCTGCCTTTTTTTTGGTGCACCTAATCCAAGTTTTTGTTTTCCATTGATTACATTTCTAGCTAAAGCATGACCCCACTGTCGCTGATTCCATGGAATCGCGTCTAAAGCGGCAACCATCTTTCTGTCGGCTTTATTCTTTATATACGGAGTACTTCGCGATGAGAAGAGAAAAGTTCAAAGAGTACTTTTGCTTCATATTATTAAATATTCCTCATAGAATCATGCTTTTTGATAATGTGATGTTTTTTTAGTTTTACTGGCCCACCAGTTTTGAAATGAGCTCCAAAATGACAAAGTTGAAGGGCAGTGCAAAAACATGTGATCTAAGGAATGCCTGTCAGTGAGACATTGAGGACATATATCATTATCGGATATTTTAGCTTTAAAGAGACTAACTTTTCTTTGAAGAATATTGTTAATAATTTTATATTGAAACATTGTTATCTTTATGTCATTTTTTAGTTGAAAGGGCAGCTCATAAACTCTATGAATGTTTTCTCGAGCAAAACCATATCTTAAAATTTTACTTTCTTCGGTGGGAGGTAAAAAGACATTTTTTAACATAACAGAGTAAACATTTTTAGTGGAAATTGTGTTTGTATTATTTTCATTTTCCGACGATTGCCGATGGGTACTTTCATTGCTATTTTCCAAGTGGTCGGAATAGAATTAATTAATCCAAAATAAAGAGTGAAAGGCGTTTGAAGATGAAATTTTTTGGAAAATTGATTGAAAGAAAGGAAATTACCGTCATTTTGAAGGAGGTCTTCGACACATACAATATTTTTTTCCAAAGCAGCTTTTATAAAAGGGTGCTTTACCATTAATTTTTATATTGCAATTATTCCAAATTATTTCGTTATGGGGAGAAGTGTCCTTTTGAAAGGCATGTTTTGTGCTTTTCCAATGTTTCAAGACTTCACGGTAGAAGTCTGGGAGGTGGTTAATTTCCAGGGAATTAATGTCGTAGTTGCAGCGTGTCAGAAATGACAGTCCTCCGAGGTTTTCCAACGCGGCTTTGCAAACGTGGTATCCAAGCAACCTTTAAAGCTTTATTCATCATGTTAAAGTCTGTCATCTTGAGTCCGCCGTGTTTTCTCTCACCTATAATAGTTGACTTTTTTATCTTTGCGGGTTTTCCATCCCAAATGAAAAATGAAAATTAGTTTCTCGATTTCTCTGATAAAATTTTCTGGGATAACGAGAACAGACGCGTTGTAAATTAATTTAGAAAGTCCGAACGTTTTAACAATGTTTATTTTCCCGTAAAGTGTGAAGTTTCTTCTCTTCCAACTATTTAGTGTCTTTTCTAAGTTTCGGATTTTTTCTGCAAAATTTAACTCATTGGTTTTGTTTGAGTCGTAAGAAAAGAAAACGTCAAGAGCTTTTATTGGGCCCCAAGGCCAACGAAAGCCAAATGGCGTTTCGGCGTTATTTTTCCAGCAACCAAGCCACATTCCCTCAGTCTTTGTAGTGTTAATTTCCAAACCGGAAAGATATTTGAACTTGTCAAGTATAGTTAGCAGATGGGTGACGAAATCAAGGTCTCGAACAAAAACAGTGGTGTCTGCATAAAGAGAGACTTTAATTTCTTTCTCACCAAATTTAATGCCTTTTATGGCGACATCATTTTTAATTGCTCTCGCAAGTATTTCTATGCCAATTACGAATAGCAGTCCGAACAAAGGACAACCTTGTCTAACACCTCGTTCTAAAGGAAAAAAATTCTGACGCAAATCCATTATTTAGAACGCGGCTGGAAACATTTTTATATAAAATTTTTGAACCAGTTTTGAATGTCGGATCCGAAATTGAATTACTTCATGGTAGTTTCTGAGACACTAGCAAAAGGCTTGCCTCCGAATCTAGTGAAGAATCCCAGACTTTGTAGCCGTTCAGATGTGCACTGATATCCTTTTTGCACTTGTGTATTGTAACGCACTGAACATTTGCAGGACTTTTTGAACTACAGCCACAAATTCCTTCAACAAATGCCGCATAACCACCCCGGGGGGGGAGGGGGGGAGGGGATACTCCCTATAATGGGCTATACGGAGATGCTTCGCCCGAAAGGGGTACCTTTTTGAATCTGGAGGTATATGAAAGGGTAGGGATTTCACGAGTTTAAGTATATGAAAGGGTATGGATTTTAAGTATAGGAAAGGGTGTGGAAAACACGTGTAGGTAGGGGAAACTGCCATTTAAGTATTAGAAAAGGGCCTTTCAAAATATATCAAACAGACGCACGTAAAGGCTATATGAAAGGGGTACCATTTTCAATGAAAGGTATATGAAAGGGGTACCTTTTCTGTCAAAAACGGTATATAGAAGGGTAAGGGTTTGGATCTTGGGGCGGAGCATCCCCGTACAAAACTCTGTTGATGGGTTTAAACACAAAGGTTTATGAACCAAACAGATTTTGGGAAAATTGTAATAGTTACGATTACACATGCAACTAATTTTTAACCAAGCGTGTCAATTAAAGTTCAAATGAGCAAAACATTTTATTTATTTTTTCTTTACAAAGATTTCCCAAGGCTTTACGAAAACGTTTCTGAAATGGTCGCACGCTTCCGAGTTAGATATTTTTTTAAACCACCTTTTTGGGTATTATAAGACAGTTTTCTAGTAAATCGAAAAAAAATTTAGGGATTTTTTAGGCCAAACAGTAATAAAGCAAATAATTTGCATACACAAAATATTTCCAAAATGTCCTTACATATTATTTTAAAACAGCCAGTCGTTAAAATAATGATTTTCCTTTTCTTCGCAATCATTATTGTAACGATTTACTAGAAAACCGTCTAATAAATTTTCTTGAAACTTTGTCTACAGCTAGTGATGCGTGAGAACTACAATTGAAGTGTCTTAAAATATTTAATAGATTTTAAGAAAAAATGGCATTATTTGAAACAAATGGCAATACACTGGCATTGCTATAGTAACTGCTGTTGCTTGGAAACCAGTGAAACATAAAAGTTTCATCGCGTTTCACATCTTCAGAGACCCAGGGGTAATTAGTTTTCGCGCCACGAAAATCGGCATAAGTTTTCAAGAATGCCGATTTTCGTCGCGCCCCAACTAATTGCCCATGGGTCTCCGAGGATGCGCGTTTCATAAACTTGGTGAAGTACATTTATGAAAGCAATCGAAGTATGTCTTCCGTGCGAAATTTTGATTTCAAAACATACCTTCTATGGCAAAAAGAAAAACTGAGTCGAGCCTCTTCAACTGTATATTATTTGTTATCGATACAAAAACGTGGTCGCCTATCTAAGCGGAGCTCCTTTAATTCAGCCCATCTTTCTTCTTCGTTATCAAACTTTACTAACGCTTGGAATTTGCCATTAGTTGTGGTTCCAATTCTCTTCACTTTACCCGTTCGATACCACTCGTTCCTCCCTCTTATGTGAACAGCGATTACTGGTTCATCGATTGAGACTTCTGAGACGTCTGGGATCTTATCTATTATAAGTACTGGAGAAGTCTTATTGTAACGACGTCTTTGCGCCTTGTTTACTTCCAAGAAGAATTCAATGTGATTGTCTTCTATCGTTGTGATGCGAGCCCTGAAGTAGTTATTTGAGTCATTTTGTACCGTCCATAATCCCCAAACCCATGATCCTACCTGGATACAATCTAAACATAAACAGAACAAAAGCTAGTGACATTTTCACTAAACTTAAAGGTTACAACAGATGACGAAATGTAAGATAATATTCTTAAACGTTCTTCGAAAACCGACATTTTGTTAACATGGCGCAAAGAAACTGATTTTGAAAAACAAACGAAAGATATGAAATGTTTAAAAATAGCAAAAATGGAACCTAAATTAAAAATAGTAACATATTCTCACTACCTACAATATACATGAATATACAGTGAGATATGGAAGGGTGAAAATGTTCATTATCAGCAGGTGTAGTAAATACACGATTTCCTTTCGAAATATTTTAAAAAAATCAAATTTGATCGAACTGGTAAACTAAAATAGTTTTTACCTTGGCACGTCCTTCCGTTGTTCAACTGAAAACCGTTTGGACATGTGCAACGATAACTTCCCAAAGTATCGACACATCCGTGGCTGCAACCACCTTTGTCACGCTGAAGACATTCATTTATGTCTGTGGATTAAAACACATTGGACAGCTACTGACTTAATTGAAAGAAACAAAACCTTCAGAAAAGAGAATGAAAACAGTAAAATGCTATAATTAGTTTATACAATCATTATCAAGTGTCCTTTAGATGTTATTATATTGCCGTTTCGCTGTTCTCTCTTTTTCTGTCCCTACCTCCCTACTGATTAACGTCTTAAAAGATTATCGTGGCATGTCCTCCTGTTGCACAACTGTAAACCGTTTAAACATGCGAATAGTAAGCTCCTATAATATTGACACATGTGTGGCATGCGAATAGTAAGCTCCTGAAGAACAAAAACAATAGGCAGTTCAGGTATGATGGAATATGAGTTCTATTTCATTGCATTGAAATATGTGAAAAAAAAAACGAAAGAACACCCTGTTTGGTTAGCGAAAACAACCTGGATTATCTATTTGGTGAACTTAACCTCAAAGAAAACCATATTGGTTTGGAATGCGTGCACGCTCGCGCGCATGTTCACAGCCCCCACTTCGTCGTTTGCACTCATCGAGGTGTGTAACAACACAACTGCAAGATTATTCTTGTTCTTTCAACCAGCAAACAAACAAACCAAATATGACCTGTCTCTCGGGGTTTTCTAGGTATCAGTTCCTTGAAGTGCAATTGGACTTTACTGTATAAGGGCAGAAAAAGGATCAGTAAGAGCGAGTGACCTCCGACCGTCTAACGAGATTAAGCTGAGACTAGACTTACCTGTGCAAGTTTTCCTGTCGTGCCATGATAATTCATAACCTAGTCTACATCTGCAGTGATAGTTTCCTTGGGTGTTAACACATTCGTGGTGACAGCCACCATTTCGTCGCTTGCATTCATCGATGTCTGTATGCAGAGCAAATATGATAGGCACTCAGCTTGGAACGATTACAACATTTTTACACTAAAAGACATTGAGATCATTTCGAGTAAGGAAGACCTATTTTTCAAAATCAGGGTTTCCTTTTAGAAACGAAGTCGGTAACCATTATTTATTTATTTTTTTTGCAGTTTTGGTACGAATGCCATTTAGTAGGCTGTAGGTAAATTAAATAAAGTATGCTGTCGTTTGTGATAGCTCCAGACATACATTGTTGCTTTTTTGGCTCACTATTTTTGCAAGATCACGTAAACGCTGATATACAAGTTACAAGTTATTCGTTCTTGAAAAATGCAAGGATCCGAAATTCTCTCAGGCCGTGAATTACAACCACTCCCCACCCTTAGTAGAAGTAGTAGTAGTAGTAGTAGTAGTAGTAGTAGTGGTAGTAGTAGTAGTAGTAGTAGTAGTAGCAGTACATGTAGTAGTAGTAGTAGTAGTAGTAGTAGTAGTAGTAGTAGTAGTAGTGGTAGTAGTAGTGGTAGTGGTAGTGGTAGTGGTAGTGGTAGTGGTAGTGGTAGTGGTAGTGGTAGTGGTAGTGGTAGTGGTAGTGGTAGTGGTAGTGGTAGTGGTAGTGGTAGTGGTAGTGGTAGTGGTAGTGGTAGTGGTAGTGGTAGTGGTAGTGGTAGTGGTAGTGGTAGTGGTAGTGGTAGTGGTAGTGGTGGTGGTGGTGGTGGTGGTGGTAGTGGTAGTGGTAGTGGTAGTGGTAGTGGTAGTGGTAGTGGTAGTGGTAGTGGTAGTGGTAGTGGTAGTGGTAGTGGTAGTGGTAGTGGTAGTGGTAGTGGTAGTGGTAGTGGTAGTGGTAGTGGTAGTGGTAGTGGTAGTGGTAGTGGTAGTGGTAGTGGTAGTGGTAGTGGTAGTGGTAGTGGTAGTGGTAGTGGTAGTGGTAGTGGTAGTGGTAGTGGTAGTGGTGGTAGTGGTAGTGGTAGTGGTGGTGGTAGTGGTAGTGGTAGTGGTGGTGGTAGTGGTAGTGGTAGTGGTGGTAGTGGTAGTGGTAGTAGTGGTAGTGGTAGTAGTGGTAGTGGTAGTGGTAGTAGTAGAAGTAGTAAGACGTGGAAGGAGTTCAGCGATTGAGCGGATTTGTCAACTACCTGGCGAAGTGCCTACACAGACTAGCAGACCATATGGAACCGATACGTCGACTGACACAGAGCAGAGAATTGCGCAAATCGAGAAAGAGATGCTCGCCATTGTTTTTTCACTCGAGAAATTCAACCAGTACACATACGGACGCCACGTGAAAATCCAAAGCGACCACAAACCGCTAGAATCCATTCTGAAGAAGTCTCTCGCGTGTGCGCCAAGACGCCTACAAGGCATGATTATGAGACTCCAAAAGTATAACTACGAAGTGCGCTACGAACGCGGAAATAATCTACACCTAGCCGACACCCTCTCCAGAGCCTACTTGCCGACCACCGCGCACCCAACCGGAGCTGAATTTGAGGACATCAACGCAACTACATTTCTCCCTATATCCAGCTCGAGACTTCGAGAGATCCAACAAGCAACCGAGAACGATGAAGTTTTGCGAATCCTCAAAGATGTTATCATGCGCGGATGGCCAGAGGGACGCAGTGAAGTACCAGCGCAGATCACACCCTGTTTCAGCATGAGAGATGAGTTATCGGTACAAGACGGAGTTATATTCCGCATGCAGCGAATAGTAGTTCCTTTCAGCCTACGTCGCGACATGAAACAAAAGCTGCACGCTTCACACCTCGGCGCAGAATCATGTCTAAGAAGAGCACGAGAAACCCTATTTTGGCCTGGAATGTCCGCTGAAGTGAAGGAGCTGATCGCTACCCGCCAAACCTGTCGCAAGTACGAGACCAGCAACCAGAAAGAGTCCCTGATACCACACGAAGTACCTAATCGACCCTGGGAACAAGTGGGCGTTGACCTGTTCGAAATAAACAAGAAGGAATACATGGTTACAGTGAACTACTATGGCAATTTCTAGGAGGAAGACCGCCTCACAAGTACTACATCAGCAGCCGTCATCCTAAAGTTGAAGAATCATTTTGCCCGCTATGGATGCCCTGATCGCACGATCAGCGACAACGGCCCTCAGTTTATGTCGTCAGAGTTCCTAAAGTTCGCTAAGGAATGGGACTTTGAACATAGAACCAGCAGTCCAGGAAATAGCAAAGGCAACGGGAAAGTAGAGTCAGCAGTGAAGACTGCGAAGAACATCACCCGAAAGGCTTTAGACGCTGGGACAGACCCGTACATTGCAATTCTCGACTACCGATTCTCGACTACCCCAACACAGTGAATTGAATCAATTCCAGCACAGCGCCTAATAAACCGGAGGACACGGACACTCCTGCCCACAACGAAAGCGCTCCTTCAACCAAGAACGCCCCACCCAGACCAAGATATCAAAGACTTGACAAAGCAGCAACAAAAGCAGTCCAAGTGCTACAACCAACACACCCGCGACCTACCTACCCTCGCAGAAGGCGATGTAGTACGAATGAAGCACTTACAATTGGAAAGCAAGGTGTGGAGGAAAGGGACAGTCATGTCACGATTGGATGAAAGATCATACGTGGTGGAAACGCCCGACGGAGACACCTACAGGAGGTACAGCTATCACCTGAAGAGGACAAAAGAGAGTCCTGATGTCATGGAAACACCATATATGACACTTGGTAGAACCCCTGAGGACAATCCGTCACCGACCCAGGTCACCAAGCCTACACAAAAACCACCGCATGCAGACACCACCAGCAAATCTGTAGCAGCTACACCCAAGGCTCCGGTACGGCACAGCGCATTAGACGACCCCCATCACATTTGAACGATTACGTACATTAACGAACAATGACCCTGTGTAACTGCTAGATGAGAGACTGTGTAAAGATAATCAGACTTTATTGGAGTTTTGGTACTGTTTTGATATCGATTAATAGAAGATTTCATGATTTTATTGCATGATTATTTGTCTGCCAAGGTTATCAGAAGTTGCACAGCCACTGAGAGAAATGACCGCAAAGGAAGAGAAATTTGTTTGGTCTCAGCAGCATGAGGCAGCATTCCAGGAAGTGCGAGAGCTTGTAATCAAACACCCGGTACTCAAATATTATGATCTGCAAGAAGAGGTCACAGTCCAATGTCATGCAAGCAAATATGGGCTAGGAGCAGCTTTGTTGCAAAATGGTAAGCCGGTTGCTTTTGCCTCAAGGACCCTATCTCAGACTGAGAGACAATATGCACAGATAGAGAAAGAATGTCTGGCCATTGTATTCGCCTGCGAAAGATTTGGTCAATATCTTGCTGGTCGTGAGAAGATTCTGGTGGAATCAGACCACAAGCCCTTGCAGACCATTTTTCAAAAGTCTGTCCTGTCTGCGCCATGTCGATTACAGAGAATGCTGTTGAGACTTCAGCGCTATAACCTAGAGGTCAAATATAAGCCTGGAGCACAGATGTTTGTTGCGGACCATTTGTCGAGAGCCGCACTTACAGCCAAGACGGAAACGCAAGACAACTTTCAAGTTTTTGCCCTAGAAATGGAAACACTTACTCCCTTTGATTCTATCAAAGTAGCTCCAGAAAGGCTAACACAACTGCAAAAGTGTACAGCACAAGACCTCGTCTTGGAAACCCTGAAAACCACTGTCTTAACAGGTTGGCCTGAGAGAAGAGAAGAAGCCCCAGTAACAGTTCGAGACTACTGGAATTACCGAGACGAGATTTCGCTCCACAATGGAATTCTATTCAAGAGTCAGAGAGTGATTGTTCCCAAAGCCATGAGGTCAGAGATGTTGTCAAGAATACATTCGAGTCATCAAGGTGTTGCTTCTTGCTTACGAAAGGCTAAGGACATTGTCTTCTGGCCTGGAAAGAATGCAGAAGTCAAAGCTCTAGTCGAGAGATGCTCAGTCTGTGCAGAGTTTCAAGCTAAGAACGCTTGTCAACCGATGCAATCTCATCAAGTCCTAGACAGGCCATGGAGCAAAGTAGCCACAGATTTGTTCACTGTAAACAGGAAGAACTACATCACAGTTGTTGACTATTACTCAGATTTTGTTGAAGTGAATGAACTTGAGGACACCACCTCACATGGCGTGATACAAGTCCTTAAAGAACAATTCAGTAGACATGAGATCCCGGGCACTGTAGTTTCAGACAATGGACCTCAGTTCAGCAGCCAAGAATTTCATGAGTTTTCACTCAGCTGGGAGTTTAAACATGTCACATCTTCGCCATACTACCCTACTACCCTGAGTCTAATGGTAAGGCCGAGTCTTCAGTGAAGAATGTGAAACAGCTGTTCAAGAAAGCTGAACTTGATAGCAAAGACCCCTGGCTAGCTCTATTAGATTACCGGAACACTCCCACCGAAGGTGTAGGAACCAGCCCAGCGCAGCGCAGAGGCTTATGTCTCGCAGAACGCGAACTCTCTTGCCCACCGCATCAAGTCTCTTGCATCCACAAGTGAGTCCAAATCCTGCAGAAAGGCTTGAGTTGAAAAGGCAAAAGGCCAAGTTTTACCATGATTGTCATGTGAAACCGCTACCTGAATTGGAAATTGGACTGGAAGCAAGAGTTGTACCCCTTCAAAAGAATCAAGCATGGAAGCAAGGTACCTGTGTCGATAAGCTTTCCAACAGGTCATACTTAGTCCAAACAGGCGACAAGACATTAAGAAGAAACAGGCAGTTTCTTAAACCTGCAGCAGAACCCTCAGCAAAAGACAAGCAAAGCACCATTACTGACTCACCTGATCCTGAATTGGTAAACCATAAGGAGGTACCAAGCAAACCTGTGTTGCCTGCTGAGACTACTACTCCTGCAGAGATTTCCACAAGTGCGACCCCTGCCAAAGAGACAAAGGTTCCAGTGCCAGGAACTCAAAAGACAAGGACCCGGAGTGTTCATCTGCCGACAAGATTCAAAGACTTTGAGATGAGACATTAAGTTTATACACGGACTTTGAACACTTTAATATTGTTTTCGAGAAGTTAAAGAACAGAGCAGTTTGCCTAAGTTTTTTGCAAAGTTCTTGTTTGTTCCTTTTAAAGAAAGGGAGATGTTACGTATATGGTTTGTTTTTAGGGGGTACTTCCTAGTAATGGGCTAATGGGGATGTGCCGCTGGATGTGGTCGCATTTTCACGACTGGATTGACTATAATGGGGTTGCATTTTCAATAGAGTTCCTAGAATGGGGTCGCAAATTGTTGGGATTATTTGGGGTAAGAAAATTCTGGCAAGTATTTTTTTGGGTAGTTTTAGCTTGTAAATATTTTCGGCTAACAAATGTACCAGAAGGTTTGTAGGTGAAGAGTAAAGTCTCCTACATTTAATAAATGTGTCAATTCAGATGAAGATGACTTAGATTAGAGGTTCCGAACTCAAGGTAGATGGCTAAACAGAAAGTGACTAAGTTGGGATTGCGAAATTTACATTTACTCAAAAGTGACTAAAATGGGGTCTATAATTGACCACAAAATAGACTATAATGGGGTAGGGGCTCTGAGAGGCCAGCGGCACATACCCAGCAAAAGTTGACCCAAGTACTCCCCCCCCCCCCCCCCCCCCCCCTGCTCTTTCTTGGTCTTTTTTATCTTCCGGAAACCGGACATTCCGCAAAGATAACAAGGTATCGCAGAACATTCATGCCAATTTTTAGAATTTTCAATCAAATCAGTTGCAACCTGTAGGTAAACGAACTTCAAATATTCACCCGTATACGGACTTCTATTTTATGAAAGGGGTGAATCCGGCGATCTGTTTTTAGTCATATGGGAACTTTGACTCAGTCAAGGCTTTAATTTTAGCTTGTATTCACTACGCTTGATAGCAGCGTGAGGCTAATTAAAACCACTCGTATTACTAATCACGTTACAAGTGACATCAAATATTCTAGATATGGCTTGTTCTCAAAAGAACCAGAGACTGTTATCATAATACTGATACGTTTTTACAACGTACAATAATTCACTCACTAGTTTTCTCGTTGTTTATGTTCATATTGGCGCCAGAACAGCAACCATAACTATGGGAACTATACAAACCTCCGGTCAGGAAGTAAAATTGCAGTTTAATACCGATGCCTTGGATTTTATTTATACTTCACCAGAAATCCGCAAACATTTCCTCCCAGCAGATATTTTAGCTGTCTCGACCCGCAAAAATTTCCTCCCTCAAAACAAATTCAGTCGGACAATCTGCAAAATTTCCTTGTACACGGTAGCTAAATCAATAAAACTATGACGTCTTTCCCATACTATTGCATAATCAAACCGTAATAGCAAAATAGAACAAACGCAAAGTTCATGCTATTTTGCTCTGCCATATCGCTCATATTAAAACACAAACTTTCCCGTCCCATTTAACTTTCTTAAAACGTCTCATTCGTAAAAATACACCGTGAAATTCTCAAACGGCGTTTCCCAAGAAAACGCATTTCACCTATTTTTACCCTTCTAAAGCAGCTTTAATGGCTTTACGACAAATGAAAATTTGAAACACTGATAAGTAACGTGAGATATCGAAACTTAATAAGAACCTTTGCGGTGACATAATGTGAGATATGACAAGGTCATGACAAGTTCTAACATCCCAATACCCTAGGGAAATTAACAATAGGTCCGGGGGTGCTCCCCAAAAATTTAAGTGGCAGTGTGTGACACCGTTCTTGAAATCCTAACCGGTTTAACCAACCATATCCTCAATGCCCTAATATAGCTTTTATAAAGAAGAAAGAACTAACCCCCCGGACAAAAGTCCACAAAAAATAACAATGAACCTTTGTTAACAGCTTTTGTCCCTATTCTAGTGATACCTACATCTCGTTTGCGCGCATGCGCATTAACGAGATAAAACAACTGACTCATATCCTTTACAGACATTGATCACAACATGTTTTGACCAGGACTCGAACCTGGGTTACTGCGGCCACAACGCAGTGTCTTAACCACTAGACCATCAAAGCTGTGTGTGATAACATGACTTTACCGGTAGCTTCAAAGTTCAAACTTTTAATTATTCGAACTTACACTGAACTAAATTTGCATGGAAGATTAGCATCTCGGAAAAATAAACAAAGCAGCCAATTTCATGCGCTACTAAAACAATAAACCCACACTTTGTTTAAGTTCAAATTAATTTAAAAATAACAAAACGCACTAAGGTTACATCAAATCATTATGGCAACAAAAGCTGTTTCATTTAGAACAACTCAAATCGATGTACTCCACAAATGATAAAAAAATCAAGAACAAAAATTAATGTTATAATGAAATTACTTTACGGACGTAGCACGATTTCACTGTAAGGCCGGATTGCAGTTCTGAAGCTTTTTTGGCTTTTTCGGTAGCAAAGATTTCCTCTAAAAATCGATTTTACGCTTGGTTCATCTTCGTGTACGTAAATCCACTTTGTTTTACCGTTTGAATTATGTCTTAATTTAACTGACCAATTATTTTCTCCGCACCAATAAACTGTAGAACTCGGACGGTAAGGATTTCGGGAACTGGTATATTTCTATAACACCACGTTTATATCCAAGAAATTTATTATTTGACGCTGTTTTGCAAATGCTTGATCATATATAAAAAAGTAACTAGATAACCGTGTTTACTGTTGTGATCAAATGATAGGGGTACAGGATGGGTGCAGGAGTTTTCATTACCACCGCCGCCACCATCACCACCACCACAATAATTCCATTGTTTTCACCACCACCGCCACCACCACTGCCACCACCTCTACCACGCATGCTAGATAATTCAGAAATGTGACAAAATAGTATCTGCAAAACGTTACCGGTTGGCAAAGCGCAGCATGCTAGACAACTCAAACTTGTCATAACAAGCATCTGCAGATCCCCGATGACAAACACAACATGCTAAATAATTGGAAAATGTGACAAAACAGCAGCTGCAAAACCCCAATGGCAAAGCGCAGCATGCTAAACAAACTCAAGCTTGTCACAAGAGGCATTTGCAAAGCCTGATGGCAAACAAAGCGTGCTAAATAATTAAAAAATGCGAGAAAAAGGCATCTGCCAAGCCGCGATGGCAAAGCTCAGCATGCTAAACAAACTCAGACAAACTTGTCACAACAAGCATCTGCAAAGCCCCGAAGGCAAACACAGCATGCTAAACGAACTCAAACTTGTCACAACAAGCATTTGCAAAGCCCAATGGCAAACACAGCATGCCAAATAATTAAACATGTAACAAAGAAGCATCTGCAAACCCCCGATGGCAAATTGAGCATGCTAAACAAACTAAACTGTTACAAACAATAATCTGCAAACCCTTAAAGGCGAAAAACTCAAACGTGTGACAACGAGCGACGTACTGCAAAGTCCCGATGGAAAGTACAAATCACAAGCAAAGCCCTGAGGGAAAAACGCAGTACGCCAAACAAAATAAAACAATGCTAGAAACAAACGCTTAGAAAACCCCAAAGGGAAAGAAGTATGCAAAAGAACTTCCACGTGTAACAAAAAAACATCGAAAACTAAGAGCGAAAGCCGACTTGACGAAAAATGAAAAAAATAAAATTACACTGAAAACGACAAATAAAACAAAACTACTAGAGGCAAATGGCGAGCATGAGAACCGAAAAGCATGGCGGCAAGGAAAGAAGGAAATGCGAAATAGAAAAAAATAAATAATACTAACATGACAGTAAATAAGAAGATATATTCGCCTCCAACGTTTCTTGTTCCGAAGAAGAACCAGAAAAGGCGTTCTGATGAATAGACTGAGCGGTAACAGGAACAGCAGGGGCGACCAATGCGGCTTGCACCGCCACCACATTTGCAAAAGCAACTTGAGCGGCTTCTTCAGTCATATTAAACTGACGACAGAGAGCGGAGATGCTAAGCTGACTGGCGCGAAAAGAGGTCGAGTAAAGTGATCTAAATCCTTATACATATATACGCTTTGAGGGCGACCGCTGACAAATAGTAACAAGGAGTAAAATGCTGGACCACCACTGTTACCCTTGTACAATGTTACGAGTATAAGTTTGAGTGTACGTCCGAGGGTAAGTTCCAAACCGGCGTAATTGTTCTTGTTTTTTCTGGCATAGCAATTATTTCAACGAGTACTACAATCCGACAATTTTCCACTGATATACGTGAGCACCTGGCTATCGATAGGGCCTCTCACATATTTAAAGACTCAACAATTCTGGAAACTGTCGCATTTTATGCTCTCGTAATTGTTTCAGTAGTTTTGGTCATGCTGCTATCCATCCATTCATATCCATTGACAAAAGCCTACTTTGAAGCAACAGTTGAATCACATTACTTTAAAACTATTTTAGTTTATTGTTCTCGTATCGTTACGTATTCTATTGTTGCTTTGTTATCAGTTTTATCTTTTGCAATTCTAACTAGTTCTACAAGTATAGTTATTTTAAACTTTTAACTTTGTGTTGGAACTGAATAAAGCATTGACATATGTTGAAACAAGTCTTCGAAACCAAAAATCAATTTTACAATTATACGCAATCGATTTAAATATTGTTCGTCATTGCTTAATTACAAATCCCTACTCTATTTAAAATCCCCACTTTATTTAAAATCCAATAAAATTATATAAATTTGCTTTCTCAAATTCAACACGTGATCATTCGCCAGTTTTAACGATGTATACCTTTCAAGACATGACAGCAACATCTAAAGACCAATTTAACCACTGTTAGGGTAGTAAGTGATTGTCAACTTACCCCTGCACATTTGGCTCCTCCTGTAGTACCATCTGCGCCTGTTCCAGTCGTACAATTTGGAACTCCATTCGTGTAATTTGAAACCTGATTTACATTTGCAGTTATAGCTTCCATGGGTATTGGCGCATTCACCTTTGATTCGGTAACAGTCATCTTTTTTTTCCAAGCACTCGTTAATGTCTGTACGGGGATCAAAAACGATATGTATTGAGTGGATGATTTTAAAATGTTAAACCGTGTTTACATTAAACCTTAATTATATCCCACTGAAGTATAATGCAGGCTATCATACTCCATTGAATTTTATTCAATTATGTTTCGGTTCACATCTGCGAAAATACAAATAAACTATGTAGGGTAACCTCGCAATCTGAAGTTGAAAACAAAATGACGCCCAATCGTGTAGCTGCCATGATTGTCACCACCATGCTTGATTTTCCGGCGAAAGGAAAGGCAAGGGAAGTTGCCGAGTCTAGAAGAAGACAAATCCGCCGTCGCAATTTTTTTGCTTTAGGTTGTTAACTTTAACACGGCATTGTTGTGCACTTCTTGAGTACCCTCCATCGGTCATTCCTTGGCTTATTTTGTCCCATACGAGTTTCCTTCTTTCTTGTGCATAGTATTTAACTCGTTTTAAACCGCCTCTTCACTCCATGAGGCGATTAGACGTTTCGTCTCCTCAAGCCACCACTCGTCCGCCATTTTGTTCAATCACCGTAATTACTTCAAACAACCCCCTTGAGGTTGTTTGAAGTAATTACAATCCAATTATAATCAGGGACTGTAATTAGCTGATGTGAACCCATTCCAAATTTAATTGGATTATAATTCGATCATAATCGAGGCCTAATGTGAACAGGGATTTAGTGAGGTATTTGTGTTGGCTATATATTGCCTATTGCATGTTGTGGTATTTTACGGGTTTTATTGCTTGCCCTGTTGTGACATTCTACTGGTTAACCCTCGAACATAGACGCAAACTGATACCCCTACCGTGGTACAAGGTGGGGTGTTACAGCCCCCCTTGGGTTTTTGCGATGTTGCAATATTTCGGAAATATTTTACATCTAATAGATAGCCCGCGATGTGCTCTATAGGATAAGGTAAATATTATGGGTTGTGGTGCTGTTGGGGTCCGTGACGTCATCCAAAATGGCCGCCAAGATGGCCGCCATCTTGGATTTTACTAAAAGTTCAAATTTATCGGAACAATGCAGAAATTGCAAATATTGTTTGCTAGAGTTGCAAAATAACATACACTTAAACATTTTGATGCTTTTGGTAGCTTTTTATATGTTTTTCTTCACTGAAAAATGGTAAAAAACACGCATTTTTATTCAAAAATGGGTTGACCTCATGTTACTTATGACGTTATATCTCGTTACCATTGCAACCGGTTATCGTCAAACTTTACCAAAATATGTCTCTAGGATTATCGAACAGCTACTGAAAACGGTAAGTGCTGATCATTAATGGTCTTGAAAATATCGGGGAAAAACGTTAAGGAGGGGGGTGGTATCCAGCACCCTCCCTTGTACATCCGAGGGTTAAAGTTTGTACATGTCCGACCATACTTTCGGAGGGGTAGGTGGAGTAAATTTCTAGCATTAGACTAATGGAGATGTGCCGCTGGATGGGGTCGTATTTTCAAAACTGGATTGACTATAATGAGGTTGAATTTTCAACAGTTACTAGAATGCGGTCGCATATTTTCGGGATTTTTTAGGTAAGACAATTCTGGCATTTTTTTTGGGGGGGGGGGCGGGGGGTTGTAATCATATTTTAGTAGGGATTTGGGGTATTATAAAATGGAAATATTCGCGGCTAAAACAACTGTTGCCGTATGACTGCGGGGATCATACATTTCACTCATACGAAGATGTGTCAATTTATTTTAGGTCGACCTAGTTAAAAAGGTTCAGAAAGTAGATACCTAAACAGAGAGTGACCAAGTTGGAACGCGAAGTTTACGTTGTCAAAAAAGTGGCTAAGATGCGGTCTATAATTGGCCACAGAATAGACTAGATCGTTCACGGTATCTGCAGTTTCATTGATGTACTATAATAGGGTAGGGCCCTTAAAGAACAGCGGCATATACCCAGCCAAAGTTGATCCAAGTAACACCCAGGGTCATACTCGTCCCTCTACTGAATACGTAGATCTTCTCCATTGATGGATGACTCTGTTTAACTTTTTTGACAGTAAAATAACTTTTTGAGCAATTTGACATTTACCTCTTGACCGACTATTACCGGTAAACAGTAAAGCGAATCTTCTTTTAAGGTGTTTCGACACAGTTCTCAGAAGGTGATTCATACCTACATTTTTCAATCGGCTTTTAAGCAGTCTTCTCCAAGTCAGATAACTACGTGAAATTTTCACCACTAACTGGTTTTGAATTGAAGTTTGGCAAGATGTATTTTCTCTAAAAATATATATTACCACGACGACGTTAAACAAGAAACTTTGAAATCAGTAAAAGTGAAATTTTACGCGTTTAAGATTTCGCATTGAAGATCCCACCGTAGACATATTAAAATATATTATATGGCAAATACATTTTACAAGAATAAAAAAAATCTGTGTGTATGATTTCAAATAGATCGCAGAAACATGTGAAACTTTACTTTCTGTATAGTAGTAATGGACGGACTTAGAGATAAACAACGGCTTTGTAAAATTACTTCAAGATAGTGCAAAATGTAGCTTGATATCATGCTTGCACGCTATAAAAGTTTTGCTTACTTCCTCTTTTGCGATCTTGAGAACTACCATTTTTCCCAACGGCTCCGTCAATTTCAAGCCAGGTCATCCCCCGGGCATTTGTCGGGCAATTTATAACTTTTCCTTCCCAAGGGTGGGGCATTTGCTAAAATAGGTCAGCCCGGGGGTGGGCATTGTCAAAACAACGTTATCTTATTGATATTAAAATTCGTACATGCTTCATTGTTTATTTTAAATTTTCTGATTGCCCCCCAATATAAAAATATAAAAACTGAGCTGATAAATGCCGTTTGAGTCCTGCATTTTTCAAGTGAAAATATTAAAGTTTCACACAATTTTCAAAACAGGCCGCCTATTGCCTTACCTTTCAAGTGCCACCGAAGATAATATCTATATGACGGCAAATTTTTAATTTTTGTTGATGTCTTAATTGCCAACATTCGTGTCGCAACAGAAGAATCTGGCTATTTAAAAATTCAATAAAAACATAACTTGAAAAAGCGTTTCAATCAACGGCGACATTACCGTGTAAATGGATTGAACGTAAGGATAATTTTAATCAAAATTAATAGCATTAACAACGAGAATCGACAGGAAATTATTCCAGTCAAAAGTTTTGCGGAAACATAACACAAATATGAGGGAACGGATATAAGTAATACTGAGGTAGAACGAGAGAATTTTTCATCAATAATCATTGAAATAAAAATTTTGATCTTGTCCCATAGGTCGGGCATTTGCACTCTTTTAGATGCCCCACCATGGGGATTTGTACAGCTGACCCCACCGTGGGGCATTTGCAACTTTAAAAAAAAATAAGAGACAAATGCCCCGAGGAGGGGGGGGGGATGAGCGGGCTTGAAATTGACGGAGACATAACATCACGCCATGTGCAATTTTTGGGCAATTTTCGATTTTAAGATATGATGAACGGCTAATCTTAAACGCGCAAAATTTTGTTTTTTTCTCATTTCGAAGTTTCTTGTTTATCGTCGTCATTGTAATATCGATTTTACCAGAAAATTCATCTTGCCAAAATTCAATTCAAAACCAGTTAGTGATGAAAATTTCACGTTGATTTGATTTGGAGAAGACCGCTTAAAAGCCGATTGAAAAATGTAGGCATCACCTCCAGAAAACTGTATCGAAACACCTTAAGATGTTATATGTGTTACGTTTTCAAAATATCTTTTTCTATAGAGGTTTTGGGTGAGGGTGGGTGTGGGGCTTGTGTTTGTTAACATTTTTTGTCTTCACTAGTCACTAATAAATATCGGCCTTACACTCTATGGACCCCTGGTAATCTATATCCTACCGTTTGCTTATCACCTACCTGCGCATTTGCCCTGATCATCTCTCCTAAATCCCTTTTGACAGGCTAAAAAGGGTCCCATAATAATTAATAACAATAATAATTATAAAAAATTATAATACTAAATTTTTAAAGAGCGTCATATATTCAAATGCGCTTAAATTCAAGAAAAATATTGAAACTATAAATTATTAACTACCCTAACTAGTTCATTCTTTTTTTCATCCCATGTTATTCCCAATTTTTGTTTGGTTTCTTGTCTTCTACTTTTTTTTTTAATTAATCACGTTGTTTGCTTTGGGAGACGATTGCACTTTGTTTGGTCCAAAAATCGCAGAGTTTGTAACATTTACAGCCAAAACAATTAAAACGTAAAATTTGTACTATTTGTGGCAGTATCCCAGTGTTTTATAGCTCCGACCGAAAGTGGATTTCGTAAATTATAACACATTAGGTAAAAAAGACAATTATGTTTATTTGGAATATGCGTCTCTTATATTAGACGCACTCTAGATATAGGAGAAAATTTCGAGCAAATGAGAGCGATCCAGGATGCTCACTAGATAATAGAGATATGTCCAGAAATGCAGGCTAATGAGATTCATGCTCTTTATGATAGACATCATGAAGTGTCCCCTAACCCTAATTCTCACCTAAACGCAAGCAATTCTGTCAAACATGAAGTCATATGCAAATGACAAATAATTGTGTGTAATAGGAAGTACCCAAGGTCCGAGTTACCTGCATTTCTGGACATAAGTGAGATAATAATATATGATTTCACCTTATTTGTCATTCTTCCCTTCTAATGGTTCAAGTATTTGCATTGTTTATTACCTCGTTTTATGGTAGTAACTGAACTATATCGCCAAAGGTAACTTTTATGCTGCAAAACAATCCATGAATTGTTTCCTTCCTGTCGAATGGCTACCTGTTGCAATAAACAATAAGTTCAACACACACATTAAAACGTCAAAAGACTGTTGTATGAAAAAACCTGAACATTTTGTTTACAATTACTGTTCTCACTGCATACACAATTAGCCCGCGACGCGGGAAAGGATAAACGTCTTTAAATTCCGTCGTGTCGAGCCTGCGCGCTAGTGGTATGATGCATCACGGCCCTTGCTTCAAATAGTATGCTTTCGATTGATTTTCGACCAGTTCAACGGAGTTCAGTGGAGGTGACGCTTACGTTTCGCCTCTCCCACCTCCCCTGGTGGCGGTTGACGCCGCAGCCTTACACTGCGCGCTCGGCACGCCTATTGCTCCAGCACTCGCGGTATCCTCCCATAACTTAGCTTCCTGTGACGGGGTAATAGGTGTGCAGTAAGGATACTAAAGGGAACCCTTTTAGGCACCTGATTGAAGCGCACGCAGCGTAGATGTCCCATTACAGCTTTCCAATTAGAAAATGTTGTAATTGGACACCCATGTGACCGCGCGCTAATTACATAAGACATAGGCGCACGGATGACCATCACAATCGAGAATTTCATTATTCAGGAGTTCTGAATGGGTGCGCGGGTGCGGAACCGCAGAATTCGGTCAAACCCGCACAATTCCTAAAAATCCGCACAATCCCGCACAATACTGAAATATTTGCTTAAAATTTTAATTAAATCAGGTATTTCTATTGATTACCAAGATTTCGAAAAACGTTTTAGGCTATTTTCAGCCCATTTTTCTTCCAAACCAATGAATCGAGAAATCCCTCGCTTTCCTCGAACAGCTCGAGCGGATCGATATAAAAACAATAAGGTGTTCTCTTCGTACTGGAAGCACAAATGATCAGAATTGGTTGCTTTACCTGCACTGAATCTATTAATGTGATAAAATGGCTCGTTCTCTTTTTAAGACGTCAATATAAGAATTCACTTTTCTCCCTTTCTCCCTTCTTAGGTTCAAATATCTTTTTTTGCATGATTGAAGGCAGAGTAACCAAATCCTTGTGACAAAGCCCCTTTACGCTTTATGCACAATAACATTTAAGATAAGCATGAACATTCCCCGTTACCTTATTCTGATATTAATTTTTGTCTTTATTTAAACTCTAGAGCTATATCGAGATGAAAAAAGGACACCACATACCCATTGTTAATAGTACTCGCGTTTAGCAGTTACGACCTCTGCTAGAGCTTCATAATATCATGTTAAAACACAGTAATTGGTGTGGAATGCAAAAGTTTCTTGGTGATTGCACATTTGACTAAAAGGACACTTTGTGAAAAAGCCGCACTTTGTCTTCAAAAGTAAGATGGAAACTTAGTCTTCTTTTTTGTTTTCATTTATTTAATATGTATTGTTGTTGTTTTTCCTTAAATGGCTGAATCCAGAATTCACAACGATACAATTCGTTCTTTTTCTGGTAAACGCGCGCACCAAGGGACTCACCTCATTTACATAATATCTCAAGCCATCGCTGTTTCCTTGGATGATATTAACCTTTGTTATGTTGCCAACTTGATTGTCTCGTATGTAGTATAATTGCGAACTGCAATAAGACAATAATAATAAAAAACGTTGACTTTCTGTCACGATACAAATAATCAGCGCTAAACTAAAGAAGGGGCAGATCTAGCAATTTTGCAGAGGGTCCAAAGTTGCGCACAGTAGTAAAATCACAGCGGGGTCAAACCACCCCTCCAAGCGATCATCAAAGGGTGGCATGTTTTTGGTTATTTTGGCACAACTTTAAATGTATTGAGCATTTCGTTGCCAAACTGGGCAAGTAAACAGAGGACATGCAGCATTTTTTTTTTACGTCAAAATTGATAGGACATAAACTTTTTGACATCTTCTTCGCCCGGATTTTCCGGCCAGCTACCATTCATTATTTAAACATTCAGGGCCAGTTATTTAAACAACGTCTAACTTAGACCGCGGTTTAAGAAAATTAATGGACCTCCCTATCTGTTTATAAGTTGGTTATTTTAAGGAGACAAATGTTTTTCTAGTCTGTGCTATATGCGTTCTTGATATTGTTTACAGTAAATACCATTTAAATATTAGGGTTGGCCAGAATGAAATTGGGTTAGACTGCGGTTTTGTTAAACACCATTTAAATTTCGTTTAAATAACCGGCCCTCAGTGTTTTCTAAAATTTCCGTCTTTTCCTGTGTTTATAGAATGCCATTATTATCCGTAAATATGATTCGCATAATGTTTTTGCTAATCAAAAACATCTTGAAAGCAAACAAATTCATAAAGCGCTATTTGCGTTGCCGTGATTCTTGACTTCATGAAGAAAAAATCCGAACAAGTTCGATCGCATTTTTATTTCCTGTAAGTTAATGTTTAACTTACAGGAGTATTATGTGGGCTAACATGCATTTTTGTTAGCAAAATTTGTGTTAGATACTATTAATAGACTTTTTAGTGAATTTGTGGGGACATTCTTGTTGCATTTTTGTTAGCACATTTTTGTTTGATGCTATCAATAAGAACACAAGAGTCGAGTGGCATATTTTTAAAAGCGGTTTAGCGAGCGCATGTTTGTGGCCTGACAAAGCGATATATTCATACGTTGATGATTAAAGTTAACTAAGATTTTTGTTAGATACTATTAATAGACTTTTTAGTGAATCTGTGGGGACATTCTTGTTGCATTTTTATTGCATTTTTAGCAAAATTTCTCGCATTTTTGTTAGATGCTATCATTAGAACACACGAGTCGAAGCATATGTTTTTAAAGCTGTTTAGCGAGCGTACGTTTGTGGCCTTTCAAAGCCATATATCCATAGGTTGATTTAGTTAACTGAGATTTTAGAGAACGTTAGAAGAGAGAGCAATTTATTTGGCCGTATTTTATCAAAAATTTAAGCTCTCGCTATTTCAATAATTTTAATACTGTGGTTTCTTGACTCGACCTTCACAGTCTTCACAGTGAAGAAATATACGTGTTAAAATTTCATATAAAATCTGGCACGCTGTTTGCCTGTTTCGAAAAATGCCTCGGAATATATTTTTTCAGTTAGGTAACATTCCTACTGTTTTTAAATGAAAAAGATATATTTTAATATCTCTTTTTCAAAGCGATGATTTTTAAGGCGTATGATTATGGATTCTATGTTTTTTGGGGAACATGTTGCAGCATATATTTCATTGTATCGAGCGTCAAAAAGTGTAACGTAATGTAATCTTATCTAACCTAATGTAGACTTTGGTCAGATATTTGGCACGCTCTGGAAGCGCGCTTGGCTAATATCCTTTACGATGCGTTTGAATGTTTGTCCAGTCTGGTTTGTCAAACTGGTTGCTTCAGGACATTTGGTATTATTTATAGCACTACGTTTTAAGAAAGGGAAAAGAGAGTTTGAGGTAAGCTGACATTGCTGACTGAGAATGGTTGTATGCTGTACGTTTACAATGAAGTTTTGTTGAAATAACTGGTTAATTATTTCCATGTTATATCGCCAAATGCCACAAAATATACAACTAAATTGGATTAAAAGATTCTCAAGGAGAAAAACAGAAGCTGTAGCAGTAGTTTGGAGAAAAAGTGCGGGATTAGAAGAATGGAAGTTGATTACGGTTAAGCAATTTTGATTACGTGACATGCGGTCAAGAAATATTCAACGTTTCGATTCTGGTGGAATTTTGTCGTCATTTTGTCTTTTTAATTCATATTTTTCTGCGTTCATCACTTTTGGCTATTTTTTTCTTCCTATTTTCAGATGATAAAGCAAGCTAAAGCAAGCTCCTGGCCATAATCATGAAAACACGATATTTCTGTCGGGACAGTGTCCCTTTAGTTAAAAATGTCCTTGGTTAATTTATCCCATTTGCAAGTTATATAAAAGACTGACTAAATTAAACAACAATAGGTTTTAACGAACTAGTGCTTTCAATTTCCTTGTAGGTCGACAAACGAATATAGAACTTTTCAATAAGCGTGCTTGTAAAAGTGATCAGAAACAATTTCACGAACGCTTTTGTTAGATGTGAATAAAAGAATTTTATTTTATCAAGGGAACTGTTTTACTGTAGACCAAGCGACCTTATTTTATATTTAGTGAGTCATCGTACAGTGTACGGTGCCAGGATTAAATGTATTTTGCCGGTTGGCCTTTGATTTTTGTTCAATTTTTGTTAATTTTTAAGGCTCAAACCTACGCTTGTCAAATAGGCTCAAAATGTCAAACGATACAACAACACTGGCAACAACCTTATTTCAGTATTCCCATTTCTAAATACATGGTATTACCGAACCAATTACAATAAGTAAGGAAATTAAAATTACTTAAATTACAATATAAAGAAATCTAGAATAAAGAATAATTAATTAATTAATTTAATTTAATTCATTTATTAATTGTAAAACAATCACAAGTACTATTGACTATTTTTTGTTCTTGTTTTCATTGCTTGAGTGACAAAAGCAGCAGTTAGCCCGCTAATATGTTGATTAGTATTAAAAAAAAAATAATAAAACCTCATGATAATCCAAATCTATTTTGTTTAATAATTTTGTCAAAAAAAGTATTTCGTAGTTCATCATATAACATACAGTGCATACAGTGAAATAAAAAAGTGCATTTCATCTTCAACTGAATTAAGTGTACAGTGGGTGCAAATTCTAACTAAAGGTGTTCAGGAGTTTTAGGGATTGTAATTCGACCATTTTCAATTCTTAAGGTTTGATTTCCTATGCTGAATTTAGAAGTAATTTTTCTATGTTCAGGATATGATTAATTAAATCGGAGTATTTCGTTTCACTTTTAAAGATCGAATAAAATTTAAGTTTTTTATTTGCATTAATTAGATTGAGTTGGTGATTTTTTTAGACGTGTAAAAATATTCTGTTTTGCCTTTGACAAGAAAAAAGATGGAATGCTTAAGTTTATCGAAGTTTTCTCAATATTGAAGTTTGTACAGAAAGAATCAATCTTACTACACAAACCTGTCTTATTTTCTTGAGCCATGCCATATCGTTAGAAATGATAAAGCAGAGTTTTGCAATACTGTCATCAGGTTGATTTTCCAGGTCAAACAAACCAGTGTCAAACAGTTAGGTTTCAGTGAGGTTCGGGGTGTTAGTTCATTTTTGTTTTTACTTTTTTAGGCCTCATTTTGGTTCATTTTGGTCAGAAGATTCGTGCCCAATTTACCCCTCGGTCACATTCGCGCTAGAACCTTGCTTGCTTGACCAATTTTTGTTTACCTAGCAAATTCCTAGCTCGTTACAGGTGTGACCGACCTAGCGCGGCACTGCTTGCTTGCTTGAAAAAGAAGGCGGAGTAGCTTAATCTTCAAAAGATCCGCAGCTAAGCTTAAGAGCACTCAGAAGTGCTCTTGAGCTGTGCTTGGTAAACAAATTTAATTGGTTTTGTTCGAATTGACCAATAAGCAGTATTTTTTACATCTTGACCTTTTTGGTTGACTAGAAGTTTCAGTCGAGCGTCACGCGTGAGTTTTGGCTTTCGTTTTCGTAGAGAAAAAGTTTTTTCACCTTGCATTTCTTTTTGAAAATGTCAAAAACGCCGTCGCCTTATGACCATACCAGTTCATTGCCAATTTGGGTTTAGCGAACTTCCAATTTTTACTAATTATACAGGCACTTATCCACCGCCGCCGGCGCCGCATGCCACGTTTCCTCGACCATTCGTCGAAGGTTTTGTACCGAACTCAGTTTTCTATACATTCCACTATGGCTACTGTTCCACGTACAGTTTTATCCAAAGCCGAGAAAGTGACAAAAATGCACTTTCCCCGTTAGTTGCAACGAGTGAAGCGAATACGTCGTAAAGCTTTTAGGCGAGAGATTTATATTCACAAGGCGGAGAAGAAAGTACAGTCTTCTCCTTCGACGTATAGCCCTGAATCTTCTTAGACGTGAATACGCGCAATTGATGTAACATAAAATCGAAAACCAAAAGCACCAGATGGCCATCCATTGCGTTTAACAGGCAACTCAAGCAAGCGGTGGATTTACAATGTGACCACGATGCACTTGCTTAAGTTTCTAGCACTTGCTCCGGCTTGCTTGACTGACGTCATAAGCAAGCATGCTTGACAGCGATCTCAAGCGCGAATGTGACCGAGGGGTTAGTCTCTGCTTAAAGAGATAATTGTGGTACGGATAGTCCTTAGATTTTTCCTATTGATGGTTTTAATATATCTGGTATTTATTTACGCGTCATAAGCTCTTTATATATAGTAGGCCAAACACGATTCCCACTAGTCGCAAGAAGTATTTAAAAGCCTTTAAAATAGTTTTCCCAAGTAGGTTTACGAGGTATTTGTCCCTTGCTATAGATCACTGTTAGGATGTTACAAGTCGCAATTATCTCTCTACTTTGCTCGATAATATTGACCCATTGATCTTTGGATAATTTCTCTAACGACAGGATCGATCCCGGAGGATTTCATGCCATAGCCATGACTATAATTATTTTATTTCTTTATGTATTCTCTACACTGTCCTGGCATATATTAGCGGAGCACTAGCCGGGCCGAAGGCCCGGCTGCGCAGCCCCATACTCATAGAATCCATGCCCGTCATTTTTCATGGTCATGGCTAGCGGAATGTTTCGCCGGCGCGTTGTGTGCCCGCCGTGTGCCTGCCGTGTGCGGTACGCGCCGAACGCGCCGTATGCGTCGTACGCGTTGGGCTAGCTCGCGGGCGCGTATGACTTCGCAAAACATGCCCTCATGACGTCATCAACATCCGGGATCTTTGAGGCTTTGTTTTTCGCGCGGCTACACAGCCGTCAGCTCGGTAAACATGTTTTAAAAAGTTTGGATTTTTCGCTGGTCAGTGTTCAGCGGAAAGGTAAAGTCGTTATTTCCCTGCATTTTTTCCCGGTTTGCTACTCAAGACAGGGTTACTAATTAAGGTATACTCAGAAGCCGCTTTAGTAGAAAAAGAAGAGCTTTCTGGGATAAAATCTTGCTTCGAGGAACTTCATATGTTTTTCAGTGTGGGGAGATATGTTTGTTTTTATTACGGATTTCAGAACCAAAGGAGCGTAGATTTAGAGAATTTTAAACAAGCAAGCGAGGGACTCAAAGGTAAACTGAACAGATTACATTTTTCGATGGGAATTTATGTTGATATCAATCTGTGATTGACTTTTTCTTTGTGTTCTTGTGTAGTTTTGGAGAATTATTTTAATTAAAACGAGCTTAACTTCAGTTGTATCGATTTCTTGAATTTCACCGAAGGCAGCTTGATGCGCTATATTAAAATGTACGCGTTTTTCTTTTAAACATAAACTAATGGAGATTTGAATCAAATTTGTCGAAAGAAGATTGTGTTGTCCATTTTTATGTGTTTGTTCATTCATTACATAGATTGAAAAGCGATTTTATGGAAACAAAACAAGACTTAGACTTCACTCGCGTCGCCTTATGCAAATATTTTTGTGTATTTTTGCAATTTTGATTTCCAAATCAGTTTCTCGAGCAATTTTTGGCAAACAACAACTGTATTTTATTCGGAAAGTAGTCGTTCTTTTGTACGGTCTAAATGTACTGTGCAGACTGTCGGGTAAATAAGCCTTAAGTCATCTTACTTTTTTTTTAGAATTGCTAAAACTGAAAAATAGCCCGGTCGTCAATTTTAATTCTTGTGCTTCCGACCTTTCACCTTAGTTAAGTTTCACCTTAGTTAAGCTTGTTCAAAGTGCTACGCTCTTAGGCTCAGCCTATCTATATATATTAGGGTTTCTTTGGCTCAGACTCGTGTTGCAAAATAAATGGCAATCGGCCGATGATTATGTTACCGCTGTGGAAATATTAGGATCAGTAAATAGGCCGTGATAATTAGTGTCCACAGCCTGCGGCGTGCAAGACTTGTGAGAAAGTGTTTCTTGATCACGGGTAAGTTTCTATTAAAGATCCAAGAATGAAAATGCAATCATGTTCAGGATTAATAAGCTCCTGTCATGTTCCTATATTGGAATCACGACTTCTTTCAGGTAGTTTTAGCTCTTTAGTTTATTCTTTTGTTGAGTAGTGACTTGGAGCTAGACAGAACTTCCGTTGTCTTATCATGGCATTACGATCATTGCATCCAACAGTATATCCTCTTTACGCGAAGAACAGCTTCACTTGTAGAGTTGTACCAGTGTATCTTGAATTCATTTAGACATACACAACACTAAACTACGTATCTTTTGTACAACAAGCGTGTAATTCTCGTGAAGTAATGTTGTGCTCCATGCGTTCCATAATAATGGAGTAATTCCATAGTAATGGAGTAAACGGAGTAAATGAAAAAAGCCCACCCGGTTATAGGCCCATCGGGAACAAAACATTACACCGGTTATACCCATTAATTCCTTATTCCTTTCTTAATTCCTTAACAGAAATTCTTTACAAAAGTTTACGCCAAAATGAAGTTAACTGAAAGAACGCTTCTTTATGGCAATATTTTTGCTTGCCAGCCAAAAAACCATTACGAAGTTACATAAGCCCAAGGCTTCTAAGCAGCATTTTACGTTATAGTCTCTGGAAAAAATAATCACAAAGAAGTATAAAAAGAGACAGGCCAAACACGACTCCCACTAGTCGCAAAATGTAAGCCTTTAGAATAGCTTTCCCGAGTAGACCTGCGAGATATTTGTCCCGTTAGATTACCATTAGGCATATATTAGGGTTTCTTTGGCTCAGAGTCGTGTTGCAAGATAAATAAGTTTATGTTATCGCTATGAAAATGTTAGGATCAGTACATTTCTTAGTTCGTGATGCAGTGTTTGAGTCTGCGACGTGCAAGGCTTGTAAAAGAGTGTTTCTTCGTCACACTGAGATGTGTAAGTGCCTAAGATCCAAGTAATGAAAAATGTCAAAGACGACCACGATAGCTCTAGCAACTATGTTTAGTTCATTTCTGTTCTTGGTATAACTGTTTGTTAACAGTGACAATCAAACAAAAGCTAAGATGAGGGGATAAATACTGAGTAAGTTTACAACAACTAGATTTCCACCTGAAACAGATTTTGACGATAAGATTGATGATGATCCCAATAATGAAAACAGAGAACAAAGTTGTAAAGAATTTTACTTGAAAGGAGGAATGAAACTTCTTCGCAGAATGAAAGCTAAATCATTCATTTAGTTATGTTTAATAAAAAGGATGCTGAAGATTAATTGCAGAGAGCTCTTGATGCTTTATATATCCCATGTAGAAATGAGATTGCAGCAAGTAAAACATGTTATATTCGAAAGAAAAGAAAGGAGAACTCTTAAGAAAAAGCCATGGGAGATCCTAAAAATAAGGAACGTGATCAGCTAGATACTGTAGCTCCGTCTGCTCAACATAGCGATGAGCAGGATATAAGTGAAGAAACACAATACAGTGAACTGTTTGGTTGTTTTAACCCATGTTTAGATAACAATCACCAAGGGAACAATCTTTTAAGTAATGCTGGAATTTTTTCTACAGCAAATGATAATGAAAAGCTGGTAATTAATCGTATGGATGATAACAGAAAAAAAGAACGTGTTCATTCTTTGAACAGAGAACAAATGGAGTTTTTTTACCATTTGTTACTCTCTGTTAAAAGCGACGAGAAGCAATTGACACTTTTGAAGTAGTGGCGCGGGTTTAGGGAAGGCAACAATAACACAATGTTTGTATGAGGCTCTTGATAATAAATCAGGTGAAAATCCAGACGAGTTGAAAGTACTGAAATTTGCTCCAGACGCAAGACAAGAGGGCTGTATAACAATTACCAATTACCTGCAAACAAAATTGTCAAAAGAGAAATTGAACCAAGAAACCACGCACTCTAACCTAAATGTCCAATTGCAACATCAAAAACAATATTCGGACATAATATGACAGCATTGCATGATGGGAAAAACTTACAGGAGATAGCCCAGAGGGCACCTTGATACCTTTAAGCATCGGACATACACGCAAACTTATACCCCACTGTGGTACAACCTCCCACCCCCCCCCCCCCCCCCCCCACCCCCCACCCCTTGGTTTTTGAGATGTTGCAATAATTCGGAAATATTTTACGTCTAATAGACAGCCTGTGATGTGCTCTACAAAATACATGTAAGGTAAATATTATGGGTTGTAGCGCTGCTGAGGTTGCGTGACGTTATCCAAAATGGCCGCCAAGTTTTTACTAAAATTTAAAGTGCCACTGCGATCAAATTTTTGATTTTCAGTTGTTTTACATCTTCGTGCACGATTAGACTTTCTTACACATCTTGCCAAATTTCAATCCATTACGAACATCAGAAGTCGTTTTATTTTAACATTTATGTCCGAGAATTTACGGCCGCCATTAATCAACCTTGTTCCAAGGCTTGGTTGCGAATGGGATAAAGTGACGTCAAAGGCTCAAACATACCTCACGGGTTGAAATTATAATAACAATCAGCATAGAAAATTGCACGAAGAACAAGTCTAATGTTTTTGTTGCTTTTCGCGTGATTTTCAATACTTGTTATTATAAAAAAACATATAACCCCCCCCCCCCCCTCCCCGTAAGTTTGATAGATGGATAGACAGACAGACAGACAGACAGACAGCCAGATAGATAGCTAGCTAGCTAGCTAGATGATGGATGGATGGATGGATGGATGGATGGATGGATGGATAGATAGATAGATAGATAACTTTATTTATACACGGTGTTTAAACCAGCTGAATTTATCATAATCAGCTAGCTACCTAACTTCCTAACTACAAATAAGAGGTACAATATAAAAACTGAAAACTGCTTTTCATGGAGGCCGTGTTCAAAAAATATATTTAAAACTTTACTTAAAAACTTAGCGACTTAGTTTTGTCTTAAATTTGCTTAAGGAAGACGCGTGTACGTCCGAGGGTTAACGTTAAAGTACAGGAAAACCATACTGTAAGGGGCGCACGAAACCAGCTCCGCGATGTGGCCAGTACCTTAAGCATGCGCACAGCACAGGATAGTGGCAGCCATGAACAGCTGTTTAGTCCTCGGGCTTCTATGCAGCTAGGAAATCGTGTTCAGGTGCCTTTTTATTGCGAGGTGACCGGCGATCGGCCCTTTAAAGAGCATATGACACGAATTTTTTTCTTCGGTTTCTTGTAGTTCAATATGTATAAAAAACGATTTCACGCTTTTACAGTGCTTGAAATTTCTAAAAAGCCTTTTTTTCGCCTTCAAAATACGCGCTTTTCAGCCTAAAAAGTGTCCCGGAGACTGGGATCTAGTTTAGCCCACGCGACGCAATTATGACGTCAGTACGTGGACATCGGCCATGTGTGAGTTCTATAACAAATGTTGACCTCAAATCCTCAATGTTGAGCGATTTGAAGGATTCGTCGACGTAGGAATTGACTGAAAGCTACATGGAAGACGAAGAGAAATCAGGAGAAGAAATGTAGGTTGTTATTGGCGAGATCGAACGAATAATACGAAGAAGAACCGGTCGCTTGCTCTGGGTGTTCATGTAAACAGTGCTGGAAAACCTTTGCAGGCGCCCTCGAGGTTTTTGTTTTCAAAAGAAATACCACTACTACTCGCTTTCGATGGCTCAATCGAAACAATATGCTGAATTCCGTACTGGGAAACAAAACAGTCTTGTTTTCGTGGCGCAGGGATAAAAATAGAAAGCCACACCGGCAATGAGGAGCGAGAGAATATGGGTGAGTAACAACAATCCAAAACGAATACAGATCTCTAAACACTGTTACATTTCAACCATTAGCTAGAAATACATTTGTATTTTATAAAATAAATTAACCCATTACTCTGTGCTAAAATATAAGCTTTGTCTCAAATTTGCATTTCAGAAGGTTTTCCTTTTCTTATTTTTGTAGTTTTCGGTACTTAGGGATAGTTTTAGAAAAATGTACTATAAAGCTGGATCTCTCTCATAGATCACTATTTTCCCTAAGTAAATTCCCTGTGGTTGTTGAAAAAAATAACATTAACAATCACTATGAAATAAAATAGAAAAAAAGAGCTTAAGTGCCAAATATTGTATTTTCCTATTCTGAAAGCACTTCACCACCATTAGCCCTTAAAAAAACATCTGGACCCATAACTGAAGCTTATTTTAGCCGTGTTCCACATGATGTTACCTGCATAAGGCCTGGTGCTTATATGCCACCAACAATAATTTGAACATGTAGACACAAAGGTGGCATATGAGAGTTATATATATATATATTTTTTTTTAGCAACTACTGTGATTTGCAGTCTATCCATTTGAATATATATATATATATATATATATATATATACCAATTATTATTTATTGTGCTAACCCTATCCAGCTTATTGAATATTGAAACAAAGAGTTGTTTTGATTGAGGAAAGTGAAGTCCAGATGTTTTTATTGATTTCCGGCGGCCATCTTGGTGCCCCTCGGAGGGGCACCAAGATGGCGTTTCCATACAAAGCTCTGTAAATTTGAGTCGAGTGCTTCGGCGAATAATTCAACAACGGAATACTGCACAGATCTGAGACTTAGCGAAGTTTTTTATTTGTTACTCTTTTATAACATTACAAATTATTGGCTTCTTTCACTAAATAGTTTCGATTCTAAAACATTATATCTTGGTGTCCCTCCGGGATGGCGTTTCCATACAAAGCTCTGTAAATTTGAGTCGAATGCTTCGGCGAATAATTCAACAACGGAATATTGCACAGATCTGAGACTTCGCGAAGTTGTTTATTTGTTACTCTTTTATAACATTACAAATT
Source organism: Dendrophyllia cribrosa (assembly GCA_024195265.1). Taxonomy (NCBI): domain Eukaryota; kingdom Metazoa; phylum Cnidaria; class Anthozoa; order Scleractinia; family Dendrophylliidae; genus Dendrophyllia; species Dendrophyllia cribrosa. The sequence continues at coordinate 318,666 of JAJLRJ010000015.1, read as the reverse complement.
ATTGGCTTCCTTCGCTAATTCGTTTCGATTTTAAAATTTTATGGCGTGACAGTGAAAACCAAGAATTAGCCTCATTTTCATCTTGTCTGTTAGAAATAAAGATTTCTCAAAGAAGCTTGTAACATGGCTGTTTTCGAATACTTGGGCTGGGACAAAACTAGACCCAAACCATCTTGTATACAGTGTATATGTCACTGATCATTATAATAATTCAATTTTAAAATTGAAAGACACTCATCGCATGGCCTGGGTATTCCACTGCACAAGAAAGAGAACAGCATGGCCTTTACACCAGGCTGAAGTTAAAATTTTGCTTGATAAGTACATGTAAATGTCAATAAATAAATAAAAATCATCTTTTTATCACCCAGATACTTCTTATTTCATCAGAATAAAAATAAAACACTCAACCTTTGGGGGACAGGGGAGTAAACCATTATGATATGGGGACATTTCACAAAACAGATGAGAAATACAGATTAGTGTTTTCTTCTATGGGACACTGCTTGAAGACAATCATGATATCTAAGGTTTATTTCCTGGGGATAGGGGTTTGGAACTACCAAGGGCATTTGAATGAAAAATGACCCGTCAGGAGTTATTCTGATACCTTTTAGGGTTTTAAGCCAGAAATATGCTGACAGGAAATATGCTTAGGGGTAAAAAATGATGTGAACCACACTCACAAAACAGGTTTCTAGTACCTTTTAGGGGTTCCCTTCGGAATTTATAATGATCACTTCTATCCATTTTATATGGGAGCCCCCCCACCCTATAGGGTACAGTATATGTCTGGCCAATTCTTAGTTAGGATCCATGGGTACTCCTGACCATCATACATTACAAGATATATAGGTTACGGTAAGTGTGGCCCCAGCGGTTATGGAGTTTGAGCAATGTGGTGTCATGATTATTATGAGAATGCTTGGAGTAATTGGCATGAAAAATGGAAACATTTTAGGGTTAATGGTCCCCATGTAAGTCTAAGACAAACTCATATAGCTATTTGTCCATTTGAAGCACCCTGTAATCTTTTCTTAATATCCCTTTGTGCTATTGGTATACTTGCAACACTGTGACTGCTGTTGTGGACACAAAACCATTAACCAAAATACTCTGAAAACCATTTTGAAGGATAATATAAAGATGCACACTCAAGATTTATACTTGTTAGTACTTTTAACACTATAAAGAGCAGGACCTACAGTGTACTCCTTTGCAGCTGTAGACAACTAAATTGGACACAACTATTATAAAAAAATATACAGATTTAGGCAAGGTACAATAATTTTAATAGGAAAGAGAATTGTTTGAAATCCCTATACTAATGGAAGTATCTTCTGAACCAGAATATTTTCAACAGACAAATGGAAGAAATAATTCTGAAAAGCACCTTGTTTAGTTTAATTAAATATGGCAGTGTATACTGTTTTGTCATACTATATTTAAGAAGGTTTTCGATTTAAATCAAAACCTAAACGCAAGGCTATGAGTATAAACAAGATGCATGCTCTTTGGGTTTTTTATTATTGTTTAGTCTGAACCAGACCCAACATGATCAGACCAGAAAGAATCCTCATAATTCAACATCGCACCTTCGCTAAAATTATCTCATTTCCAAGCGGGCTTCTTCGTTTGTGGATCCTGCGTAAGATAGCGATCAAAGTGTGCATGCCAAGTCGCTGCGAGTCGAGCTATAAAGAAGCAGTGTGGCATTTGGTTGCTCTCCGATTCGAAGAAGTCTGTACGGTTTTGCTGGAGAAATCAAACGCAGTTTACGGTATCTGTCGGGTGGTAAGGAAAGTAATGCACTGTTTTGTCCGGAGTTATGAATTGCTGGAGCAAGTTGTTGTTTTAGGCGCTCAAGTTAAGCATTTTTTTCCAGCCTTTCGGTCCTTCCTCTCTTTCCGCCATGTTTGTTTTCAATGTGGTGTACACGTTTTTACGTCACAAGGCATGTCACGTGACGTTTTGGCTGCGCGATGGCCGGGACACTTTTTAGGCGAAAAGCGCGTATTTTGAAGGCGAAAAAAAAGGCTTTTTCGAAATTTCAAGCACTTTAAACGTTTGAAGTCGTTTTTTATACATATTGAACAACAAGAAACCGAAGAAAAAAATTTCGTGTCACATGCTCTTTAAGCGCCACACGATCCACAAAACGCATGTGGCAGCTGCTGGCGATTGAAAACAGTCCTTGGCATGCATACGGAGAGGTGGTCGACAATACCAATACGATCTCGTATGTGCATTCTGCTAATCCAAAAATTACAATGTTACAATATACCTAAAACATAATAATTGCGAGAATGTTTTGCTCCTACGCGCTTCTAGACACTCTTACCTTTTACTACTTCCAGTGGGTGTTAGTTTGTGTTTGACTGTTTCACCATCTTCACCGAACAACTGTATCTTTGTCTCGCTGCTTATTGGACGAGTGTACACGTACCCGTATCTGCCCCTGTATCCAGTAGTAATTTCCAGAATGTATCCTGTATAAAATCAAGTGATAAATAGTACAGAGGATCGCACTGGCGACACAAAAATAAGATAAAATAATTGTTTTAAAATTAAGGTTTGTTGGGTGCTAACGAATCAAAGTCACGTTGAACCTGTAAGTTATTTTACTTAATCGAACAAAAAAAGGACCAAGGCTAGAATAACGTCGGTTGTCTTTCAGCATTTTAAAAATGCTGAAAAAGCGAATGATATTCGGCAATATAGTCTGAATGCTATTAGACCAACAAAACTTTGTTGTTCGTGCGAAATTGCCGTGTATTTTAAGATAAAAACAAAACAAATAGTCCTTTTTTGGGAAACATGTGACTGTCTACTGCACGCTACTTCGGTTAATTGAACCTTTCTCCTTTTGAAATTTTGAGGTCTACCTGGATTTTCTAAGTTGCAGCCAACTCTGATCTACTACTAGTAGGTCTACTAGGTCGATCTCCATCTCTACTAGGTCACCTGCTGAGTAGGAATGATACGTCAATGCATTCTTAACCCACGCTGCTGTCACGCGCGGACTATATTTTCGACTTGCCTGATCTAATGAGGCCAATTTTTCATTAATTTCATGTCTTAAAAGAACAAAATATTTGAAGGTTCAGAGGTTTTTATTTTCAAAGTGTGTTAATCTATTTACCTATGGTTTGGAGAAAAAATTAAATGAATAAAGAGTCGCCTTTTTCCTTGGAACTTAGACTGTAAATAGTGTGTGTGGAAAAGTCTTTAATTCAGATCTCTGCAATGACCTTAAGCGAATTTGATCTCCTTCCGGTTCCATCATCGTTACAGCTTTCATTGTTACATTACTCTTTTTCCTATTGCCCGGTGATAAATTGTATCATTGTTTCAGCTGTTAATCTGGTGTTGACAGTGCTATTGTTAACAACGTCCTCTCTCCTATGCGTTTTGCTCCACCGACCACCCCAACCTCCCCCCCCCCCCCCCCCCCCCCCCCCCCCCCTCCAACGTCGTCCCCATTTGTAAGGCAGGTGACCATTATCCATCGTATCTGATGGAAAGGGCAAAATATATGCGCAAACCTTATTCACTAGTCAGCGAAACTACCAATAAAGGTTTACAAGCGATAGACGGAAGAAGTGAAAATTTGCATTTTTGTCACCGTCTGCTATAACCCGTTCAACGATTCGCGTATTCATTCACGAGTTAAAATGGTTAACAAACTTTCGGTTAACCAAAAAAAAAGGTTATAAACAAACTTCCGGTGACACCGCCTGTAACAAAGTTTATACTGGCACATGCGCAAAACTGTTATCATTTTTAGTTATACCTGTTTTCATCAAGGTTGGATCAGGGTTCTTGGAGACGAGTGGGGTACTATAAACATGGCCATTGTCTTTTAATGGGTCCGAACTTGTTCCATGAAGAACGAGACTCCAGCTGATAAATTTAAGCCAGCCTAAATGATTTAAATGCCTCAATTTAAAGAACTTATTTAAATTATTCTATTCATAGCTACAATTAGCGCTATATTAAAGTTAAAAGATTCGGCAAGCTACAACTAATAACGTAGTTATATTATAGCAATGGAACTTAAGCCGGGTGGGAATTGTCATATTTGACAATAATAGTCGGTGAAAGTTGCGCTCTCTAAAGCTAAAGTAACGACCCCACCATGTTAAAGGTTTAGCAGCTTTAAAGGAACAGACAACATCCATACTAAGTAAGGGGGTTAAGATTTTCCACGATTTTTCAAGAGCATTTATTACCGGCACATACAGTCTTCAGTAGCTGTTCATTTATCCGTGTTAGTAAAGATTGGCGAGAATCGGTTAAAATGGTAACGAGATATGACTACCCCCATGTACCAAGGTGGTGGGGAAAAGTTTGCCTGTACGTCCGAGGGTTAAGCCTTCAGTTTAGATGGACAAATATGTAACATGTTTACTTACTATGGCTGCCATGAATCTTCAGTTTCCAGGTTCCCTCTGGATCTTCTCCCCAGTGATGTAGGGTTAAAATAGCCCAATCTGTGAGATTCTTAGAGACGCTTTGAAACCTGTCAAAAGGCCGGTGCTGAGTGAGACGAGACACTGTTCCACTCGGTGACTCTAAAGATAAGAGCAAGTCTCCTCTTGGCCAAACTTCAAGGTTAACACGAACTTGAACGTGCTCCAGAAAGCGAATTTTTTCCTTCTTGCATGAATCGGGCCATGGCGAAAGGTGAATCTCAGAGGTATGAAATCTGCAAGAAAACAGTGAAGTATGCTCATTGAAGTAACTTGTATGTGACGCAAGTGCTTTTAACGCATTAATATAATAAGTTCAGGAGTAGTATTTAAGGCTTGTGACATAAGCCATCTGCATAAATAACGATTTTATCTTTATCTTTATCTTTATCTGTATCTGTATCTTTATCTTTATAATTGTTATTATCATAAATTTGGCCAGTTCGGCCGAAATGCATACAGAATAAAACCATGAAAGGATCTTCTAGTGCCAAAACGTAATAAATGATTTACCAGTTATTAATAATGGTTATTGAACTGAGTGGAGTTTATTCCGTTAAGGCTCAGGCACAATGTTCTGTCTGGTTGATATTCCCTGGAAGCGGGTTCCAACATGTCACCATGGGTTCCAGGACTTTTCTTTCTTTCCTCTTACAAGGACAGCACCTTTCTCAGGATCTTTGCTGTACCCAACAATGCTGTTTTCTGAATAGTTTCCGTTCTTATGGTTACACCAATTTGCTTCATGTACTTCTCACAGTTGACTGAAATGGCACCAAGTGCCCCGATAACAACTGGGACGACAGTGACTTTCCACATGTGCCAGAGTTTTGCCACTTCATCTTTCAATATTATTATTATTATTATTATTATTATAAATAAGATTTTTTAGTTAGCTTGGTTATTAATAAAATATTCCGTTGTTTTTTATTATTATTATTATTATTATTGTATCTCTGCAACATTATTATTAATATTATTATTATATTATAATTATTATTATTGTATCTCTGCATCATGGAATTTGTAATTTTATAGAATTTTGAATTTTATTATCAATTATTTCTATTTTTATTTATGTAATTAAGGTATTTTTTTAAATTGTTAATAAAGCTTTTATTATTATTATTATTATTATTATTATTATTATTATTATTATTATTATGATTACGAACGATCACAAATCTGATTTAACGATCAGCTTGGCAGAATGTGTTATACTGAGTCTGGCACAGTCGGCATGAAATCGCGCATGTTATCTTACCAACTTGAGTTAACGCCGTATAACAGGCCTTTCCGTTTCACAGAATATTTCGAAAAGTTATTCATTTTAATGATTAAATTTCAAACGAAATTAAATTTATGCAAGAGAAATGCCGAAAAAGAAAACAAACTCGATAAAACAATCTACTTCCAATATGTCTTAAAGTGCATATGAAGTAATTTTTTATTTTGTCTTTTTTTTGGAGGCTATTATGCCTTTATTTCGAAATGATAAAAGAAATTTGTCAGAGAAAAATTTAAGGCCTCTTTTTTGCCGTCCAAAGTAGCACAATTTGCAGAAATCAGTGTCCCGGAGACTGGGAACGAGGTTTCGAAATCCATTGTGTTGATGACGTAGAAAATACTTGAGATTCGTTTCTTCAAAAGAATGCCGCCATGATACTCGTGAGTTGAAGTATTTTTTACGTCACAGCCTTGTAATACAACAGCTTTGGCCGCGCGCTCGATAGAGACACTTTCTGGCGGAAAATGCAAAACTTTCAAGCCGAATAATTTCACAATGGGAAGGATCTTTTCGATGAAACCCGCAAATTTAGATAAAGAAAGTAAAGCACTATCAAAACATGGAAATATTTTTTTTACCTCATATGCACTTTAAGACTTATTGCTCACCTTTTCTATTTTAATTTTAGTCGATATCTCTAAAAGGAAAATCCAAAATCGACATACCGTTTTTCACTAGAAACATTGCGAAATATTTCACAGCTCCTTTGTTCCGGTACATTGCTCCACTTTTTTGCAAAGTTAACCATTTTAAGTGCGTCCATTAAGCCAAATCCTATATAGTTACTAACTGCAAAAATAAAAGAGGAAGTATGGGAAAACTGATTAGATTTGAGTTTATAAGTAACTTTGCAACCTAACCGCATATCCGTTTATGTAAATCATGGGTAATACCTAGTTTTTTTTTTTGTGGTAAAACAATATGTAATATTTAACAACTATTCACCGAAGTGGAGGTGGGTAGTGGTGGATATTAACCGAGCCGATTACAATTTTCGCGCGCAAATTGCTGGGAGGTGAATAGAACTTGCTATTCCGAGTTTCAGTAGCCAATCAGAGCGCGCCAGCAATGCTATCCACTGTTTCAGTATATACTAAATATAGCTAGGCTGAGCCTAACAGCGAAGCTCTCTGAACAGAAAGCCGATGATAACCTTAACTAAGGTGAAAGGTCTGAAGCACAAGAGTTAAGATTGACGACCGGGCTATTTTTCAATTTTAGCAATTCTTAAAAACAGTAAGATTACGTGACCGTCTGCACAGTACATTTAGACCGTACAAAAGTTCACACATGTACACACGCGCGCCCGCAAAACATTCCGCTAGCCATGACCATGAAAAATGACGGGTATGGATTCTATGAGTATAGAGGTACGCGAGCGGGCCTTCGGCCTGCGAGAGCTCCGCTTAAAACTGTCGCTCGACACATCAATCTCCTTAATTTTTCTATTCAACAGTCTATAAAAAGCCCTAAAACGAGCAACAGAATATAAATTCTTCAAATCGGCATTCTTTATTCCCGATGGAATTTACGAATGTTTCTTATTCAAATGATCTATTTATCAATGCTTCATTCACGTGACCATTTTTTCACCAGTGACGTTACTCCGTTAGCCACGCGTGTAAGCGTGTAAGCATGTAAGCCACGCACAAATCACGGTCCCTCTATTTGCTTGGACAAGGAGCTATCTCCCAAAATGTCAGATTATCCCAAAATGTCAGATCTCTTCATGAAGCCAAGTTTTAAATGAATTCAGTTGATACCAAATTTTAGAGTATCGATACCCAAAAGTCCTTAACGATTTGCAGCTTTAATGTCGATATAATGGTTTTTGGCTGTCGTTTCTAGAAAACGATTTGCGCATATCGGACAAAAAAGCGCCGCGAACTATCGTTTTTTGTCGCGCTGCCTTTTTTCACCTTTCTTCCTCCTTGTCAATCTTAAGAAATGTTATGTTTGGAGGTTAACCAGTTTAGTAGACCGTTCTAATAAAAGCAATAAAAGCATAGTTTATGTCAACTCTTGGTTGCATGTATAGGACATCCGTTATCCCCTGGTCCCTTCCTTTCTACATTGATGGTGCTGCTAAGCGACTCCTAAACCGCACCTGCAGACAAATGCTGTGTCGTAAAACCAAAACCAAAGTTATCACTTTAGCCAATCACATCAGGAGCAATCAATTCAAATCAGTATTCAAGAGCGCTAAAAAGCATGCGAGCAAGTCACTAGTTATTTTAGTTTTAATTTTACTTCTGATTTGCATGAAGGTGGAGCGAGTTTTTTTATTTATTGACATGAAAAAAAAAATTAAATAAATAACAAGCAAATGCAAATAACTACTCAACCAAGTGCGTTTAAGAATGAACTTTAAAGTAGTATCTTGTTTTCTCTTTTCTCAATAAAGAATGCACATCTGTCATACCCTTTAGCCCAGCACCGTTTGTCACCAGGTCGGACGGATAACGTCCAGGGAATCTTGCACTCCTTACAATGATGTGTTGAACGTCGCGCCAAGTCAGGTTTGTACTAGCAAAACAAAAATAATCAAATGTTGTTGTAGGTGTGGAAAGTTTCAAGTTCGTCGATTGTCGTTCTCGCAATGCCACCCAATGTAATCATCCTACACTGTATATCAGTAAACTAAAGAAAAACTTCCTTTCTCCTGTCAGCTACTTTATAATGGAGTGAGGGTAAGAAATGCCTTGACTGATACGCATGGAGGCCGCATTTCTTCTTTTACGGGTTCTCGTTACCTTTCGAGAAATGTTCATTTTCAAACGTAATTTTACAAATGTAAGCTTGTTCATTCACTTCTACCTGATACAGATGAATATCTCGCAAGTGACCACCCACGAAAAAAGCGTGGAAAAAGAATATCTGCGATCGATTTCATAATAAATAAACGTTTCACTCATAACAAATTAAAAAGGGATTTAATAAAGTTAGTCCCTACAACGTCTAGTTCAGGCATGATAATTAATTCTGCGTTTCGACTGGTTAGCGCAATCCGTCTTGTTGCTGCACAGGAATCCCAAACTCACGATTCGAGAAATTAATCTTGGACCATCTTGCGTAGCGGGTGAAACGTGTTTTTTTTTCCATGAAGTACGCGGTGTTGTGTGACAATGTCGGCCGTTGAGAATTTGAGCGCTCTATAAGACATCGTTTGGAGTTGAAAGTAACGTAAAATGTAAACGCTCAAAAAACTAATATTTTACCCTACTTTTAATGAAATAAAAGAAATTTACTCACCTTGCTTGTTTTCTGTTATCCTTGTGGGCGATTTCATCGTTTTGGGGAGGGGGGTTGGAATTTTTGTCGTAGCCTTGTTTCCGTCTTATAAAGGCTATACGACAGAAATCCCAACCCCCACCACCCCCCCCCCCCCCCCCTCCCCCCCCGCCCCTAAAAAAAAACATGAAACCGCCCAAAAGGACAACAGAAAGCTTGCAAAGTGAGTAAATTTATTTTATTTCATTAAAACTATGGTAAAATATTATTTTATTGAGCGTTTAAATTTTACGTTATTTTCAACTCCATACTTAAATTCTCAACGGCCGACATTGTAACACAACACCGCGTACTTCAGATAGTCACGTCCCACTCGCTACGCTAGACCGATTTCTCGAATCGTGAGTTTGGCATGCCCGTGGTTGTTGATGTTTCGACCATCACTATTGCTGTTATCACCATTTTACTGTATTCTGTACTCGTTATTTTATTGTTGCTGCCTTTGTTGTCGTTCTTTTTGTTTGTTTTTATCATGTAGATCATTGTACTGCTGCCGTCTTTGCTGTGTATTTCTGCTGTCACGTATGTCTAGCTGTTGCTTTTGTCGTTGTTGTTCCCTTACTTGGCTTCAAGGGTGAGCGCTATCAATCCCGACGCCATTGCCGCTGACGCGGAGCTTCCACCAAAATAGAAGTCGCACTGCCCATTTTGACCAGCGGTAACCTGAAACACAACACTGCCTTCATTATGGTACTCTTAACCCTCGGACGTACATGTACAAGGGAGGGGGGTGGATCCCCTTAAGGTTTTTCTCCGTTATTTTCAAATCCATTTACGATTAGCACATGCCGTTTTCCGTAGCTGTTCGTATAGCCTTGAGCCACATTTTGGTAAAGTTTGGCGACAAAATGGCGACCATCTTGGCGGCCATTTTGGATGACGTCACGGACCCCCAGCAGCACCACAACCCATAATATTTACACCCCCCTCCCCTGGAAAACCCATCCAGCTACCAAAAGGTCACTTTTACTGCACAAATAAATGATGCTGTAAAAATCATTGAATAGTATTTTTATTTCCTGCATTTTCGCTGTTTATTACTCTCTAGGGTCCCGCGGAAACATTTCAGGGGTGTCACCATTCAAATAAAAGCTCAATGAGGCTGCCAATTTTCCCGTGCACAATGGTTCTGACTTTGACGCCTGTGAATGATATCATGTTGTATGACAATTCTGATGAAGGACCTTTTTGAATGGGCAGAATTGTACGATATTGTGCAAAAGAAATTTCGATCTTTTAGGGTCTTTTGTAGGTATCGAGATATCGTGAGGTTATTGTTTTGAACAAAGAGCGAAATGCGTCGAATTTCGGGGCGCCACGAAGCTCTCGGAATGGCTCACAGGATTGGCTGAGAAAACAATAGAACAAACAACAGAAGAATGGTTCCTAGACCTAAAACAATAGAGCTTCGTGACACCCAGGGCCAATGAAATTAGAGGTTCTAAAGAGCTTCGTGGCTCCTGGGGCGAAATTCCCTTGCATTAACGAATGGACATATGGCTTACTACGGGGTTTCTGTCGCCAAATGAATCTCTGCTAAAAGCCGTCGCCATTATTCCAGGGCAGCGCTCTCCATAATAGGGCACTGATCCATCTCTGTTAACACTCGTGATTGTTATAGTGTAAATACTGTTTACATAACCATTATATGCACAGCTGTCTTTGGATAGTATCCCGCCATTTCCAGCAGCAAACACAAAAATAGATCCCTTTCCTCGACGACCCTAGAAAAAAAATGCACATGCATATGTAAATCGTTTGTTTGCTTTCATATCTAGCCTCATATGTGTCGTCGCATAACCCTTCTGCGCCAGGGATACGAAGTGACTTTTGAATGCGATATGAACGACTGCATATACAAGATTTTGATTTTGGTTATACAGTTTTAAAGCAGCGTTTGGTTAATTAGGTTAAAATGTTTCAATAGAACCAATAGAGTGTCACTGTCTGAGAAAGAGTTCCAATTCCAGAAGTTGGAAATAGGGGTTAACCGATATTGATAAAAACTTGCTGCAGAAGTTGATCTTGGTAACATATTCCAAAAGCCAAACTAGTTTTGTTTTCTGACTTTTAGTTCAGAAGTTTCAGGGGAAGGGGACCATTTGAGGCCAGTGGATCATGGAAAATCACGTTTTACAAGGGGTAAGTTTGGAATAGCATAAAAACTAACTAACAAACAACCAAATCCCACTCACTAATTAATTGCATGGTGTGTTTCTATTACAAAGGGTCTTTCATATCATATGTGCAGATTTGGCAGAGAAGGTTCTGGCAGTGTGGAGGCTGGCACGAGTTTTGGCCAAATCACCATCCAAAATAGGCTCAGTCTCCAGCCGTGGGTGTCTCGATGCGCCCGCGATATCTCCCCACCTCACGGCTGGGCGCACGGCTTTGGTTATTGTTTACATTGACCAATCAGAAACGAACCCGCCGAAATTTGCGGGGCATAAATTAGCGGGTATTTGCATAAATAAACAAAGATGCCGGACTATGCAAGCTTTAACAGGCGGGTTTGAAAATGCTTGCTCGTACGCGCTTCAGAAGTTTGGGTTTGATAATTTCAGGGAGAAACAGAGTCTTGCTATGAAGGAACTTATTTTGGGACGAGATGCATTTGTCATTCTACCGACTGGTTCGGGTAAATCCTTAATTTTTCAAGCTTTTCCACTAGTGTTGGATCACTTCGAAGGAAAGCAAAGTTCGCATCAGTCTATTCTATTATGTAAATGACGTGTCCATTTTCCGCATAATTGTAATGACGTCATGGACAAGCAACCAAACCCGTGCGCCCAGCCGTCAGGTGGGGAGATATCGCGGGCGCATCGAGACACCCACGGCTGGAGACTGAGCCTACATCCAAAATTGCCTAATTTTAAAAGTTTATATTTCTTAACTGTCTAGTTAGCTCAGATTGATACTTATATCAGGAGATACCTCAAGGTCAGTAAAATGAAAATCAGTAATTGGCCCATTTAACTTTCAGGTGCTTTCAAGACCCATTTCGAAGCACACCTTCACAAAATTTGCATATTGTAAAAAGCAATAATTTAACACCCATTCTATAGCTCTATTTAGTTTGCTTTAGTGAATCTCAATCTCTTTACCGATCCTGTGATAATCAATAAATGTGGCAGTAAACACAACCTTAGAATCTTAAGTTGTCTTAGAACTACAAGAAAATCAGTGCTCACAAAACCAAGTTTTGCACTTTATTTAAGGTTACAGTGTACCTTCAGATCGAAAATTTATTGAATTTTTTTTTTTTGGCGTCAAAATAAAGTTTACAGAATAAACTTTCATCCAAAAAAAATTATCGAAAAATAGTGAAAATTGACGGCGAAATGACGGTATAACTTTTGTGGGCGGAGTTTGTTTATATAGCGATATGTTTTTCTAAGCGCAGTTTTCTCAAATTTAATTTTTCGCTTGTAGGGGACACTTTAAAGAGCTACAACTCAAAGAGAATTCGTTCGATTTTCCTCAAATTTGGACAGAAGCTAGGCTAACATATAATCAACAAAAAACTGTCGGCGAATTTCTTTTTTCCCAAAACGTTTTCGTCAAGAGCTATTTCCGTGCGATCACTCCAATTTTTTTTCTCCCTTTTTCGAAAATATTCTGTAACTTTTAACTGCAATAGAATATGAGAAATCGCCGACATGCTTTTTTAGCGCTTTGTGTTCGAAAACCCAAGAACAAATCAAATTAGCAAAATACAATAATCGCTTTGAGTTATAGCGTTTTAAAGCTGATTCGGAGGTTCGAATTTAGACGTCGTAAAAAATTCGACAATTCATTTCATTACCAAATGGTTTCCATATTTAGATAACCAGCTCTATAAGCTTTCATTTGATATCTGGGTTTAGGTATATTAAGTGTAATCTTAAGACGCTAGAGCTGTTATACTGGAGACACCCCCGAAGGTACACTGTAACCTTAAGAGATTGTCTCTTAAAACAGACTGATGATTTTAGTTCGAAAAATACATTTCTGTCACTCTGTTGTGGGGTTATTTAATAGCCTTCACCTTAGCAGTCATAAAAATAAAATTCGTTTGATCCAAAAAAATATTCTATTATTATTTTTTACGATTTATTGAAGTTTGACATGGTAGGTACTAATTTTTTTGCCGCTGAGACCCGAATAAATCGCAAACATTTACGTCGCTGTTAAAAAATAAAAATTCACTCGAGAGGCCCAATTATTGTTTTAATCTACACATACATCATTGTAGTTTGCTCAGCTATATTTCAGATCTTAATTAATTTCTTGTTTTAAAAATAATCAACGGGTTAATTTTACACAAACGATCGGCTTCCGAGCGAAACACAAAAATAGCTCAAGACTTCAAGGCAAAATTTTAAAAATGTGGCACCTGATTGAAAGTCATTTTGTATATAAACAGGAACTATGAACTAAATGACCCTAAATCCTAAGTAAGAATAATATTTCTGGGCACTCCACGTTTCCAAGATTTACAACCGTTTTATTTTCACGAAGGCAAATAAGGCAAATGAAATGATCGAAATCTGCAGAAGAAGCTAAAAAGGAGTTTACAGAAGGGAACACCTTTCTATTTTTCTGTGTCGGCAGGTAGTAGATATTTTTTGTGAAACAAAAAAACGGTAAACTGCTCCTTACGGTAGAAAAACAAAAACAAAAGCAGAAGCAAATAAAATAAAATAAAATAAAGTGGAAGGGATAATGAGGGCACTATTATATCCCACTTTATTTTCTGCTTGTTTTGTTTTTGTTTCGTTTTGTTTTTTTGCCGTAAGGATCAGTTTGCCGCTTCTTTGTTTCAGTTCAAGTATTAATACTGATTTAGGTCTGAAAACCCAGATCCGGCCATTCTCGACGGTTTATTGCAGTGATCGTGCATTCTATCGATGTTTCTTTTTATATATTTTTTGTAGTTAGCCTTCGATCTAGACATACATCAACCAACAATGGTCCATAGGCCCTTATTACCGACTAAAATAATCCAAAATAGAATTAAAATCAACCATCCCTCTGGCCAGCAAAACACGAACGATTTTGATGAAACAAGAACCTGTTGTGTTACGTCTATCAATTACCTATTTACTCTATTTGGTTATTTTAACCATTTAATGTGTTTTACAACTTCTATTAATAGTTTTTAGAATATCGGGTTTAGAATTCAACTTAAGTAAATAATTTATTTTATGATTAGCGTCCTTTCTTTTACAGGGTGTCATATAATTTGAGACAGAAATCGTTCCTCTTTATAAAACGTCGTTATATCACAAAACCTCAATGAAACTCAGTTATAATAAAATGAAGAAAACTATTTACTTCTCTTGCTCCTTCTTTGAGTTTTTCTTTTGTAGCTTTTCCAGGACCCTTTACTTCAAACCCTCTATCATCAGGTCCCCAGCTGTTGGAGTATATGTCAATGTAATTCCGGTTAAATCCCAAGGCCTTTGCTTCTGTCTCATCAGTTGCCATTGCATTCTTGAACAGACGGATACCTACAAGAAAGGAAGTGTATAAGGTGTGTGTCGTTGGCGAGCCTTAAAGAAATTTATCAAAACTATTCTACTTTAAGTTGCAGGTAAATGGAAAAAATTAAGAGGTCTCCGTACATGTATGGTCTACCGTTCATGCAACGTGCATTGTCAGAAACTAGAGAATACACTGCTATCTACCTGATGTTTTGAAAACATGGTTTATAAAAACTGCAGCATTTTCACTACAAGGAGGTTTTTTTAACTCCAAACAGCCTAAAAAAGTGACACAAAAGATAAAGAAAAGGGCAAGCGAGAGAGAGAGGAGAGCAAAGGACTAGCAATAGTCGTCCTAGTATTGCGGACTTTACACATTTTTTGAACGAGAGAAAACGAACCACAATGCGCACTCTCAGACACAGGTATATATCTATATACATATATACTTCACAACAATGATAGTGCGAAAGCGCGCAAAATATCGCACGATACTTAGCCGACGAGGCTGTAGGCCGAGTCGGCTAAAATCAGGGGATACTTCGCAGGCTTGAACATTATTTATTCGTCACATAAACGAATTCGAATGTCTCATACATTTATACAAGGTACACATAATAGTGTTCTAACTATATATAACGATCGCAGAAATCAAAAAAAGGTAGAAATATATATCTCACCACCAATCCGTGCGTTGTAAGCCAAACCAACTCCGCAATGCCCGTTGTTCCCCTCAGCAGCAATAACGCCGGCACACTTTGATCCATGTCTATTAAATGATAGTCAGTTATAAGGACGCTCAATCAAAGCACATGTGCACTGGCAAATTTTGCAAGCTAGTGCTAAACAATTGAAATATATAATTGTTTCAGCATAATAAAAATAGCAATAATAATAATTTACAATAACTACGTATAAATTGATACTTAAAAATAAATAAAAGTTAAAAAGAATTACATTTCTATATATACATTGTTTCGATAAATGTATAATAATAATAATAATAACAACAGTAATAATAACAATAATAAAACTACGGGAAGGTACTGCTCAGTAGCTTTTATTTATACATGGTACATTCTAACCTTTCACAGTGGCAAAAAAAAAAAACAGAATCGCAGAACAGAAACAGCCTAAAATTGTTCAACTTTGTAATCATACGTTACGATTTCATCCAAAAAGTCAAACAATTTTAGCAACATTGGTGTGGGAGAAAATTGTTCAGCATCACTCTTTTTGTTGCATTTCACTACGTATTTACTTACCCTGACATGACATAAGTGTCATTAGGTTCGGGGATATCATCGTCTTCAACGAAATCTTTGCTAGCATTTCTATCCTATAAAAAGAAAGCGATTAGGTCCAAGAAAATTTTGGCCAAAGCCGGTTTCAGACTACGGTTCCGACTATCTAAACGACCCCTAGACGACTGTGAACCGTAGACTGCTTTAACTCCATTTGTATACTTTCATTCATTTAACGCCTGAGGGAAAAAGAACGTATTTTTTGGATTGTTATCGTTCTTGGGTTGTTGCTAGGTCGTAATACAATTTATCCCAATTTGCATTTCATGTACCAAACTCAAATAAAATATCTCAAAAATAATTTGAGTAGCCTCACACTATATTAGGCCTAGGTATGCCATCCTTTTGTAGTCAGAAGAAAAACAAAATACTACTCCCTTTGGGCATTAACAATAACAGCACGTACTGATAATAATAATAATAATAATAATAAAATACAGTTGAACTTGCTATGGGAAGTCTGTCGTAACGGTTATATTCTTTGTTTTCACTTCGCATCATCAAAACTCTATAATTTAAACAGCTTATTCTACACATTCTAATGACAGGATTTATATGTCAATATATTACATTGCTTTAGGGATTTGGCATTTTAAAGGTTTTGGCGGTGGAGCGTCAACATCAGGTGCGAAACAAAAACAAGTATTTTCACTCAGTTTGTAGACTTTCTAAAAGCGGGGATGGAAATCATTGAAGATCCGTTAAATCTTTGAACCGAACAGAAACAATTTTGAAGAAAGTCTAGCTGTATTTCAAGAATTTCTTATAATGGAAATTCGGTCACCACATTGATGCTTTATATATATATTTATGTATATATTAAGTATAATGTAGAATGTAGAAATGATAATGATAAAGATAATAATAATGTATAATAATAATAATAATAATAATAATAATAAAATGACGAACGCACACAACGTTCTCCAAATCAGTCTAAATATTATTTTCCCCATAACTCGATCGGCTATTAAAGATCGGTTGACAACAAAATTTTGCAAAATACTAGTCGTTTCATTTCGCATTCTGTGTGACATCTTTTCTCCGGGGTTCATTTCAAAGCAAACTGCTTACGGTACATTAAAAAAAATCCATCCTGCTCCATTTGCAATCTTGGGCATTTATCCGCTACATTAAGGCCTTTGATGAACTAAACTAAAATTAAATTCCTTATATTGTATCTAATTCTACAAAAGTTCATACAACATTTTAAGGGTATGCCATCACAAGAAATTAAAATAAGAGCTTACTCCTTCAGGGAGTAGCACTCGTTGATAATGATCAAAACATCAGCTGCACGTGATAGAGGAACTCTAAACGTGGTCTTCGTAAAAGTGGCTTTAATATATGTGCATTGATGGAACTGAGACTCGACTTTGCCGTTGTATTTGTAGCCCTGAATCAGGTTTAACGCAGCTAGGCTTTGTTGAAAAATGGACATGTAATGTAAATTTACCTGTAACTTTGGCTTATTGTTTTTGTTTCCGTAGCAAGAGGCGAATAACTAAACCGGTCTCAACACTTACGTAGGTCTTTTTCAGCTCTGGATGCGTTGTGTTCAACCCTTCGTCAACCACAGCCACAACAATTCCCGCTCCTGTGTAATTCATACCCCAGACTTCCATGACATTGTAGTTGTTCTCCTCATCTGCATTCTTACATGTTCAAGCAAGAAATACAATAAATTACCTCTGTTAATTTATTCATTCTGATTACAACATAGAGGTCAAACAAACGTCAACACATATTGAATTTATAAATAGAAATAATATAGATCCAAAGAAAGGAAAACGTCAGCTATAAACGATGAAAAGTTATCAAAAATGATGCTAATTATTAAAGTAAAGAGAACAATCAATGTGTAGATCTGGTAACACGTAGGCTGCCGTGAAAGCCTTCAAGAAGAAAATAATATATCGCTGAGGCGCAGTTATGTTTACTCACTATGTACCACTGCAAACCACTGCTTGGGTCATCAAATGGCATGTTAAAGTTGGAATACAACTGATAAGATTTGAAGGTCTGTTGCTCCAGCCAGAGTACCTGCGAAATGTACGCAAAATGAAAAGTTAAAATAAAAGCAAAAGAAAATGTGGCGTAGTGGTTAGCGCGTTGGCTGAAGGTCGGTAGTGTTGCTTCCTTAGACAAGAAAATTGGTCTCTCTTCACCAAGGTGTATAAATGGTTACCGGCGACATAGTACTGGGGGTAGCGCTGCGATAGACCACGAACAGCTCTAATAATTTCAATAACGTTTCCTTTTAGACAAAATAAAGTCGCACAAGACTCGCACACGAGCCACAGATGACCCACGAGGCCGAAGCTTAACCAAGTTTCTGTTGTATGAAGCAACTAGGAATATTGCACCTCCCCGCTAGATGGGTTGCTCTTCCATTCGCTGGTTCGTTTTGTGTCCGTCTTGTTAGACACGCTTTTAATGCCAAACTGAAGTCCAGATCTCGCCCTGTTTGATCGTTTTGAAAACACTACATTATGTGGAAACGTAGGTGTGAATACGAACGGATCCCGGGTTATTGAAAGTAATAAATATCTGATTTTCATTTACACACATTCATGCATTCCTGCGGCAAAATAATTGTTCCTGAAAACATTTCTTAGCTCTTACCCGGTCTTCGTTTAACAAGCCTTCGCTCAAATGACTGCTTGGTGATGATGAACGTTCTTCCACCTTATCACTACGGAAACTGTAATATGTAGACACAACCTAAAAGACGAGCGATTTGGGGTGAAAGGTAACGTACGCGTCTGAAAATTAACACTTTTATATATATAACTAGGGAAAAAACCTGATACGTCATCAATTAAATTATATATTTAGGCGTCACGCGTTCCAAAGCACTTCTCTACGTTTGTTATTTGACTGACAAAATATTGTTAAATTAATCTACTTTACGGGGTATAAGGGAGATAATGAATTTAACCAGTACCCTAGTTTTACCTCTGGTGTAAAAATATCGCTCTTAAAAATTTTAGTGTGAAAGAGTGGTTCTAAAGGTTAAAATCCTTAATTGTGGGTGGCCACACAGTTAAAAGATATTGAATAGTACGTTTTTTTTTTGTTATAGTGCTGTTTATGATGCTGTAGTGGTCTAAAAGTTTGATTATATTCCGATGAAATCCTAATTTGTTTACTTTTCATGCTGTGGGTTAGAAATACTAAAATGCTGCAATAACATCAGCATTTTAATGTTTATGACATAGTTAAGAAGTCAGTGAAAAAAGGTTAGAACTCAAAATGAAGTAACGCATCTTTGACAGGAAATCATCCAAAACGTGATTATGGAATCAATTTATATATTTTTCACCTACCTGGTTTTCATTTACAAATCCATGCTTCTGAGCCAGCCTGTCTGCTTCCTCTGCTCCGCCATTTATCTGAACCAGCCATTTGTTGGTGTAGATTTTACTTTTGTCATAACACGCTGCAAGAGCGAACAAATATATAAAAAGCGTCCAAATAAACATTTTTGTAACTGTCCTACCTCAAATGCAAGATGCTGCGTTTACTACTGACTTGCCAGATGTAGTTTGCTTTATAGTCTGTTTAAACTTCCTGCTTGTCTGGAGACTGTAACAGATGACAGGTGTCAACATGTGCATGGTCAAGCGATAGATTAATAGAAATTCAGTACGTTCCGGCGAGATTCTTTTTGACGAATTTGTTTCGTTGTCTCTTGGTTTACAAAAAGAGAAATTACGAAAAAAGTTAAACAGTGCTATAACCCAAAACGGTGTGGCATGTAATGTCTATATCGATCACCTTCTTTTAGAAGCTATTAAAATACCATTTAATCTGTTCTTTGAATCAATGATGCCATTCTATTGACCCCTCTTTGATACGTGCCATATGAAAAGAGAAAACATAAAGAATGCGAAGAAAACATCCGTTTTTGCATAAGAGAGAAGGGTAAAAGATCATTCCGCTTTTACTCCAAGCAAAACGCACGTATTTAGTTTTCAAATTCACTTCCTGTTTAGTACAACAGGAACTTGAAGACGTAACACTCCGTAAACGTTAACGAGCAGTGAAGAAATAAAATAAACGGACCTCTTTAATTGACAGATTGTAAGTAGTTACATTTAGGTTTGGAGTTAAAGCTGGTTGCTGCCTTCTCCTGCTTTCCCGTCATTAGCTATGCCTAATCATGACGTCACAATGTCCCTTCCCCTACCTTTCCCTCATTTGCTATGTCTCGTAAAATCTTTTCATGATTATGTAAATAACTGCCTAGTCTGATCAACAGGCGCTTTTGTGGTGCGCAAGCGCGAAGCCAATTCAAGGATGTTATGTGTATAGTGAAAACACGATTCTCATGTTGATGTTGACTTCTTTTTAAAGGAGAGGCTACGAAGCTTATTCCATCGCGCGAACGACCTCACGATCAGCTTTCACGTGTATTTCCTGTTTGCCAGTTTGGTAGTTCATGTTACGTTTGAGCGTCGTTCAATCTGACAAGAGGTCAAAACTATTTTATTAGATTGGCTCCTCATTCAGTTGGTAAACAGCTTAGAAGTTTTTATTTAATTTTCACTGGAGTATACTAGAGGTCATAAAAAGACCGTAATTACTGTAGTCACGTTTCACTATATGGGTTTTCTGGGCCGTTGCACTTCCCTATCAGAAACAAAGCTACCTTAATTTATGTCGATTTTTCCTGGTTAGACTACTGCTAATTTTTCACCGTCGGTTAACCGTTTCCTCCAACTGCTAAAAATAAACATTTGTCCTCGTTCAGATCCGACAGCGCAAGCAATTCAAGCAGCGGAAGATAGGACCGGAATAAATATACATTGCTCACAGTTTATCCCTCAAGTATAGGTAAATAAAACTCGGTTAATTATTCATAGACGTCTGGTCGTGTCCCCTGTTATTTCCCACAGAAAGGAGCCAGGTCGATTCTTCTCTGATATTTTGCTTATTTGAATCCTTACAAAAACCCAAGAAAAAGCGCCACTCAATTACACTCTCTTTTATATAAACGGGCATATAAGAATCTTTGAAGCGTTTAAATGCAGAGGACCACTCAACACTACGATAAATAGTGGTAACTTTCTTTCCGGATCTCCTTTATAAAGGGATGCGAGTACTAGACGTCACCCAAAGTGTAGATAAACAGTTTAAAATGCAAGGCTAGTACAACGGAAATTAATGGCAGGTTTAATGGCCAATATTTCGACTAGCAGAACTAGTCTTTTACAGGGCCGGCGTTGGAGTGAAAATAATATACAACGGCTCTTAAATTTGAATATAGATAACAAGTACATGATTGGCTAATTTGTATCACAAGGGTGATCCAACATCTTGTTTCATGTGGCGCCTTTGGGACTTTAGTGGTCCCTTATTGGCCGTCTAACGTTTTTTGGCCTTTTCTATTTGCGAGCTCGCTTGATTTTCAACCATACGTTGTTGGGTCCATTTACTTTCCAGATCCCTCGGGGATATTTGCTCTTGGGTGTTATAAGGATTCGCTCATAGGCTCTGATAAGTTCAATAGTGCGGTTCTAGCTGTCAGAATTGACGCTAGGGGTCACAGTTCTTAGGCATGGCGTTTTTTCTTTTATGCCGAGTGGTTTTTTGACTGCAGTGACGTTCGCACTGGTCAGTGGTTATGTTCGTGAGTTCAAGAAGTTTCGTCTGCTTGTTCCTTGACTGTGTTTCGAATGAAACTAGTTTGATAACCTGTTTATGGGATGTGTATTGAATATAAATACTGTGCATACGACTGTTGAAAAGTTAACGTTTCAAGCATTTTATTGAGGTTAACATCCATGTAAGTAGTCGACATATTTATCTGTAAATTTGACAATGAAATCTATTACAATCATATAGTATTGTATTTATACTCTGTGTAAACAAACAGCAACATATTGTATGTTATTAAATTCGTGTAATTTTTGAAGAAAAAAAAAAGAAACAAAAAACAGGTCACCAGAAACCATTACAACAATAACCAAACTTGCAACAATGTATTTGTAGACAATATAATAATCTGACAATATCGATGCAACTCTGAGTTTTCAGTGTTACAATCGTTTGAGTTGAGATTTATCATTCTGTTCTGAGATATTTTGCGATCTGTTGGATCGATTCTGTCGACCCCGTTGCTGATTTCTGTCTGACAAACCAAATTTATTCAGTACTGTTGAATGCTTTTGAATTCAAAGAAATCACTGAAGTGCAAAATACTCACCTTAAAATGCTTCTCGAAGATGGCGAAACGCGAACTCGTAAATGCAAGACCTTCAAGACCTTCAAATGCCGCAAGATGCGGGTGTGCGGAAAACTCAGACCCGGCGGAAAACTCAGACCCAGCGGAAAACTCAGACCCCACGAAATTACAAAATAAATAAACTTCACTCATGATCAATTCTTTTCACCTCGCGTAAAATGTTTTATTGTCACGCAATCACCCCGCCAGTGCAGATTTACTTTGATTCAATTTTGTTGTCGACAGAATGCACTTCCTGTTAATTGGCAACTGAAATAACAAGATAACAGCGAGATATTTATCTTGCCCGGTTCATCGTTTTCGATCAAACAGGGAAAAACTATAAACATGGTTTAAAATAGCAGCCGGCACTTCGGTTACTTTTCACTAAAAAAATAAAAAAAAAAGAATCGCGAAAATTTTAGTCAAATTTAGTGACTTGTATTCATTCATAGTTATCCATAGTGCTAGACAGAACGGATTTCCCGTGTTTGCGAGTGTAGAAGCGCTCAGATTTGTCTAGACGAAGTTGCGTATTTTACGCTTGAGCAAACACCTGAAGAGAGCGCCATTCAGGAATCGCAACAAAACACGTTAATTTAGATGAATTCCGAGGCTGATATTATTTTAGCACTGTCTTCAAAGCATGCGATGTGTCCAACAATCAGTTTTTTAATATTATTTCAAGGTTTCTAGGAAGAAAACTTCTTGTAATCTCGTGGGGTCTGAGTTTTCCGCACACCCGCAAGATGCTGCTAGAAGATGGCGAAGCTCAAAGGTGACGAAACGCGACCTGGTGGTTGCAAGTACCCGACACCACCGTGCGCGCTTGCTAAAATATTACCCGAGACCGCCGTGCGCGCCTAGTTTCGTCAAATCGAGAATGCTTCGCCCACTACAAACACATTTCTTACTTTTTCAACAAATATTCTTTGTCCTTGTATGTATACACCCGGGGAATGCTAGGATGCCTCCTCGGGTTTTGGCCTCTGGGCCAAAACCCTGCGGGGGCAACAAAAGGTATGTTGTGGGTGGACTGGGTGGAATCGTGGTGTTTAGTTTGTAAAGCGTCGTGACGGGAAATATTAGCGGCACGTTGGAATTGTTGGTTAAGAGAGGCGTGATCGAGTTTTTAATTCATTAGTACGAAAATTAAAACTACTGTCGGTGGAACAAATTAATGCGACGAAGACGGAGAGCTAAGCTAAAAGGAAAGGCTTTCTTAGTGTGTAAAGGATGGCAAGATACAGGAGGTGTTGGTGTTTGTCAGTGGGTTTAGTATATAAGTCTGTTTCAATTATGCCATTATTAAATGAAACGGTGACGTTAAGAAAGGGAACATGAGTTAATGAATGAGAGATAGTAAATTTAATAGTGAGATGAATGTTGTTGAGATAATCAATAAATATTTTCAGATGATCTAGGCCTTCGGTCCAGATCATGAAAATATCATCGATATATCTCCACCAAGTATGAGGTCTAAAAGGTGCGTTAGAAAGAGCATTAGTCTCGAAGATGCCTAGAAAAAGGTTAGCAAAAGAGGAGGCCATCCTGGTACCCATGGCGGTCCCGTGCACTTGAAGGAAGTGTTGTTGATTAAATGTAAAATTATTCATGGTAAGGATCATGCGTATTAAGTCACAGATGGTTTCAGTAGGAACGTGTTTATTAGTACGTTTTTGAAGAAATTGACGACAAGCATCAATTCCTTCATTAGTGTATAGGGATGATACGTGACGGGTGACAAGTATGGCATTGTTAGGTAGCTGACCAAGTTTAGAAAGCTTATTTAGAAAGTCGGTTGTGTCCTTGATATATGAGGTTAAATTAGAAACTAAAGGGTTAATGTGATGATCAACGAATTGTGAAATGCGTTCCGTGGGATGACCGTTAGAAGAAACTATGGGGCGTCCAGGGTTGCCAAGTTTATGTATTTTAGGAAGAATGTAAAAACGTCCGGCTTTGGGGTTAGTCTGTATGAGTTATTGTTTAGTTTTAGTATTAATGTAGCCGTCGTTTAACATGCGTTGAACGTAAACAGTTACTCGTTGTAGAATTTTATCAGTTATGTCTTCGTCTTGCCACTGGAAAACTTGAACCACTTACAGACTTCACTAAAGTTAGTTAAATCTCTGTAAAATGTCTACATTTCTTTTGTAAATTACGAACTCTGTAAACGTGCACATTCCCAGAGATTTTGTAACTTCGTAAAAAGTCTGTAAATTACAGCACATTTTCTGCGCTAAGATCGCATAAAATATATATGTAATCTTGATGTTTTTCTTGTAAATTTTGATTAAAATTTACAGAGATTTTGTTACAAACAACAAATCTCTGTAAAATCTTTCTACTTTCTCTGTAAAAATGGCACG
Organism: Dendrophyllia cribrosa; assembly: GCA_024195265.1. Lineage (NCBI taxonomy): Eukaryota > Metazoa > Cnidaria > Anthozoa > Scleractinia > Dendrophylliidae > Dendrophyllia > Dendrophyllia cribrosa. The sequence continues at coordinate 294,245 of JAJLRJ010000015.1, read as the reverse complement.
AGAAAAAAATCTCTGTAAACCAGTAAACATAAAATATCCCTATTATCTCTGTAAAAAGTGAGTCAAAAAAACTTAATGAAATGTTTGTAAAATGTACACAAAAAATACACAAAATGTCACAGGAAAGTACATACAATGCTTGTAAAATGTATGTATTTTATTGTACTAAATCTATGCAAAATGTCCACATTTTCTCTTTAAAATCAGCATGTATAAAAGGAACGCGTGAAACATGCATAGCATAAAATATCACTAAAATATCTGTAAAAAGTAAACGAAACATTGCATAAAATGTTAGTAAAATGTCCACAATTAAACTACACAAATGTCACAGAGAAGTTCATATAATGTCTGTAAATTTCTAAAATTTTATTGCAATTATAAATTCTTGCAAAATGTCTACATTACTTTCAAAATCTAGCTGTAGGAAGAAAAATTTTTCTACAGTTAAACAAAAAGAATTGACAACTTTACTGCCTTTTATTTAATAGGGGCCTGGTCGCACAACAGTCAAAAACAAAACTCCGCCCGTGCAAAAATCGAGGAAAACGAAAGAAACCGCTCCGGTGGGACACGCTTTTTGTGGAATGTTTTTGTTTTTATGTCATTTTGCACGGGCTAATTTTTGTTTTTGACTGTAGTGCGACCAGGCCTTAACTCTGAAGTTCAAATAAAACTAATTGCAGCGGAATGAAACTGTTTTAAAATGTACGATTTTAAACACCAGAGTTATACATTGTATTAAGTGAAATGAAAAGGTCTTCAGTAAGGCTCAGTTCACACTTGGTGCCTGAGAATTAATTATCGGCCACTTAAGGCTGGTTTTCACTAGCGCATAAGCATAAGCACAAGCCAACATACGCAGACTCAGTAACGTGTTGATCATTAGTGCCTATTGTTCTGTTTTGTTCAAACAATTGGAACTAATGATCAACATGTTACTGAGTCTGCGTATGTTGGCTTGTGCTTATGTTTATGCGCTAGTGAAAACCAGCCTTTAAGTGATCACTGGCTCTCTGTGTAAATGCATATTTCGTTGCTTTAGAAGCACTTGACCCTCAATCCACTGCTTTACATACCCATAACTCCCTGCTATGCTTGTTTCAAAATGGTGTCTGATGGGTGCCCAGTGTGTGACATAGCTCAAGTCTCATTGCACAGTACAATCAAATTTCAACAAAGTTACATGAAGGTGTTCATTAAGATATATTTCAATCTGTTAAATCTTGATATAAGCTATATATTTCCTCTAAAGGTGATATGCCCAAAGAAACCAATCAAAGACAATCTCAGGGAGAAAAACTGCATAAAAATCTTATCTGCGACTCTAAATAATGATCATGGTTTTAGAAGGAAAATCTAATAATCCGAATGAGTAGTTTTTTAGTAAAAGATTTTACTATAAAAATTAGCGATAAAAAATCACGACGTTTCGACCTCTCCGAGGTCATTTTCAAGTGGATGTAAGAATACAGAATTAGCATAAATATATTACAGTATAAAAGAATAAGAATGTAGAGAGCGCAAAAATGTGGAAAAATATGTAAATATAGGTGGTTTTCATGTTACGTCATCGCCGCCATGCTGGTGGACATAAACAATAGTTCTCTCATTAGCTCCTTTTGTTCGTTCACCAGCATTTGTTCGTTTCACTATTGTTATCTATGTCTCTAGAGATTGGTTGCAAACCACCTATAGGTGATAAAAAAAATATTAAACTAATTAAATAAATAAATAAAACAAGAGTTAAAAGGACTTTCTAAACAAATAACTTAGCGCGGATTGAGTCGCACTGTTTGTTCAGTGTTGGCTTGAGTTCTTTGATAAAAAGCATTTCAAAAATAAGACAATCAAATTTGTTCTGACACTTCTTTAAAATCTTAAAACTTCGCGCCATGTCATTCAAGTCCATATCATGCTGCTCTCTGAGGTGGTTTCCGACTGCCGACTCCTTGTGTTCTTCAATGCGTTGATGTAAGTGTCGGCATGTGTAGCCGACATAACCTGCATCACACAGATCACACTGGAAATGGTATACAACGCATTGTTGATTCACAAAGGGGCGGCTTGTCTTCCTTCACTTTGATTTCGTCCTTGATCTTTCGACTGGTGTACACAGGACTAATTTCTGCATTTATCTTGCGGCTGAGGTCTCTAAGTTGTCTTCTAACTGAGTCAGCAGATTTCTGATCTTTGAATGGGAGCACGATTCTGATTGGATCTTGATCCTTCTCGGACGCTTGCTGTTTTGCACGTTGATCATCAGTTATCTTTCCATCAATCTAATTCTTTCCATCATCTAATTCTGTATTCTTACATCCACTTGAAAATGACCTCGGAGAGGTCGAAACGTCGTGATTTTTTATCGCTAATTTTTATAGTAAAAATCTAATAATTCTCTATAATAATTTTGTTCTCTAAATCTCCATAATTTAATTAAAATGTATAAAAATTCTGATAAATAAAACCTAAATGCTGTCCAGTAAAACCTAAAATAGAACACACATAATGGCCTGATACATGGGAAATAATTCTATAAAAAAATTAAATAAGACATTAAATTCATCATTTGTACTTTCATGAAAATAGCACTACAATACTGTAAAGCATTTTTTAAATAAATTCTCACTTAACCCTATTTGACCTGGGGGGGGGGGGGGGGGGGGACAAAGTGCCCGCGCTAACTTTCAACATTCATAACTTCCTTAATATTTATTTAAACGCCATCAAACTTTGTGACTTTTCCTAAAATTTATCTGGCAACAATTTCATGACAATTTTTTAATCGCGTGACTTGATGTTTCCATGGCAACAAGATTTTGACAGTCATGTTTTTTGAAATTTGCATATTTATACCTTTGAATGAAGAAAAACAATGTTTATTGGTATAACTTTTATATTTTTATGACATTTAGCGTGAATTTATTGGTTTTCATTAATTTTGGGTGAGTTTGGACGGTTTTTAAGAGGTTTTAAAAAATTCAGAAATCCAAGATGGCGGATCCAAGAAAGCCCAGGCTGAATGGGGTTAACATTTACTTATCTGGGTTGGATTATAAATAAATAATTACATGTAATAAACTGTAACATTAATGTTTGCCTTGGCCTAACATGTATTATAAACTTCCTTTCAATAATGTTTCCATATGTAGATTGTATTTGACATATAAAATTTCTATGTAATCTTTTATACTTTATGACTAAAGCTTCTTTGGAATATGTTTGACCTTTTTGGAAAAGTCATGCCCAATTTGGTCAGCCCCTTTATGAACACACTAAGTTTATTGGCCTTCAGAAAAAAACAATGCAGTAATTGATGCATAGGATGCTGGAATCTGAAAGAAAACAAAATAATGCATATAAGTCAGAATGTATTTTTTTATAATTTGATCAATAAGTTTGAGAACTCCATCAAACCAACTAGTCTCACTACTGTAGCTTTTCAAAATTTTGGAAAATGTAGCCAAATAACTGTCCTACACTGTACACACTGTAGGTCGAAAACTTAACGCTTTGTGATATACAAGAGCAGGGCTTTGCTCTAGCAGTGCCTGGTGTTTCCTGGAAACTTAGTTTTGCCCTGAGGCAACTAGAAAATCTAAGTTTTTGCATAAAACTCGTGATGCTGGGCACCCTGGTTTTCACAGGTTCAGAGCTTTCAGTTTCCTGCAATCTTTCTCAGAGCACAGCCTTGAAGAGCCACCGCTCTTGTTTCACAACCTGCCTTATCTCCTACTCAATGTTGGCATCCCTGCATAGTAACAGGTAACCTTGCAATACAATAAATCAGCTTTATAACAAGTGCATCGAAATGATGTTGAATTCCCTGTATCTAATCACCAGAAATATCAATCCCATTATAAATGTGTTAACTTACTAGATTCTGTTTCAACAGCATCAGGCTGTTTGTTATCCTTGGTTCTGTCCTGAGTCTATAAATTATGAACCAGAAAAATAACATTTTTGACTGACAGTATACATGTAGGGTACGTGTTTTCACAAGGAATTAATCTATGTACAGGGAGTCATATTGGTGATCATTAAGTTAAGAAAACAGAGCATCATATCACAAAAATAATAAAACAAAGGACAGAGGAATTCTGCAAACTCTAAATAAGCTGTTACTCCTCTGGTTGGAAGGGGGAGGGAAGGGGAGGGGGGAAGGTGAGGCTACGTTTGAACCTTAAACACTGCTCTTTGCGAGTATCCACAAGTATCTAGAAATAATAACACAGAAAACCAATTTTTATATTGTTCTGACACTATTCATCAGTAAGGTTGCTTGCGCATGTGTTTGTTCATTTATTTCTTTATTCAGGGTTTAATTCATAAGTTCAACATACTTACTTGCGTGTTGTCATGCACAGTGTCACTGCAATCATCATCACTACAATGTACATGTACAGTATCTTCTTCTACACTGTACCCTGTTGTTCTGTTTTGTGATTAGAAAAAAAATATTGTTAGAAGAATAATGTCAGTTGTTTCATTGTTTACGTGTAGATTACATGTAGTATGTGTGGTGTCGTACCGTTCAAGTAAAGACAACCGTAAGTCAAACGCAACTTTGATTTATTGACTCCATGCTCGCACCGACTACAAGAGTACTTGTTCTTCTCGACCGCGTGCTCATATGATTGACAGATGTCACAACACTACAGTACGATCAACTGAATTGTTGATACACACAATGTACGGCAAATTAAGGCTGATGTTTTGAGGGCTAGCACTAAAAAACATTACCTTTTTAATCCTTTTATATATGGTGGCAATTTACTTTATCAACAAGGCTGATAATACTAACATTTTGTTTCACTCCCCCACCAATTCATTATCACAGTTTCATTGATTACTCATTTTAAACCAACAGAGACCTTCCACTGCACCCATTTCTCTTCCTGCCACCCAACAGGGGTCAGAAAAGGGCTCAGAAAAGGTGAAGCCCTGAGACTTTTAAAAAACAAATTCCTCAGCGAAATCATTCAGTGAAAATATCAACAACTTCAAAGCACGCCTCCGTGCTAGAGGCTACACTCACAATCTCATTGAGAAAATAATTTCCGAGGTAAAATTCAATGAACGGAAGTCATCTTTGCAGCAAAAGGAGAACGTGCGAAAAATAATTCTGCCTTTCATAACAACGTACCACCCGGCGTTGCCTACATGTAGTCTTAAAAACATCTTAATGAGCTAATGGCATTTAATTCAGAACCAACCATTGCTAAGAGAAATATAAAAAGAGCCTGGGGGAAATCCCGGAGGGATATACTTTCTGGCCTGTCAACACCTCTTTTCATGGAAATCAATGACTAATCAATGACATCAATGACTAATCAATGACCAAAAATTTTGTGGGTCATTGATTAGTCATTGAGTACTCATTGAGTATTGGCAATACTCGATGAGTAATCAATTGATTACCCATTGATTACTAACTGATTACATTGATGTCATTGATTAGTTAAGCCTGGTATACACGTACCTCTGGCTCAGACCATTCTACATCTTTTTCATTACTGCATGTTTTAGCACTGTACATGTAGTTTTGTCACTCAGTTTTCTAAGAAATAAAGGAAATAGTCACCATTTAGATAAAAAAAAAACTATAAACTTTGACTACATACCTGTACATGTATTAGACAACCAAGGCTGTGCTCTAAGAAAAATAGTTGGTACCCCGAAATCTCCGAACACTTGAAATCTGGGGTGCTCAGGATATACATGTAACTTTGGTGCAAAAACAAAGATTTCCTGGTCGCCCAAAGGTAAAATTTTGCATTGTTAGGCTGTGCTCTAGCAACACACAGTAGCTCATAGCATGTCACTTTTGACCTTGGGTGATCAAAAAGTGTGCAAACATGTAGCTTTTCACAAAACTTATAAGCTGGCACTAATAATGTAGATTTGGAGCACAGCCTTACAGCCTTGACAAGGCTGTACAGTCCATTGCAAAGTAAAAATAACATAATGATGCTATTTACCCACACGATGGCTACAGCTGTACATGTATGTTGTGCTTAAAATTATCCTTGATTCTATTTTTGTTTTATCCTCATTAGCAAACATTCCATGTATCTCACACAGACTAAAGAAAAAAAATAAGTGGAGTGCAACAGCTACATGATCGATCAACATACATGTACATGTACCTACAACAACAAATTAAAATTGTCTTCTTTTCTGGTGGGCCTTTCTCTTTACAAAGAGCCATCTGATATGACATTTGTGAACTACAGCTGTACATGCATTATAATCATACTAAAAAATACACCGAACTGAGGACATTTACAAAACACACCTAATTTTTGTCAATTTAATTTTTTTCCCCCAATTTTTCTGTCAGTCTAAAGGGTGGACTGAGGACAGGGTATACAATGTACATGTAAAACACAGTCTTAAGTTTTAATAAATATGACATTCAACATCAATTGATATTTAACTTCCTACTATTTTACACTTTTGCCAACATTGCATTTTATACAATGTATGCAGTCTGATTCTTGGCTGGTACTGTTGGGGCAGGAGCAATGATGTGAAGTTTTAGTGCTCTCCCCACAGATTTCCTTTGATGCATGTACATGTACAACAAGAAGGACTGGGCCAAGTCCCAAGCTACAGTGTGCTATTACATGTATTATGAGATGCAGACAATCCCATATCATGTGCTTTTCTTTTGAATTCGGATAAAACGAAAGTCTAGTGCAGTATAAACAAACACATGCCAAAGCCACCATACTGATTGTTTTCATTGTTTCTAAGTGCTTTGTGGATACTCGTGAAGAGCAGTGTTTTTCATTTTGAGTTATCGGTGAGGAAAGGGGTAGGGAAGGGGAAGGTGAGGCTACATGTACATTCGAACCTTAAACATTGCTCTTCACGAGTATCCACAAAACATCTAGAAATAATAACAAACAAAACCAATCTTTATCTTGTTCTGACACTGCAGGGATGTAAATAATAGGTGGAAGGCGTAAAAAATAAATGTCTAAAGACTGAGTTTTCTTGATTTTTCCTGCCTGGAAAACTGTGTCGCTTAACTCTTTCTCTTTTTTTTACCAAAATTTTCCGCCTGTGATGAACAAAAGTCCACCTGTTGGATATGTTAGTTACATCCCTGCACTGTCTTTTCATCAGTATGGTTGCTTGCACATGTGTTTGTTTATACTCCACCAGGCCTGTCAGTATTTTCTTGACAGCACATGCACAAGGAATCCAAAAGGAAAGCACATGGGATTGTCTGCATCCCATAATAATAGTAGCTTGGGTCCAGTCCTTCTTGTTCTACTTGTGTCTTGACGTGGCTACTTGAAGTTGAATGTCAAACTGAAGACTGTGTTTTATGCCCTGTCCCCAGTCTGCAGTCCATACTTTATAATGACAGAAAAAAATTCAGAAAAAAATATATATTAAAACTGACGAAAATTAAAGGTGGTCCATGTACCTGGGACCATGTTTTGTATACGTCCTTGAACTGACTATTGTCATTTTTGGTACTTATTAACTAAGTAATGATCACCTTTTCCAAAGGTTTTACCTCCAACAATTTAGCATGTGTACATAACAAGTCAATGGTCTTATGGCCTACAGTATGGTTTCCTGAATGGATGGCCAAAGGTCCCAGCAAATAAAAAGAAAATAAAACTGTACATGTACATGTACTTCATGTTACAGAACAGAACAGAATTGCAAGATTGAAAGAAATATTAAAATTCAAGTTTTAGTTTCTTATAAGCTTATTTATTCAAATGAGCAGGCTGAAATTGGTTCTGTTCTGGGTACATGTACCAATACACACGGACAAAAACAAGACTAAACAAAATACAACGTGAAATCCCTTGTGAAGACTGTGCATGAGCCCGTACAGTCACCAAGACAGAACCCTGAAATTCGTTGATAATCTTTAGTACAGGTAGCCAAAAATAATATTTAAACTGGTTTACATTTTTAACGTAAGCTGACATACCTTTGGGATCACAAGGGCAGCAAGAATGAAGCGCTTGAATTGGTGTAGCATTTAAGAACTACAGCTGTAGCCAACATGGCGGTCACACTTGACTTCACGATGGATGTAGGTTGGAAGCAATCGTATGCATAGCGATCGTTGATATTTTGTAAAAAAATTGCATGCAGCTTATTCAGAAAACGTGGAACGAGAAAAAGGCTCAAATCACAAGTTGTCTCTTCAAAGCAAGTGAAGTTTTGAGCGCTCAAAGCGAGCAGCCAAAAGGACAGTAATATTCTTGAAAAGTTCGTTGAAAGAAGCGCCAACACGAACTGCCCGCTGGGAATGACTCTCTTGCCATGATCAATTCGCACCCAAGACCTCTCGGCCGAGCGGCCTAGCGGAAAATTGCTTTGATGATTGCCTTCGATTTACTGTATTGTATTTTAAATTGTATCCACCATTATTTTTTTTCGAGCTCACATACGGCTTTTTCGATGCATTTCTTTTGAATCTCTCGTTCTTCGGAAATCATTCCTATTTCCGTTCCAGGTAAATCTTTAAAAACATCTCTTTCAAGAGCGGTTTAGGCAAGGCTAAATATTAAAATGCTGCTTTAGCTGTGTGATCCAAATGGTACATGAGACACATATCTCATACAACGCCATGGGTACCAGGATGGCCTCCTCTTTTGCTAACCTTTTTCTAGGCATCTTCGAGACTAATGCTCTTTCTAACGCACCTTTTAGACCTCATACTTGGTGGAGATATATCGATGATATTTTCATGATCTGGACCGAAGGCCTAGATCATCTGAAAATATTTATTGATGATCTCAACAACATTCATCCCACTATTAAATTCACTATCTCTCATTCATTAACTCATGTTCCTTTTCTTGACGTCACCGTTTTCATTTAATAATGGCATAATTGAAACAGACTTATATACTAAACCCACTGACAAACACCAACACCTCCTGTATTCATCTTGCCATCCTTTACAAACTAAGAAAGCCATTCCTTTAAGCTTAGCTCTCCGTCTTCGCCGCATTTGTTCCACCGACAGTAGTTTTAATTTTCGTACTAATGAATTAAAAACTCGATCACGCCTCTCTTAACCAACAATTCCAACGTGCCGCTAATATTTCCCGTCACGACGCTTTACAAACTAAACACCACGATTCCACCCAGTCCACCCACAACATACCTTTTGTTATAACATATAACCCAGCACTTCCTCACATTTCTAATATCATACGTAAACACTTTAACATCTTACTTTCCTCTGACCGCTGCGAATCCATCTTCAAAAGTCCACCTTTCGTTGCTTATAGACGCAGCTCTAACCTTCGTGACCTTCTAGTTAAATCACAACTTCCTAAACTGAACACATCTAATGAATCTAATCTTCCGCTTGGCTCTTACCGCTGTGGACAAGATTGTGCTACTAATGTCCTTACATTACTAACGGTCTTCAACATTACACTTTTTATTCTACTGGCGATACGCGTTCTATCACCTCTCACATAACTTGTAATACTAGAAACCTCATTTATATGATACAATGCACTCGCTGTCACAAGCAGTATATTGGGGAAACCAAACGACGACTCAGAGACAGATTTAACGAACACAGACGGTCAGTTGACAAGACTAACATCAGTTCTAAACCTACTACTGCTGCGGAACATTTTCTTTCTAATCCTAACCATTCTAACTCCGACATGCAACTAATTAGAAACTATTTACACTTCCTGTGACTCGATACGTAAAGCCAGGGAATCATATCTTATCTATAAAGGTAATACTTTAGAGCCACACGGCATGAACAAACGTGATGAATTGTAATACTTTTTCGTTTTAGTTTCCGATTTCGTCACATCCTGTGTTACTTAATATAATTCTTCTATATTGCGAAATTCTCCATGTATATAACATCGTATAACATATTGTTTATTTAGTAACATCTTGTACCTGAAGAAGGCTGGTTTGGCCAGCTGAAATATTGTGCTCAACAAAATATACGCTGTTTTCAGCTTTGCTTTAATCCAGGATCCAGCGTACAAGCAGCGGGATTCTCGTATACGGTTTCTTGCCATTTAACCTTCTTGCCATTTAACCTTCTTACTTAGCATCCAGGCTTTTTCTGGAGTCGGGCTCACTCTGCACGGGCCACGATCCCGTTTCACGCACCTTTTTTTACGCAATTCACGCGTCACATATTCGTTAAATTCCTTAGTCTGGTTCCTTACTACGATATTAGTTCCCAAATTTACGAATCACGTTTCCATTTTACTAACTTTCACGTCTCACGCACTGATTTTTTCCCTGATCACGCGTCACGCATAAAACCTTCGCCACCCTCTTTTTACTGAACTTATCATCACATGCACAAAGTTCTTGTTTTGTCTCATCCATCCACATATACACTGCACATATAAATTGGCTGTTTAAAAACATTGGCAGTAAATCAATTTTAATCCCAAATGAAAATCGTTGCAATGTATTTTAGTTCTGTTTAAATATCAATAAATAAAGAGAGTAAATATTTTTAACCTCCGTACATCTTTCCCAAATTTCGATTGACATACAGGTCAAACCCTTTCTGAAGTGATGCTACTTTTCCCGCCAAAAAACATCAACTTCAATAGACCATTTAGGAGCTTTACACATATTACCTATCACGTCTTTACTATATTTACCTATCAAGGGCACCCAACTTTTCCAAAATTAATCCCAAATGAAAATCGTTGCAATATATTTTAGTTCTGTTTATGATATCAATAAATCAAGAGAGTAAATATTTTTAACGTCCGTACATCTTTCCCAAATTTCGATTGACATACAGGTCAAACCCTTTCTGAAGTGATGCTACTTTTCCCGCCAAAAAACATCAACTTCAATAGACCATTTAAGAGCTTTACACATATTACCTATCACGTCTTTACTATATTTACCTATCAAGGGCACCCAACTTTTCCAATTCTTGTTGTTGTTGTTTTTTATTAACCTTACGTTCTCACGCATTAACGAGATGGCTTTAAGAGCCCTTTGATTAAAATATACCGAGGGAATCTTTTCGGACTCCACAGTTGTCAATTGCAGCTCCAAAACAAGTGCAGATGCAGCAGATGCGCTTGCGCGAGAACACAACACGGAAAGTAAAATTTGAACAGACATAATCAAACAAACTGTTGTTAAGCTCCGATTTCTTATCTCCTTGATCTTTCTGTGATAGCACGTACATATCAACAGACTACAAACCTCCCATTTCCGAACACATGCAAATAGGCAGATCGATCAAGTGAAAACAAAAGATGTCGAAAATTCTAAGGGCACCGTAGTATTTCGACTATGTGCCGACAAAAAAAGGCCTGCGAGGGAAATCGATATCATTTTAAGAAAAACGACAAAACGTTTTAGTTTGAAAAACATGTTTCGACAGCAACTTCTGTCATCTTCAGTTAATAAGTAATGTACAAAGCGTTGACAGTGAATATATAAGTGGGAACAAATGTTAATTATGCTAGTAACAACAATGTAAATAAAAGCGTGGCAATGTGAGAATTATAAGGATAGTTTCAAATTTACATATAATTGTTGATTCAAAGACGGTTTTTCTCTATGAATATGAAAAGCCTCTTTTATCTTAAGTTGGAAACTCGTAGAAGCGTGATCTAAAATATGGAAGCAATCTTGTGAACACAAGGTACGACAATGTTCAGAATTAAGTAGATGTTTGAAAATGTGAGAGGTCCTGTCATTGACTAAGTGCTCACGCACGCGTGTGGAAAAATGCCGGGTTGTTTCGCCGACATAACAGGCATTACAGCCCGCACATACAAACTTATAAACCACACGCGAACGAAACCCGTCAGGGACAGGGTCTTTCACACTAAACATGTTGCCTATCTTAAAGGAAGAAAAAACTAATTTTATATCCAAATCATTGCAATAGCGCTTGATAAAGTGACGAATCTTTTTCTGAGTAACGACAGAAAAATGTCCTGTGTAGGGCAGCTTAATGTAAAATGTAGGTGAAGTGGGAAGAGAATCCCGGGGACAATGATTACTTAGGGTCCCAGTAATGTAGCGGTTTACAACTCTTTCAATTAAATGGGCAGGGAAAAGATTCTTTTTTAGGATTTCCATAAGCTTGGTAATGTCCTCGTGTAGCCCCAACCAGGTGTTATTGATCTTATAGGCCCTATCAACAAGAGTCCTGATGAGACCCACTTTGTAAGAGTACGAGGTGAAACTGAAATAATTGGTTAATAACCCAGTAAAGGTTTTCTTGCGGTAAACTCTAGTTAGAAAAGAATTGGGATCATTATTGTCAATTAGAACATCTAAAAAGGGTAATTTGTGCTGAGCTTCTTTTTCCATGGTAAACCGGATGTTGGGGTGTTTAGAGTTGATGTAGTCAAAAAACATAATGGCATCATGTTCCGAGTGAAATAAACAAAAAGTGTCATCAACATATCGGCGGTAAAATAAAATTTCGGAGCCTTGAAAATTATCCAACCATAGTCTTTGAATCAACAATTATATCATGTAAATTTGAAACTATCCTTATAATTCTCACATTGCCACGCTTTTATTTACATTGTTGTTACTAGCATAATTAACATTTGTTCCCACTTATATATTCACTGTCAACGCTTTGTACATTACTTATTAACTGAAGATGACAGAAGTTGCTGTCGAAACATGTTTTTCAAACTAAAACGTTTTGTCGTTTTTCTTAAAATTATAACCTGCCTGCTAACATCAAGACCTTTTGGAAATCGATATCCTAGAATAAAGTGCGTTATTTTATAACGGCGGATCTAGGGAAGGGAACCCTACCCCCTTGGCAGTCGATGTATATAGTATATGTTGATATTTTCTAGGTAAAACTACATCTCCACACTCCACAGTTGTGAACTGCAGCTCTAAAACACTGAAAGACACGCGTGCGCGAGAACACAACGCGGAAAGTAAACTTTGAACAGACATAAAACAACATTCCCTCAGTTTAAAGTTAATGAGAACGTGATGTACTGCTAGCTGATACCACGTACATAACTAATTCAATTTAACTGGAAATTTGAGGCAAACGTTGTTGTTGGTGTGTACATAGATACAAACCTCCCATATCCAAACAGGCAGATCGATCAAGTCAAAATAGAGGGAGGGCCAAAAGATGTCGCAAATTATTAGCGCACCTTAGTATTTTGACTCTGTGCCGACTACGAACATAAAACAACATTCCCTCAGTTTAAAGTTAATGAGAACGTGATGTACTGCTAGCTGATACCACGTACATAACTAATTCAATTTAACTGGAAATTTGAGGCAAGCGTTGTTGTTGGTGTGTACATAGATACAAACCTCCCATATCCAAACAGGCAGATCGATCAAGTCAAAATAGAGGGAGGGACAAAAGATGTCGCAAATTATTAGCGCACCTTAGTATTTTGACTCTGTGCCGACTACGAATATAAACAAAGGCCTGCGAGGGAAATCGATATCCTATGTTATTTTTTTAACGGCGGATCTAGGGAAGGGATCCAGGATGATCCCTCTCCCAACCCCCTATGCAGTCGATGTATAGTAACATGACATTTCTTTCAGCAACTCGGGAAACAAGGGAGCAAAGGTGACTTATCATCATTCAGATATACAGAATATGATCAATTCACATCGCATGCCTCTGCGATCTTGCTAGTTATCGGCTAGACGTGACTGCTGATATATTCAGTTCAGTTTAGATAAAGGTATATTACATTTCCTTCAGCAACTCGGGAACAAGTGAGTAAACGTGACTTATCTGAATTCAGATATGCAGGATATTATCAACCAAACCAGAACAACAGCTTCTAGGAAATACTTTTCACGTCGCATGCCTCAGTGATCTGGCTGAGTTATCGGCTAGACGTGACGGCTGAGATGTTTTCTGTTTAGGAAATGGTTAATTTAAAATAAAAAAAATTAAGTTCGAAACCGTCCAAACTTCATCTCTCCCTTAGTATCGTTCTCGGGTTTTTAAAATGTACCGAAGGAATCTTATCGGACTCCACAGTTGTCGACTGCAGCTTCAAAACACGTGCAGATGCGCTTGCGCGAGAACACAACACGGAAAGTAAACTTTGAACAGACATAATCTCCTCGATCTTTCTGTTTTCTTTTATTATACTAATGGGGAGTAATGTCCTTGTAGCTGATAACACGTACATAACACTAATTCGACTGACTACAAACCTCCCATATCCGAACACATGCAAACAGGCAGATCGATCAAGTGAAAACAAAAGATGTCGAAAATTCTAAGGGCACCGTAGTATTTCGACTCCAAGGCCTGCGAGGGAAATCGATATCCTAGTATGTTATTTTATAACGGCGGATCTGGGGAAGGGATCCCAACCCCCTTGGCAGTCGATGTATATAGTATATGTTGATATTCTCAGGGAAAACTGCACTGCCTCCACACTTCACAGTTGTGAATTGCAGCTCTAAAACACTGAAAGACGCGCGTGCGCGACAACACAACGCGGAAAGTAAACTTTGAACAGACATAAAACAACATGCCCTCAGTTTGAACTCGATGAGGACGTGATGTACTGCTAGCTGATACCACGTACATAACTAATTCAATTTAACTGGAAATTTGAGGCAAACGTTTATGTTAGCGTTTACATAGATACAAACCTCCCGTATCCAAACAGGCAGATCGATCAAGTCAAAATATAGGGAGGGACAAAATATGTCGCAAATTATTAGCGCACCTTAGTATTTTGCCTCTGTGCAGACGAAAAAAGGCCTGCGAGGGAAATCGATATCCTATGTTATTTTATAACGGCGGATCTAGGAAAGGGATCCAGGGGGATCCCCCTCCCAACCCCGTGTGCAGTCGATGTATAGTAATTGCTGCCCGCACAGGGCAGCCATCCTAATTCTGTTCTGATACTTGACCTTGCAAATTTACAAGGCTGATGGAAAGGTAGATGGATGTTTGTTAGCAGTACCCAGTCCTCTCCGCGTGAATGTAATTGGTGGAGGGGGGAGGGGGGTATTTCTATTGTCGATTTACCCATCCGTCTGCGTGAATGTAAGCACGAGGTTGTGCTGGATTACCGAGAAATGGAAAGAAAAAGTACTTTAAGAAGATTTTTATGCCTTTAAAGAGGTGGTAAGTAGGTAAGAGAGCTGGGAGCGATTGCAGAATACCTGGCCTACTTGCAACGGCATAAATCTACTGCTACCGAAGTGGTTGACTGTGAATTTAGGCAAGTACTAGAATGAACCGCTACCGCGGTCCGCGGTCCCGAAGTGGTTGGCTGTGAATTTAGGCAGTACTAAAATGAACTGCTACCGCGGTCCGCGGTACCGAAGTGGCTGACTGTGAATTTAGGCAAGTACTAAAATGAACTGCTACCGCGGTCCGCGGTCCCGAAGTGTTTGACTGTGAATTTAGGCAAGTACTAAAATGAACTGCTACCGCGGTCTGTGGTCCCGATGTGTTTGACTGTGAATGTAGGTTCGTTGAGAATGTATGTTTTTAAAACGATGAATGCTCACCGTTTTATATTTTTCCACCGTTTTATATTTTTCCACCGTTTTATATTTTTCGCTTGACACGCTTAAAGAACGAGAAATACACACAATGCTTTTGTTTCGTTCTGGAGGTCAGTTACAGTTGTTATGTAAATAATGGACTGCGGACCGCGGTAGCAGTCTTGATTTATGTCGCTGAAAATGGGTCGGGTATTCTGCAATTGGACAATTTCCTCGATGCGATAACTTATAACGTGTTTTGTTTTTTAGAATAGTCTAATACATATTTGAATAAAACTTTAAACTGAGAGAATTTGCTGTCCTTTTTCCTGTGTTTGTTATTTCAAGAATTGGTCTGGATTTGCATTTCGCAGCTCTAATTTCCCTCGCATTGCAAAATCCAAAATGTTTGCGTAATTTTTCATATTTTAGTATTTTGACTTCCAAGTTAGTTTTTCAGGCTATTTTTTAGGCTATTTTTCATACGCAACTGATATTCGAAAATCGTTCACACTAATTATTCTAGGTTGGAGAGATGTTGTTTTTTCAAGTCTGTGTCCACTCATTGCCAGGTTTATTATCGTTCCTCGATTCGCATTGATTTGTTTTATAAAAACTGAGAAATCGCGCAGGAGTGAATGGGTTAATTAAGGCTTCCAAATGTGGCAGCACTTCACTTCCAATATGGAACCACTAGTATGACATTTCTTTCAGCAACTCGGGAAACAAGGGACCAAACGTGACTTATCATAATTCAGATATGCAGAATATGATCAATTTACATCGCCTGCCTCTGCGATCTTGCTAGTTATCGGCTAGACGTGACTGCTGAGATATTCAGTTCAGTTTAGGTAAAGGTATATTACATTTCCTTCAGCAACTCGGGAACAATTCCAAAGTGTTCAAACGTGACTTATAATTCAGAACAACAGCTCCTAGGAAATACTTTTCACGTCGCATGTCTCTGTGATCTGGCCGAGTTATCGCCTAGACGTGACTGCTGAGATGTTTTCAGTTTAGCAGGAAGAAAACAAGAAGAAAAATCTGTCAACCCGCAAAACGATTGGATCAATCACTTATCCTGGCAGTGCAAAAAACCGTTATAAATTTCTGAATGCACTTGTACAAACTACATTTTCACGTTCATCGGCGGCCGTAAGTTGCCTGATTCCAAGTTATCAACACAGAAGAGTTCTTTTTGTCATGAAGGTAAACTGTCTTAACCTCTATACAACTACCGTGGTCTCAATGTTTTATTTCCTTGTGCTATTGTTGTTGTAGCTCTTCGCAGTTGCTCTAATCAGCCTGACTTTTTCTGCGCTCCTGCCACTTACGTTGGGAGAGGTAAGTTGAGCATTTTTTTGGTACATATACCTCCGATGATTTGTCTAATAGTAAAAGTGGCCTAGATCTTTATCAAATTGCAAATTCTTCAGGATGCTTCGAAGAAATCGACTCTGTGAAAACTACAACTCAGTCGAATAAGTAACATAAAAAGCTTAAGAAATCTAACCAAAATTTTCTTGGACTTTTTGTTTCATTGATCTGAATTCTTCTTTCAGTTCAGAAGTTGCATTCATTACTAGACTATTAGTTTATTCATTTTTCTTCTTTTTTTCTCGATTCAAGTACTTCCAATCTGTTTGCAGTGTATATCGTTTTACTTTTTAAGCGCGGCTTTTATACTGCCGCCTGGTTAGCTCAGTTGCAGGAGCACCAGGCCAGTCTGCAGAGATAAACATTTTGAGTTTCAAGTCAGTTTAGTAAAGGATATTTTGTTGTAAACTTTATATCTGTTTTAATTTTTGTTCTAGGTTGATCGTTATAATGTGAATATTGAGGAAAAAGGGATAAGATTTACAGAAGAAATCGAGATCGATGAACAAAATAATTTCGAAGTTTACCGAGTTCCTGCTCACAACGAGGTTGACGGCTCTGATTTCTACCACGATTTTAAGATGGTAAGTTTTTTTCCTGAAAATTGATTTAATTGACTGTCTTGTTTAATTTCAGTCTGCTCGTTGTATGATAGACAAGAACTCTACAAGTAGTAAAATCGGGATTTTAAATGACCTTCAAGAAATGGTAGATAAGAAATGAAATGTTAGTAGTTCTTAGGGTGATCAACATCTTATTTCTCCTAGCGATATTAACGTGTTGTAAAGCAGATACGTGATGACAATGAAGAAAATCATCAACGCGTTGTTTTTGACCTTTTGTCACAAGTCACGGCACAAAGTGCGAAAATTAAATATCTTAAAATTCTGTGCATCTCTTATCTGAAAATTAGAGCACGAGCTGTCAAGAATGTTTTGTTTTTAAATTCGTATTTTCAAACGCGTATGGTTGACCATTCCAATCCTTTCGATAGAAAACTTTCTTTGCATTATACAATTTAAAGCAAGCAGTGACGACTGCTATTAAAAACACAGGTATTGAGAAGAATCAGCGAAAGCACTTTGGCTTTTAAAAAAGCCAGAACTTTTTAGAACTTCCTAGAATCGTATCTTAACTTGTAACATCGCTGTAACATCGAATCAAGAAAATAAGTTTCTAAAGAAATGGAAAGCTTTTCTTACTTTTTACTAAGCTTCTTCGTTGCAATGTTTTAGTTTCAGTTCATTTGTTTGTAAGTGTTTTGTTTCTGCACCTTATATTAATCTTTATATTAACGATTTTATAGCGATCGGAAATTTATGCCGTTTATGTTAGTGTGTTTAAATATTTTCTGTAGTCGTGACAATTGTCCCTTTCGTAAACGGTCGCTGCCATTTTAGCGATACTTAGAAAATTGTTCACCTATTATCGATTTTTTTTCTATCAGAAAAAAGAAAAATGCAATTAGTAACCTAGAATCGAACCCGGAACGTCTTCCATGCTAACATCCCCCCTTCACCACTAGACCACTGGGTTGATCCGGCAAACCCAAGAAAAATTTAATTATAAAGGTGCTTTTTTTAATGATATATCAATAATAAAATCTTACCTAACCGCGAATGTAGCTTAGATCTAATAATCGCTTTACCTAGGCCCAATTTTATTCGTCCCAATCCAGGCATAAACTAGGTTGAAATGGCATCGACCATTACAGGAGGCTTGGTTACAAATGAATGCTAATGATGGCATCGACCGTTTACGAAAGGGAAATCAGCGTAGGCGTGGCACATTTCCCTTTCGTAAACGGTCGATGCCATTTTAGCGACACTTAGAAAAATTTTCACCATTTTAGAATTTTTTTTTTCTATCAGAAAAAGAAAAATGCAATTAATTACCTAGAATCGAACCCGGA
Organism: Dendrophyllia cribrosa; assembly: GCA_024195265.1. Classification (NCBI taxonomy): domain Eukaryota; kingdom Metazoa; phylum Cnidaria; class Anthozoa; order Scleractinia; family Dendrophylliidae; genus Dendrophyllia; species Dendrophyllia cribrosa. Next base: position 275,476 of record JAJLRJ010000015.1, on the reverse strand, counting down.
ACCTCTGCGTGCTAACATCTCTCCTTTACTACTAGACCACTGGGTTGATCCGGCAAACCCAAGAAAAAATTAATTATAAAAGGTGCTTGTCTTAATATATATCAATAAAGGGTCACCCTAACCCTAAATCTTACCTAACCGCGAATCTAGCATAGATCTAATAATCGCTTTACCTAGGCCCAATTTTATCTAATAATGATGGCCTACTTTCGTCCCAATCCACGCATAAACAACAGAGAAATAGCATCGAACATTACAAAAGGCTTGGTTACTAATGAATGCTAATGATGACATCGACCGTTAAAAATGGCATCGACCGTTTACGAAAGGGAAATCAGCGTAGGCGTGTAACAATTCAATGTTACATGTATTTTGTTTAATGCATTTTATTTTATTATGGCAAAATTAAAATACAATTAAATTAAAAAAAAACTTTGTATAATCATATTTCTTTTCCTCAAAATCAGTCCCTTAAAAAGGGTGATTTATAAAATCCGATTCAACAAGTATTTTTGAAATAAAAAGACAATTAAAGAAAATGAAAGAAAATGAAAGCCGAAATTGAATGTATCAGACCTGTAGCAGATAGTAGAGTCCGTCACGCGAGACGGATAGTCCATCTGGTTTACGCTTTAGCATAAGGCGACTCATGTCAGTTAGGTAGAAGTTTTATAAGGATGCTTGAATTTCGCTCGTTTCGGAGTATCGATGCACTTAACGCTAAGTATTAAACTACAATTTTTGTTTGGCCTTCTAGCGTGTGACTGTTACCAGGATTCTGTCTCGAAAGGTCTGTCACATTTCTGAAATGTATTCAACTTTATCGTCTCCAGAAAAACTGAAAAAGGATCTTGAAAGGGTAAGTATTTTTCACTAAGCTGAAGAGGTAATAGTAAATTAATGACAGGACAGAAATTAGCAGGACCCCGTTGATAACAGAACTATGGTACTGAAAGGTTATCCCGCAAAAATATTCGATTATTATTATTATTATTATTATTATTATTATTATTATTATTATCACAATAATGCAATACAATACAATACTTTATTTTCACATTTCCATGACATTTTTTGTTACAAGAAAATATATATCTAGCTAAACTAAAATTACTAAAACAATAGGACGAATAACTAAATATAAATACCGTTTAAGGAAATGCCTAGCGTCTAAGTAAACCATACAGTTTTCTAGTTAGACACTATTATTATTATTAACTCTATTCGGCCTGGGGGGGGAGGGCACAAAGTGCCCGCGCTAACTTTCAACAATCATAACTTCTTTAATATGTATTCAAACGCCATCAAACTTTGTGACTTTTCCTAAAATTTATCTGGCAACAATTTCATATGACAATTTTTTGATCACGTGACTTGCTGTTTCCATGGCAACAAGATTTTGACAGCCATGTTTTTTGAAATTTCACGCTGGGTTTTTTTTGGGCGATTTCCGGCCACGGTTAAACTACTTTTTACGTTTTGATGCTCTGACCATGGAACTTTGCCACAATATAAATCTCCACATTTTCTAAAAAGTTACCGTTTTGGATTTTCAAATTTAAGTATTTTTGGCGGGAAAATGACGTCGCAAGTTTGGCGGCAAAATTTCTATTTTGTATTATGGAATATACAATGGCGATATCTGAAAGAGTGTGCAACAAGGATTTTCAAATCTGAAAACAAAATTGAAATATGTTGATCCAATAAAAAGTTATAGGGCGTTGAATATTCAATTTGTGCTATTTTTAGTAACAAAAATGGCGGGAAGTTCAAATTCAACGCCCCATAACTTCTAACTGGATCAACGTATTTTAGATTTTTTTTCAGATTTGAAATCCTTGTTGCACGCTCTTTCAGAAATCGCCATTGTATATCCCATAATACAAAATTAAAATTTTGCCGCCAAAGTTGTGACGTCATTTTCCCGCCAAAAATACTAAAATTTGAAAATCGAAAACCGTAACTTTTTAGAAAATGGCGAGAGTTATATTGTGGCAAAGTTCCATGGTCAGAGCATCAAAACGTAAAAAGTAGTTTAACCGTGGCCGGAAATCGCCCAAAAAAAACCCAGCGTGTTTGCATATCTATACCTTTGAATGAAGAAAAACCATGTTTATTGTTATAACTTTTGTATTTTTACGTCATTTAGCGTTTATTTATTGGTTTTAATTAATTTTGCGTCAATTTGGACGGTTTTTAAGATGTTTTAAAAACTTTCAGAAATCCAAGATGGCGGATCCAAGATGGCGGCCGTAAAACTAATTACCTAATAACTACGTCATATGACGTCATCGTTCCATTGTGCTGACCGCAAAGGAGACAGTTTTGGACGTACTGTGTACCCTCTTGGCTTCATTGTCATAGCCTTAATGTTCTTGAAGTTACGAGGGGGGGGGGCACAATGTGCCCCCCCCCCCCCCCCCCCCAGGCTCAGGAACTCCAAAAAACCCAGGCTGAATAGGGTTAAATTAATGACAATGCTCACATCACCAAACGAATACTGAATTAATGTCATCGACCCTTATGTCACTCACAACCACAGATATTGCACAACTCCCTTTTCACAGCAGGTACAAGCCGCAACGTCTCTTCTCTGAGGGACGCAATTGTTCTAATACGAAGAGCTAGCAGTAGAAATCCCTAAATTTTGTTTTGGGATAAGCAATGTTAATTCCTTAAGTAATGTGTATCTTAATGTGAATATACACTGTATGAAATGATCATATCAGTTTTGATCCTGGCAGTGATCTTTTCAACTTATGGAACTAATGAAAATTTCTGCTACCCTCAAAGCAGTGTTGTTGTTTTTTGCAGGCAGTTAATCATCCATTTAGACAGATTGAAAATACCGTATTTTCTGTTTTTCATTTAAGCGCCCTCCACTTAAGGGATAAAAATACGGCTAAGCTCCTCGCCCCACCTCCCCGATTAAATATGAATTGCGCCGAATTTTCGCATCGCATCCTTATCATGGCAACCCAATCATGGCAAAGCGCTGAACGACTAACAATAGATCCGTGAACACTATGTAGAATTAAACAAAACGACATTCACGAAAAATTTAAACACTTTAATCATCCTTGTAATAGTAGATCTTGTTTTGGTGGCAAAAGCATCGATTATATGCCATAGGCCTAAACTCGAGGTTTCTCATTTCTCTTTTTGAGCTCGCTCTTTAAAATTGTCATAACAGCGCGACTTGGAAATATCTAAACTGGGCCTCGCCCTCTATTAACCTCTTCCCCACCCCCCGGTCCATATCTTTTTGGTAAAAACTAAAATTATCATAAGCCACCGGGAAGGTTAATTTAAGGTGTTTCCCCCCAGTTTCCGTGTAGCCGCACCGAACATTTTTAACTCAAGCAGTTTAAGGCCTGGGTTTAAAGTCTATTCGGAAAATATGGTTGACACTTAATATCTTCGGCTAGATTGACTGAACCAGATTGAAAATTTCCTGAATGTTAATCTCGACGTCTTCTTCTGCCTTAACGCACAAGTTTGGTCACGTGACATGTCACGTGATCAAAATTTTAAAATTAAGCAAATTGGCGATATGCCAGCGAATTTTCTTCGTATAGTTAAATAAATTAGCTTTTCCAATGGAAGTTGAACATATTTAACCTTCTACGTTTGGAATGATTGTCCTCGAGTTTTAAAATTACAGTTATAGATAATCAAAGGTTAAATTTTATACTTAAAAATGACCTTTGTCCTCACAAAAAATTTTTAAAGAACAATGGACGATCATTCCAAACGTGAAGGGCTGGAAATAATTAATCTGCATCAGAAAAGCGTTTTTATTTGATGTTTTCTCTTAAACCCATTGGCAATTCGTCAAATATTTGCTATTTTAAGAAAAATGACCACGTGACATGTCACGTGACTTATAGGAAAGCTTATTATACTTAATAATGATAAGAACGATAAGACCTATCCATGTGCCAAATTTCATTTCAGTTCCATTATCTTTGTTAAAGTTATCACGAATAAACTGTTTTTCCCGGTAAGAGCCTTTTACCCAGGCCTTAAACTACTTGAGAAGCGGCCGCTTAACTAAATTTCCTTTATTGAATTAGTATGAAACTTACACAAAATATTGTACATAGTTTGAAGTTTATAAGAGTGTAACAATTTTGTAAATCGCATTTAAAATTGCGGAGATAAAAGAGAAACATTTAAATCACTTCAGTCTAAATTCCAAGCGATTGCGATGGCATCTAAAAAAAATTAAAAATATTACGATAAACTATAACATATGGCAAACAAAATATCTAAAAATTAGAAACTTTGTCAAGCTGATTTTGAGTAAAATAATCAGGAAAACATTTCGAACTTGTGATTTTGCATGTGTATAAGCGCATCCATAAGTTCCTCAATTAAGCTTATAAAAGTTTAATTTCTTAATCTCAAATTAACGCCAAAATGTGTATTTAGTGTATGAGATGAAACTATGAAAGTTTGAAAGAGTTTCTCGTTTTAGTTTTGGAGATTCGATTTTCTATAGGAAACCATAGTTTTTTGACTGAGTCCTTGATATTGTAGTTGTAGCACTTTTCTACATATTTCAAAAACCGCGAGATAGATTTTTTTTAACTTTTATGGTCGTTTCTTTACCCTATTCGGTCTGGGCTTTTTTTGCGTTCCTGAGCCTGGGGGGGGGGGCACAATGTGCCTTCGTAACTTCAAGAACATTAATGCTATGACAATGAAACCTAGAAGGTACATAGTACGTCAAAAACTGTCTCCTTTGCGGTCCGCACAATGGAACGATGACGTCATATGACGTAGTTATTAGGTAATTAGTTATGCGGCCGCCATCTTGGATCCGCCATCTTGGATTTCTGATTTTTTTAAAACCTCTTAAAAACCGTCAAAATTGACGCAAAATTAATCAAAACCAATAAATAAACGCTAAATGACGTAAAAATACAAAAGTTATACCAATAAACATTGTTTTTCTTCATTCAAAGGTATAAATATGCAAATTTCCAACAACATGGCTGTCAAAATCTAGTTGCCATGGAAACGTCAAGTCACGTGATCAAAAAATTGTCTTATGAAATTGTTGCCAGATAAATTTTAGGAAAAGTCACAAAGTTTGATGGCGTTTGAATACATATTAAAGAAGTTACGAATGTTGAAAGTTAGCGCGGGTTTGTGCCCCCCCCCCCCCCCCCCCACCCAGGCCGAATAGGGTTAATATTATGAACAACATTGTCTCGAAGTTTCATCTTGATTGAAACATTGCAACATGGTCAAATAAAATAATAAAGTTCACCTAAAACGCGATTGAGACTTTGTGCTTTGATTGCACAGTTGAAGGCGCACAAAGACGCGTTAATTATTCAGGTGAAATGTATTAACGCATTTCTGCTTGTTGAGAATTATGCAAATCGCGTTGACTTCTTTCTTTCTACAATTCAAAATGCCGAGAGTGTCCAGTGCACGTCAAATGCGAATAAAAAAGCCTGCTTTCAAATAAACGTCCTACTGAAATTCGTGAGAATGATAAAAATAACGTGGAACACAGTCCCTAACGTTACTCCGCAAAACATGATGGTCACGCAGAAATGCGTTACGCTTCACCTGAATTAATTAAAGCGTCTTTGTGCGCCTTCAACCGTGTTAAGGTGAACTTTATTATTTTATTTGACCATGTTGCAATGTTTCAATCAAGATGAAACTTCGAGATAATGTTGTTCATATTATAAAGAAACGACCATAAAAGTTTAAAAAAAATCTATCTCGCGGTTTTTGAAATATGTAGAAAAGCGCTAAAACTACAATATCAAGGACTCAGTAATTAAAAAAAAACTATGGTTTCCTATAGAAAATCGAATCTCCAAAACTAAAACGAGAAACGCTTTCAAACTTTCATAGTTTCATCTCAAACACTAAATACACATTTTGTCGTAAATTTGAGATTGAGAAATTAAACTTTTATAAGCTTAATTGGGGAACTTATGGATGTGCTCATACACATGCAAAATCACAAGTTCGAAATGTTTCTCTGATTTACTCAAAATCGGCTTGACAAAAGTTTCTACTTTTTAGATATTTTGTTTGCCATATGTCATAGTTTATCGTAATGGTTTTGATTTTTCTAGATGCCATCGTAATCGATCGGAATTTAGACTCAAGTGATTTCAATGTTTCTCATTTTTCTCCGCAATTTTAAATGCGATTTACAAAATTGTTACACTCTTATAAACTTCAAACTAAGTACAATATTTTGTGTAAGTTTCATACTAATTCAATAAAGGAAAGTTAGTTAAACGGCCGCTCAAAAATGGTCGGTGCGGCTGCATGAAAACTGGAGGGAAACACCTTAATAGAGGATATACAATACAAAATTCTGGAAAAAGGATACGAAGGCTGATGTCAGAATACTTAGAAATATAACAAACTTTTTGGCAAAAGCATAAACAGTGCTTACTGGTATAGCGACTGCACATACCAAAATATTGATCCCTCAGACGAGACATTTGCTCCGGGCGTGAGCGCTATTGTTTTGCTTTTGGGTTTCTATTGTTTTGTCTTTTGTTTTACGGAAATCTTTCCAATATCAATACTATCTTACTTGTTTATGTAACCTTGAAGCGCGGGGTTCCTTGATATAGCCGTGATTTCCGCTTTGCTTCTGATTTCCCTAGTTCTCAACCTTAGGGCATGCACTGACAGACGAGCAAGCGAACGTATTAAAGTGCCCCTGTGAATTTATTTTTGATTTTCTTTTTTTATATTTTCGTGTACTATTAGACTTTCTTACTCATCTTGCCAAATTTAAATACATTACGAACATCAGAAGCCATTTTATTTTAACATTTATTTCCGAGATTTTACGGCCGCCATTAATCAACCTTGTTCCAAGGCTTGGTTGCGAATGGGAGAAAGTGACGCCAAAGACTTAAACATACCTCACGGGTTGAAATTATAATAACAATAAGCATAGAAAATTGCACGAAGAACAAGTCCATAAATTCTCGGAAATAAATGTTAAAATAAAATGACTTCTGATGTTCGTAATGAATTGAAATTTGGCAAGATGAGTAAGAAAGTCTTATTGTACACGAAAATGTAAAAAATGAAAATCTAAAATTTGATCGCAGGGGCACTTTAAAAACAAAACACGATGCCGACCAAAGGAAGCCAAAATGCACTCAGTCGAAGCATTGTGCAGCTGAAAAGTGCAAAATGACGGAGGTTTTTTCTTTCGAACCAAAGCAAATTTCCCACCAAAATGTATACTACTGAGATTCCATTTGTTCCAAACCCGAGTGTGGATGTTGACAATGCGCCTGTTAAAATGAGTTAGGACAGGATAGAACGCTTAAAGCGATGACCGCGCGGTCGAACTCCATACAAGCCTTTATACGAAATTGCTCACTTCAAGGTCAAAATGACGGTACTTTTTTTCAAGTTAATAAAATATTTTAACGTTTTGAGATAGAATAATAACTATAATACTGGAATCCGAGTGTGGATTTAAGAAAAGTAACTCAGAAATGCGCGAAATTTTAATTTCCTTTCAAGAAGTGACCCTTTTGCTAGTTTTAGGGTCAAATTGGGAGCCTGGTGACGAGTGAAAATACCATATAGGCAAATGTTACCCAATTTTTTGCCATGATTATATTAGGCAAGAACAATTCATAAACGTTTTTTTTTTTTAATATTTCATCGGTTTTCTTCCCGCAGGCAGCTTCCCAACCTGGTAAACTTCCTGTTACGACAAAGTCGCATCTGGTGAAAGTGACAGGTCCTGCCAACAGACTTCTTCTGTCGAAAGAGATTTTGGAATTTTGTGGAGCTCTACCGATTTACAACACGGAAGTCTGGGAATATTCTGATTATGACCCAAGAAATAACACTGCAAGTAAGTCAGTAATCTATATAAATAAATGGTGCTACGACTAATATCGGAAAGCTATAAACAACTCTTTCGTGCAGTTTTACGCAATTAAGTGAAGAGCAACCTATTCAATTATACTGTTGTACTGCAAGAAAAATGTTTGAACTTTCTGCAATCAAACAAATAAAAAAGCAAAATTAAAATGAAATTCGAGTGAACGCTAAACGTCTCAGTTTTCAAAGGCTCCTATGAACCAACTCGTGAAATCGAATATGGAACGCTCTTTTGTACTTGGAGGATGTCGGACCGGGAGTCACGAAGTGCGAGCAACGAGCGCGGAACACGAGGCACGTGAGGAGAGGGAAGGAAAAAGAATAAAGAGCCAGAACAATAGTGTGTCAATAGGCGTTTTGTCCTCCACACGCTTCCGTAACAAATTTCTAAATCAAAGCTCTTGAACAAAACCTCTTTTCTCATGCACAATTTTCAGGGAAGTGGGTTGAAAAATCGAAGCGCAGCCTTTCAAGTGTTTGATATAGCCTCTTAAAGTGATCATTAAATACAGAGAAAACGAAGATATAAAATCGCCAAAACGCTTATGACTTTCTTTGTTTAAACTTGATGAAATATTAATGAGTCGAGACAGCACTAAATCAGATATGTATACGGTACTTCGGTTTTGTTGCAAATTCCCAGAAATAAGCCCTTTGAAGGAAAAAAAAAACACGAAGTTCCGGTATAAAGGAGCCTGGCCTGGAACATTAAAGTGCCTTTCACCCCTAGTAAGTTATTTTAGATTCAACTCTATGTTCATTGAATAGTTGAATGGTAAAATATTTCTTGTTTTGAACGTCGTGTTAGTGAGTTATATAGATTTGAATTTTCAAAATGCTAATTAGATGACGTCAACCCGGGAATCATTTATTATACAACTACTTGTTTTCACCTCCAAGTAATATTTTTTTACGAATTAATTGACTATCCACAGTTTATTTTTAGTATTTATCAAATTTATTATCCTCAAGCTTTAAACTGCGTATTGTAAATTGGCATAGAAAAAAATTCAAATTCCCGGGTTGACGTCATCTAATTAGCATTTTGTATATTCAAATCTCTATAACTCACAAACGCGACGTTCAAAACAATAAATATTCTATCATTCAACTATTCAATGCACATACAGCTGATTTTGAAAATATCTCTCTAGGGGTGATAGGCACTTTAAGAGGGTGTCTCTATAATAACCACCCACTCAATTTCGCGTGAAAAATAATTTTGCCTGAAACTCTAGCAAATGAAAGACTTCATCGAGGCTAGAAATAAACCAGGTTTGGTTTGGTTCAAAAGGGTTTTCTGCCCGCGCAAGGAGCCGTTGAATATTTTGTCCGGCGAATGCCCGTCGCAACGTCTCGAAAATTGAAAACTAGGCAATTTTCGTGTCGTTATAAAATATTTAATCCGTGTTGACTAGCAGTAGATTTTATATCAATTTGCTTAAAAATCTTTCTAGTTTTCTATACGAGGAACAATTTTTCTTTCAATTAAGCCGCAAACGCGAAATTAAGCATATTATGACCCCCACTAAACGTCACCCAACGAAAGCTGGAAATGGCCTTGATTTAAAAGCTCATTTTTAAAAATTGGGACCTAGTTCATAACTCTAGCCTACGCAGCCGGAAAGATTAGTCTTTCATTGACAAAAATATACAAAAACCTTTGTACCTTTTTATTTATTTCAAAAGTTATGACCGTTTGTATTAGCACAAGTGCGACCATTTGCGATTTTCCCGACTATTGCGAAATCGACCCATACCTGCTTCGCAACTCGGCTTATTTCCAGCTTCAACCACTTTCCAAAGCCTCAGATGGCTTAAATCGATAACTTATCCAGTAAATAGGTAGGTTTTTCCGTCGAATCTTGCGGCATGGCCTCTCAGTATATCGCGTCGATTATCAAGATATTTGTCACAAACCACTATAACATTTCGGAGGGAGAATAATTACTTTTTCTTTGATTTTTTTTCTCACTATAGTTCATTCTATAAAAGCGATACCGTATTTCCTTGAATAATAGCCATCCTTCGAGTTATCTTCCCGCTCCTCCGCCCACGAATAATCACCTCTTTTTGGAGGCATAAATCATCATCATCATCATCATCATCATCACCCTCATCATCATTATAATCATAATATAATAATCATAATCATAATCTCTAGTGACTATTATTCGAGGGAATAGGGTAGTTTGGTAGGCAACCGTTAGAGTCAGATGAAGGTGCTGTCCCTGACTTGCAAGTGTCCTGAACTTGCTTCGCCCTGTTGTACTTTGATTGTGCTTAATTCAGACCAACCTGACAGTCAGATAAGAGATCAGCTACTTAGTGAACATTTATGACAGGAGACATAATCAGTGTTGGTTTTTTTTCAGTTGTTAAAAAAGGCAACGGTTACAGACAACAGTTTCTGCCTATTTTCGTTTCCTTTATTTTGGAGCCAAAATTATAGAAGAAATTGTTAAAGGATAGAAGTCATTGTTTACATTTCAAGTAACGTTCAGCTGTGGTCTAAATAGCTAAAGGGTTGACCACACCCATGTAACATATAGTAAAATATATAATATTCAGTCAGATTGTTTTCCACAGAATGAGGTACTAGACTCTCGAGCGTATATGGCACGATATAATGCAATCTTATAGGTTTAGTATTAATATCTTTCAAAAACATGATGTACCCACTGACCCACTAATTATCCCAGCTTTGTCTAGGTAGCCAGATGAACAAGGAATTAATAACGATCTTTACTGAAACAATATACTTCCAAGTTTAAAAAAGCTGAAGAGAAAAATAGACCAGATAAAGTTGAATTACATATGTTTACAAAATAGCGTTGAATCTCTCAGTACCAATGTAAAATGTAATTATGTCCACGATCACGGAAGTTACGAACCCACTGGGACGGGGGGAGGTCGTTTCGTTTAAACAGCGCTCAGGATCCAAAGTTCTCGATCATAGACCGTGCCTAAGATGATTAGTGAATTTGACATGTTTAATACGAGAATCCTGGCGCCGGGACTTTACAACGACCGTTTTATGGGATCGCGTTCTCGTGAGAAACACACTCACATTCGCTGATCATGTTGGACAGTCACCGTGGAGTAGCTTAACCTGGTTCAGGATTTCCCAGCAGGATTTCTATTAACATGACATGATAATTACCTTAGAGATTTAAATTCTGTCAACAAAGGCACTAAGCACATTAACTAAAGTGTTGCGGCATGTCAAGCTCATCAAACGAACGTATTTGAAGACCTACTGAGTTATAATCCTGAACGAGGTTAATTTATTACAAAGTATCAACATCGGGATACTATTACCCTCCACGTGCGCGGTATTTTGACGCGACGCTTAATAAGAGAGAAAGAACGATTTTCGACTTGACTCCGTTTAAAGCTCCTGCGAGCTAAGTTAGAATCATCGTCGACTTATCTATCAGGTGAGGTGAGATTTATCGAAAAATAGCCGGTAAGTAAAGGTATTTATTGTGATTTCAGGCAGGATGCGAGCAAATAATGAAACCATTTGATCGGCTTTCGCGGCAATGGTGAAAACCTCGGCAAGAAAAGTCAAACTAGCTACTCTAATCTCGATCTGTAGTGTGTTTAAAAAGCGGATGACATCTTCGTGAATAAATGATATTCAGGATTGTTGTCATTTTCAAGACATGCGAGCAAATACATTTTGTCGGATTTTGGCGCGCATTGCACTATTTATAAAATGCGTTACAGTTTATTATAGTAATCAAATCACTGTCAGATAACTCCATGCAACACCAGTCCATCAATCCTAATAATCCTTGGATAAATTAAGTCGCCTTTTGTTGATTTTATGTTGTCTTTTCAGTTAGATATGTAGAAATAAATAGCTTATCGTCTTTATCAGTCTTGACTCCTTGAGTGACCTTTACGAGCCTTTACGGCTATATGCAACAGGCACACAATTAGGCTTTCGAAAGCCGGAAATGTTTCTGTCAATTTAGTATCTGAATTCCCTTTCAAGCGAATAAAAATCGATCTAATAATTTAAAGGAAAGCTTTTTTGTAGGAAATTTAACAGCTCATCACTGCTCAATATGTTCCCTATGTATAAGCATTTTGTTTTCTTTTGGCATGTACATTTAAACTGTACTTGGTTTTTCCAAATTTTGTGATCAAGATAATGGTTTCTGCCGCTGTTGTCTTCATGACTGAACATCATGTCAGGCAATTATGAGATTGACAGTGGCATTAATCTTCCTAAGCAGTCATTATAACATATAACCCGGCAAAATTTTGCCTATTTTTAAATCTAACGCAATCCTTAACAGTTACACTAGGACATTAGTTTGCCTGTTTAACTCTAGGCAGTCCTTAACAAACACACTGGGGCATTAGCTTGCCTGTGTTTAATCCTAAGTAATCCTTAACAGATACACTGGGGCATTAGTTTGCCTGTGTTTAACCCTAGTAGGCAGTCCTTAACATATAAACTGGGGCATTAGTTTGCCTGTGCTTAACCCTAGCAATCCTTAACAATACACTGGGGCATTAGTTTGCCTGTGCGCGTGTTTAACCCAAGCAATCCTTAACATACACTGGGGCATTAGCTTGCCTGTGTTTGACCTTAGCAATCCTTGACAGATACACTGGGGCCGCATTAGTTTGCCTGTGTGTAACCCTAGGCAGTCCTTAACAGATACACTGGGGGCATTAGTTTGCCTGTGCTTAACCCTAGGCAGTCCTTAACAGATACACTGGGGCATTAGTTTGCCTGTGTTTAACCCTAGGCAGTCCTTAACATATAAACTGGGGCATTAGTTTGCCTGTGTTTAACCCTAGTAGGTAGTCCTTAACATATAAACTGGGGCATTAGTTTGCCTGTGCTTAACCCTAGCAATCCTTAACAAATACACTGGGACATTAGCTTGCCTGTGTTTGACCTTAGCAATCCTTGACAGATACACTGGGGCATTAGTTTGCCTGTGTGTAACTTTAGGCAGTCCTTAACATGAGATACACTGGGGCATTAGTTTGCCTGCGTTTAACCCTAGGCAGTCTATAACAGATACACTGGGGCATTAATTTGCCTGAGTTTAACCCTAGGCAGTCCTCAACAGATACACTGGGGCATTAGCTTGCTTGTGTTTAACCCAAGCAATAGGGATTATAGGGATTTACCGTTAAAAGAACGCTAAGTTTTGAACTGGATTTCCTATTGTAAATCGTGTATTTCCTAAAAAAAAGGTGTTGTAGTTAAAGCAAAATGTTTCTGCCTGCATTAAAAATAATAAATTCAACTGCTGTATCCAGTAACTGAGAATTAAGCGGGATTACTTGAAAGCAAGTGACTTGTGTGTTTCTATTTTTTTTCTTTTGCAGATCGCATTTAATTTCATTAATGTGTACGAAGCGTATTGAGAACAAAACGTTTGCTGATATGATATTGCATGTTTTTTTGCGTTTTTGATCTAAAGCTCATTTTTAACTTGTTACTTGCTTAGTCAATGCTCAATGAATGTTTTGTTTTTATTTTATCGGGGGGTTTGGAATTCACGACAATTGTGCAAATGTGGTTCTTAAAATTTCGCAGGGAAATATTCGCGATGTTTGATGTGTTATGAACAAGAAACTGGTAAAACTGCAAAGCTTTCAGTCCAAAAAACGGAGTAAATAAATTTTTGCGTGTTAAAAAAGACGCTTGAAAGAAGCCAAATTAAAACTTGTAAGAAAATTAAAAGAAAGATTGGGAAAAAAATCCATTCACAACACTGATGACGATCGAAAGTTAGCCGCATAATTATAAGCGTGTCCGGATTGAGCCGACTTTTAACACCTTTCTATGTCTTAATTTTTTGGTCTACGTGGTTCTTGTTACAGGTCCTACTGAGATTTAGGTAAAACTTTTTACCTAAGCAGCGGGGATCCGAAATCCTGAACTGGTTTAAGCTCATCATAGTGAGTGAGTGTCTATGAGAGTTTTCTTTTTGGCTCTCGATTTTACTGGGATCTCAAAGTGGCTGCAGATGGTCTTCAACACGGCCACATTGAATTCTTGGAGAGTGTTGTGATAACGTTCACAGCGGTCATACGCTTCATAGCAGATATGATGCGAGACGTTTTATTTCACATGCTTCCCGATTTAGTAAATCATGTCTGTCAGTTCCTGCCTATCGGATATATCTTGCCGGCATTGGACGTCTTCCTCCTGGTCCACCGACAGCTCGACCACACCCTGATCTTTGCGACGCGTTGCTGCTAGCCGCGAGAGAAAGCTCTGTTCTAGTGAATAGACGTTCATTAGATTCATCTTTGGAATTTCGCATGTCTGCAGCAACTAGGGGCTTAAAAGCACCAGGGTGACACAGTGCTCCAAACTACAGAATCATCTCAAGGGTTTTATGATCCTCCTGAAAAGCGTCCTTCAGATTTCAGCAGCTACTTAGACCATAGAGAACCTTACTTGAAATGTAAACAATAACCTCTATCCTTTAACAATTTCTTCTATAACTTGGCTCCAAAATAAAGAAAAACGAAAATAGGCAGAGACTGTTGTTTGTAACCGTTGCCTTTTTTAACAACTGAAAAAAAAAAATGATTATGTCTTCTGATAAACGTTCACTAAGTAGCTGGTCTCTTATCTGACTGTCAGGTTGGTCTGAATTAAGCACAATCAAAGTACAACAGGGCGAAGCAAGTTCAGGGCACTTGCAAGTCAGGGACAGCACCTTCATCTGACTCTAACGGTTGCCTACCAAACTACCCTATTTCCTCTAATAATGGTCACTAGAGATTATGATTATGTTTATTATGATTATAATGATGATGATGATGATGATGATTTTTATTATTTATGCCTCCAAAAAGAGGTGATTATTCGTGGGAGGAGGAGCGAGGTGATAACTCGAGGGATGGCTATTATTCATGGAAATACGGTATTGCTTGTATAGAATCAACTATAGTGAGAAAAAAAAACAAATAAAAAAAGTAATTATTCGCCCTCCGAAATCTCACAGTGGTTTGACAAAAAAGATATTCGATCTCGTTCGTAACTGCGGGCGATCAGCGGTCTATTTTGAGCGGACCTCTGAGGAAACAGTATCAGACAAGTACTCGATCTTTCGGCGATAAACTGGGAAGATTTCTTCGACATTTATTCGAGTTTCTTCCTAGATATATACCGGATAGTATACTGGATAGTTTATTGTCTGATTTTTGAAGAAAATCAGCCGCGGGCCAATGTTTCAACAGGATATTTAGCGCGACATGCGGCCTTGGTTTCGAGTATTGGTTCGCTAACATTCCAACGACGCGATATACTGAGAGGCCATGCGGCAAGATTAGAAGGCATAACCTACCTATTTACTGTATCAGTTATCGATTTAAGCCATCTGAGGCTTTGGAAAGTGGTTGAAGCTGGAAATAAGCCGTGTTACGAAGCAGGTAAGCTATATTTATTGCAAAGTTCGCTCGAGATGGGTCGATTTCGCAATAGTCGGGAAAATCGCAAATGGTCGCACTTGTGCTAATACAAACGGTCATAACTTTTGAAATACTAAAAACGTACAGGGGTTTTTGCATATTTTTGCCAATGAAAGACTAAACTTTCCGGCTGCGTAGGCTAGAGTTATGAACTAGGTCCCAATTTTTAAAAATGAGCTTTTAAATCAAGGCCATTTCCAGCTTTCGTTGAATGGCGTTTAGTGGGGGTCATAATATGCTTAATTTCGCGTTTGCGGCTTAATTGAAAGAAAAATTGTTCCTCGTATAGAAAACTAGAAAGATTTTTAAGCAAATTGATATTAAATCCACTGCTAGTCGACACGAATTAAACATTTTATGGTGTTTCCCTCCAGTTTCCATGCAGCCGCACCGACCATTTTTAAGCGGCCGTTTAACTAACTTTCCTTTATTGAATTAGTATGAAACTTACACAAAATATTGTACTTAGTTTGAAGTTTATAAGATTGTATCAATTTTGTAAATTGGATTTAAAATTGCGGAGATAAACGGGAAACATTGAAATCGCTTGAGTCTAAATTCGGAGCGATTGCGATGGCATCTAGAAAAATCAAAACTATCACGAACGAAAATTCAATTGGCAAAAAGACAAAGTTAAAGCACTTGGTGTATGGTTTTCAACAGACCCAGAGCTAACTATCACCCTCAACTTTTCGGAAAAAATAGAAAAAATCCGAAATTGTCTGGGCTGTTGGTCAGTACGCAGACTTAGTCTAATCGGAAAAATTACAGTTCTAAAGAGCCTTATTGTTTCTCAAGTAACTCATCTCTTGATGGCTCTTCAATCAAACAAACTTATTATTAGAGAACTAAATGATCTTTTCTTTGACTTCCTTTGGAACGGCAAAAGGGACAAAATTAAACGAAACGTAATAATAAGGGATCTTCAAAATGGAGGCCTCAAAATGATAGAAATCGACGAAAATTGTAAGAGCAAATGGAAACTTTTCTTTGACTTTGAAGCAGATAACCTCGGAGACCCCGCTCTTTTTAGCAATTTAAATATGGCAGACACTAAAAAAATATCGAAAACTCTAAGCCCGTTTCTAAAAGAGGTTATAGAAATTTGGACCGAATTAAATTATCAAGAAAAAATAACGTCGACCGAATCCTTTTTCGCACAAAGCTTATGGCAAAACTCACTGATTATAATTATGAACAAACCGGTCTTCTATAAATCTTGGTATCAAAAAGGAATTTCTTCTGTTAGTCAACTCATCAAAGAGAAACCAAATTTGTTTTTACGGTAGCAGAATTTGAAAATAAATATTTCATCAAAGTTAACCCTCTCACTTTCTACGGCATAACATCCCCTATCAAAACACTCTGGAGAACTAAAAAACCGAACATAAAAAACAACGAGACAAAAGAAGAAACTTTTCTAACGGCCATGAAAGCAACCAAAAAACCCAGCAGACTAGCTTATCAACGACTATTAGAAGGGAAAACCAATTTCCCAATACCCAGTCAGCAGAAGTGGTGCAATGAATTTCAATGCGATTTAAAATGGAACGTCGCTTATCAGATTGCAAAAAAATGTACAAAAAGCACAAAACGTATTGAATTTCACTTCAGATATTTACATCAATCTCTGGCCACAAATATATCTCTATTTAAAATGGGTTTCAAAGAGGATGATAAATGTACCTTTTGTCAAGAAAAACCTGAAAAAATTCTTCATCTGTTTTGGTCTTGCAATAAAACACAATTCTTTTGGAAAACATTTGATTCTCTTTTAAAGTATCGTAACTTTGTCCCACAAAACCTCGCTCTCGACAAAACTCTAGCTCTGGGTCTAAAATAAGATAAATCGAAACACAAAAATAATATTAACTTCCTTTTCTTATTGGCTAGATTCTTCATTTGGATCTGCAGATGTAAGGAGAATCTCCCATTTATAGAAAGCTTTAAAGCTTATCTCAAACTATACAAAAAAGATTTTGAACCACTATCCCTAGAGTAACTCTGATTGTTTCTCTCCAAACTTTCCCCTGACATCTTTCACCGTGTTGTTTTTTCTATCGCACGTTTTGTTTTCTTTTTTCAGCAAAGACGTATCTTTTGTTTTTCACCGGCCTATCTTCCTTTGAGGCTCCTTAACTGCTCCATAATCGCACTTGTAACCTCTTTCTTATAACTGGTAGTTTTTTTTATTACTATTTTTTATTTATTATTTTTGTGTGTGTGTGTGTGTGTGTGTGTGTGTGTGTATGTGTTTTGTAAGCTAAAGGTACGTAAGGCTAAGAGTAAGTTTTGTAAGCTAAAGGTACGTAAGGCTAAGAGTAATGTAGTAACATGTAAGTAAATAATGTGACGTAATTTAGCTTTAATTTGTAAGTAGTTTTGCATTTTAGTTTCAATAAAAAAAAAATACACAAATATCATTTATGAGCATAATCTTAAGACTCATAACTACAAACGTCAAGGTGCGAACGGAAATCATACTATTGATACAATCAGTCCAGACTGGTGTCAGCCGCGGCAATCAGTCGTCTTCTGACCAATTTCAAGTCCAACCATTTTCATTCGTTATAGCTATGCACATGGATCTGAGATAACAGAGAAAAACAAAGGCAGTAAGTTTTTTAAATATAGATTGCCGCCAGTGCATCCAGCAGTTACTGCTTGTTAATCCTCGTGCTTTAACCCTCGGACGTACACGCAAACGTATACCCAAACCGTGGTACAAGGGGAGGGGGGGGTGTATTATGGGTTGTGGCGCTGCTGGAGGTCCGTGACGTCATCCAAAACGGCCGCCAATATGGCCGCAATCTTGGCTTTTACTAAAAATTCAAATTTATCGGAAAATTGCAAATATGCAATTAAACATTTTGATGCTTTTGGTAGCATTTTATGTTTTTTCGCTGAAAAAAGGTGAAAAACACGCATTTTTCTTCAAAAATGGGTTGACAACACGTTACTTATGACGTCATATCTCGTTACTACAGCATCCGGTTGTTGCCAAACTTTACCTAAATGTGTCTAAAGGATAAACGAACAGCTACTGAAAACGGCATGTGCTAATCTTAAATGGTCTTGAAAATATCGGAGAAAAACCTTAAGAGGCGGGGTGGTGGCAACCATCCCCCCCCCCCCCCCCCCCTTGTACGTCCGAGGGTTAAGGGAAGCCGTTCTTTTCCCATTTATTGGCCGACGATAACCGATACGAATATAAGAATGATGCAAATTCCATTGTAATCTTGGTAATTGTTAGAGGGTTTTCTCGGCGGCCATATTGGAGGTATAAAACCAAATGAAGTTTGCGTACTTTTGGAAATGTATTCTATTTTTATGCAAACGTTTCTTTTGTTTTGTATCTTCCATATGGCCGCCATGAAAACACTATTGTAATAGTCGGAGTTCCGTTTCCGCGAAATTTCCGTGATCAATGACGTCATTCATTGTTTACTAAAGAAATAAAAAACGCTCGAGTGCATTGTTGAGTTATATAAGCACGCGGAAATTTTTAAGCTCATGCTTCTCTGCACTTCTCGAGTGTCCTTAAAAACTACCAAGTGCTTATATAATTCAACAATGCACGTGAAACGAAGAATACAAAATATATTTTAAGCTTAGAAAAACAGCATTTTAATAAAAAAAACTATCAAACACCTTGCCCTGGCAGATAATAGCGTTATTAACATGGATAGTCAGATCTTAGAAGAAGCAAAAACCTTCTACCAGAGTCTATATTCTTCGACTAATACACAATTTAATGCTGCTTTATACGAAACGATTTTCTTCCCAGAAGGAAATACTCTAACCCTAAATGAGATAGAGTAAAACAGTGGAAAGGCCCGTTGACTGAAATTGAATGGTTTGAAAGATTACAATCAATGAATACAAATAAAAGACCTGCAAGTGACGGCCTCCCAGCCGAAGTATATATAGTATTCTGGAATGACATCCATCATTACCTACTGAACGCCTTAAACTGTGCACATGCGAAGGGCCTTCTATCATTTACACAAAGGAGAGGATTGATAACCCTCATACCAAAGAAGAACAAACCTGCTCATCTCTTAAAGAACTGGAGGCCTTATTACTCTTTTAACTGTGATTACAAAATAGCAACGAAATCCATTGCTACTCGATTACGAAAAGTCCTACCAAAGATTATTAAGAGCGCCTGACCGTAAAAATCAGACAAATTTGAAATCTGTTGGCAAGTAATAAAAAGTCGATTTCTTTCATATTTTAAATTTAGATAGATTAAGGGCCCATTATAGTATTCCGTTGCTAGGTAATGCGGTTGCTATGCAGAGCTAAATCAAGTACAATTTTACTTCCGGTGAAAGTGACAGGCAGCTTCGCGCGAGAGTCCGTACAAATTCAAAACTGTCCTAAACAATGCCAAATTTGATGTTCGTCTCGTTCAACTCCTGAATTCTTGGTTAGTACTTAAACTTATTTGAAGCTGGATATTTTTTCTCTGGAAAGATTCGTCTTGGACGGTTTTCAAGCTGATTCAAAACGTAGAAATAACTGAAGGAGTAAGAACGCTCAACTTATCAGTTCACAGATATCGGAATCTGCTGAAAGTTTATTCCTACTGCTTCAGTCTTCGTACCGTTTTTTCGTTTCTTTTTGTCAATGCTGACCAGGTCAACTGCCGAGGAATTCTGGACTGAGAAGTTAGAGGATATATCTGGAGCCAACCTGTGAGTAAGATGTTAACATTTGCAGAAAAGTGCTCGAGTTTTTACAATTTCAACGCGAAGCGTAACGCGTTTGTTTTTCTCGTAGCTACAGTTTTTATGTATTTTTCAAGGCCGATTTCGTATAAACTTAGAAGCCGTCAAAGTTGTACAGATTTCAACGAAGTGTGAATGAACAAAGTACAATGAGTTCAAATTTGTTTGATGGAAATTATTAATAAAAAAATTATTTTCAATTCGTTTAGTTTTATTACTCGTACGTTTTTCCGTCCGTGGAAGATTGTTTAACTTCGGGATTAACTGATAAATTGTCATTGTGTGTTGATACGATGCAACTTCAGGCAAAAACATCAGTGAAAAAATAAAAAAAACTTCAAAAGTAAGACAGTGCGTTGTACCTATTGAAAAAAGATGTTTACGTTTTAGATTTATATTTTCATTGAATGAAAACAAATTGAAGCATCGATTTAGATGGATTCGACGCTGGTGTTGCATAAGGTTTCTTGTTATTCAAAACACGGACTTCAACCTTGGACTTTTGTCTTTTGACTTCGCCTATTCTGCCTTCCACTTTAATGATAATCGAGTACTTCTTAACTGTATGATTTCTTTCGAGCTATTACGCCAAAAATGGCCACTTAACTGAGATAACCGTTTGCACATAAAACAAATTAAACGGCGCATAATTTTGGGCAAACAAAACAAAATAACATTGCATCTTTTCCGTTACGATCTGTATATAACTTAAAAAATTGCATGTGATAAAATCAAAAGCACAAAACTAATAAGCTTCTGATAAAACAAATAGGACTGCTCTAATGGCTTTGTTGCTATTTTAGAGGGAGAAAAAAATTGTCAATGGAGGATATCTAGTAATTATATTGACCTCTATATTTTTTGCTCCTAAGATTGTCGACTGTTGTTTGAAAAGAAAGAGAAAGAAAACTGAGTTTCTTTCTTTTTTATGTAAGTGCCATACAGCTCTTCCAATTCAAGGGAAACCGTCTCACAGATGCGTGAGTTCCCAAAACAATGCTTTGGACGTTTTGGATTTGAAGGCATTTTCCTGCTCACCCATGCCTGCTAAAGTGATCGAAGGCTTGTGATCTGACAGACACAGGCATGACTCGTTTCTCCTTGTCTGCAAAGAAAGGCAACTTTTTCGAGTGAAGGTTGAAACGTACTTCACAAACGATAACCATACTCAACAAATCGTAACAAAATGAAGGTCTTACTTCAAGAGTTCGGCAGTTTCCAATTTATAGCACAGGAAGCCCAGGCTGACAACAGGCCACCTACTTCCGGTAAAGACAAAGGCGAACCTAACTCGGCGCAAATAGAGGCTAATTTATTTTAAAAAAATTCAATCGAAAGTTAAAAGCTTTTTCGTGAAACGTAAGCATGCTTTTTGCGAAAAATCAAAAAACAAAAAATTAAGACGCAAAAACGTGGTTTTGAGAACACATTTTTCCTCATATTATTTTTACTTTTCATCCTTAAAGAAAACGCATGCTTACGATTTTTTTAAATGGTGTATAAAATCAAATTATGCAAAACATTTTTGATAAAACTGTAAGTTTCTGAAGTTACGCTCATTTTTCTGTTTTGGGTCACGTGACATTGGGCGTGGCCTAATGACGTCACAACCCGAACCACAGGTGTACTTAAAGATTGCTGTTCAAATTTGGTCACATATAAGGAAAAATTTGCCGAGCTAGAGCAAACTGATTTTTCCCTAGCAACGGCCTGAAAAGATAGTATAATGGGCCCTTAAGGTATAGCAAAAATCACTTGATACCTTTTTCGTCCAAATATCTTTTCATTTAAAAAAAAATTTCAAAAAACGAAAGTTCGTTAAAATCGCCATTTGAGGTGGAAAAGTATTGCACAATTTTGACGGTCTCGCTTGCAAAAACGGGTAACGCTACAGTATTTAAAACATAAAAATCTTATTTTGCAATATTTAAATATCTAGTAGAGTGATTTAGGGAATTATTTTGTTCTTTGCTTGCAAAATAATTTTATTTCGGAGACCTACACTTTACTTCTTAAAAAGTACCTCGTAAACAAAACAATTTTTCACCATGTGCTGCTAAACCTTCAAACGGATTAAGTTTCTGTTGGCTAATTTTTATAAAGATGATCTCAAGGTTGCCGTAAAAATTTCTTTGGGCAAATGATTCAGAGCGACGCGAGAGCATTTCAAAGTTTGTTACTCATGCGCAAAGCGGCATGAGGTAAGGTTCCGGCTTCGTTTTTCTCCGTCATTTTTTTGGTGTCATATTTGTGCATGCAAATTTATGCACGCATATATTATTACTAACCGGGTCGTCAGGTTACATACAAATTTTACAAAAATGGCTTCCGCGCTCGGCAATGTGCTTGGTTTTTAAAACCATATTATCGGAGTAATAACGTATAACACACTTTTAAAATACTCAAAATGGAAAGAGAAGGCTTTAAAGAATACACAGAAGCCGTTGCAGTTGAGAAAAAGGAGAGCTTTAAGCGACGAAAACTTCATACATTTTTGTCTTCAATGCGGGGCTGTTTCTTTCGAAGAAGCGGAGTTTTAAAGAATTTTCAAGCAGCCGAGTCAAGCCGAGGTACTTTACCGTAAAAGAAGTTAGATTTGTCCATGGGAATTTATGTTGATATCAATTTGTGATTGACTTTTTGTTTGTGTTCTCGTTAGGTTTGGAGAAATGTTTATAAAACGTGCTCAAATTCAGTCGTAATAATATCTGATATTATGTAAACAAAACAAGACCTAATTTTACAGTTCTAACTTCACACTCGTCGCCTCGCTAAAATTAAAAAATAGCCCGGTCGTTTACTGATTTCATTGCTTCTAAAAGTAGTGTTTTCAAATGTAACGTAAAGAAGTCACGGTTTGGGAAATAAAAAGACGAGTGTGTATTTCATCCGGAATCAATAAATTAAATATTCAAAGCGAGTACAGTTGTCAACAGACGGACGCGTAATACTGTTTTTGAGAATTGCTAAAATTGAAAAATAGCCCAGTCGTTTACTGATTTCTGCTTTTCAAAGTAGTCTTTTCAAATGTAACACAAATAAGTCCCTGTTTGGGAAATATTACACGAATGTGGATTTGATCAAGAATCAATGAATTAAATATTCACGGCGAGTTCTTTAGTGTGTCACGCAAAATTCGTTGAGAGGGAAGGGGTGCGTGACCCATTTAAAATAAACCGTAAAACTTTCTTATGCAAGCGCATGAGTATAGGCTACCAGTGTAGCCTCTTGTTAAAATTAGAGTTATTTGACCTTACGAGGTCAACTATCAATTTGCAGGTCACACAAACATTTAACTTTCCACCACATGTCAACACAAATAAGGTTAAAGTAGCCACATAGAAAAAAATGTTTTGAAATTTTCTTACCTTATTTGTTGTAGAAGACTTATCTAGAGATCATTTTCTTGCAGTTTTTCACCGTTCATCGTATGTCCTTTAGCCTTGTTTACAACGTCCGATACTTTCGACACTTTGCAGTATCACGGCATCTATTCAAAGGGCTAAGTACTTTTTGGAGCGTTCCTCGGTTTTGTAGTGCGCTAAAAGATTTGAAATAAACGTTACTTTGAAGTACAAACAAAACGTGCGGCATTTGCTTTCAGTCTTTTTTCAGTTATGTCAGGCAACGCAGTTTTGTTTGCATTTATTAAAGGGGTAGGGTGCGAATAAGGCAATTAAATTGAAATACTTTTGCAAGTAAAAAAAATACTGTTTAGAAATGTATTTCTAATTCAGCACCATTTAATTTTCTTCGTTAGTCAATGTGTTCTAAAATATATTAATTGGTAGCAACAGCCTTTTGCGAGCAACGATTTTTAACTCCTCTCCCCTGTCTTGCCTTCCATATTCAATAATCATATTGGATGCCTTTTTCTCGTTTCCAAAATTTACCTTCTTACCATACGAGTCGAGGTGCTCTACTTGAGTATACCAGGGCTTCCTGTGGATAGCATCATGCATGTGATCTCTTTTTCACTATAAATTTCCAGTTGCGGATCCAGCTTGCTCATAAGGAGAGGGGGTGGGAGGGGGAGTGAAAATGGTTCTGAAAAAAAGTTCGGTCCCTCGAGCCTTTTTCTTCGCCAAAAAAGGGATGGAAAGCGGCTGCTTCCCTAGATCCGCCACCGAACTTAATTCGACAACTTTAGTTACAACTTCTTCCTTTATATTTCTAGTAAACAACGCTGCTCGACATAAAATAAGTTCAATCTCATCTTTGGGTCCGGTAAATTTCAAGACAGACTTGCAATTAGAGATGTCCTTTGTGCACGAAATCCGTTCCACGCTTTCGATCGCGAATCAGTGTCATAACCACAAACTCCACCAAGAGACTAAAACGAACAAGTGCCTTCCATTTTTGTGTAATACCTGGAACTGAACTCGAATCTTTGATGTACAAAAACATGCACTTTAGCGCCGCCTTCAACTAAACAAAGGCACTAGGTAATTAGCATAACCAGGTAATGTTTACTTTTTTTGTCAACTGCATGATTTAAACAGCATTTATATTTCTTCTGGACAATTGGCGATTACTGTATTAAACTTAGTAAGTTCTTCAATTTTCAGATATTTTTTTCGTTATCAACTTTAAAATCTGAGCGGGTTTCTAATTATTTTGCTCCTGCCAAAAAATACTTAGGTTTACTTAGTTTGTAACACCGACAATGGATTAGCCAAACATTAGTCCCATTTAGTCAAATTTTAAATTAAAGAAAATGTAACAAATGGTTCTGAATTAAGGCATGAGATGAATTTGAAGTAAGACTGGGAGAAGCCGCCTAGTTTTACGCAACAGTGGCATGATATTCTCAAATGTTTTGTTCATTGTCTATGGCATAAGCTGTGCACGTGGACAGACATATGATCTTGAGGTCATATCCGGGGTTTATAACCAAGTTCACATTAGTAAAGTGCTAACTCAGTCAGGTTAGTCACTCGAACTTGCTGCTACACTGTGCTGACGAGCCGCAATAACAGCGAAACAGCTGTCCACAGTTGCATTTAAACTTTCGGTTTGTTCTCAATCATGCCATTGTGGCATTGTTGCGTACGCAGTTGTCAGCCCCTGCTTCTTATAGTATTTTGTAGATTTTTGGCTGCTCAGATCTCTTACAGATCCTGCATATACCAGCAGCATTTTCGTTCACGGTCCCTTGCATTCTCGTTTCCATTTTTTTTTTTTTAATTGATATATTTTGGGGGCCGTGCATGTGGCGAATATTAAACTGATTTTCCCTTTTTCGCATAATGTTTCATGAAGACAGTATCCTTCTGATAAAAAGAAAAAAAAAAGAAAAACAATTCGAAAAAAGGACAGAAATAGCTAAATACCATAGTGATCTTAATCAGGTAAAAAGCTAGTGATTCCATTTGCATTTCAGACATTTCGTCTTTATTTAATGCACGGCGAATGAATAATCTTTCCGGAGTAGAACAATATAGAACGAAGACGCTTACAGCCATGCTCCGTCACGCGTGACCAGTATTTTTGAAAATTTGAATGGAGTTTTCAAGTTTACGCATCGGTTTCGTAAACTCGTTCCGAGATTCGGAATTCCCGTGAGAATTTTACTGCAAATTCGGAAACAAAAGACCAACAAAATATCATTTTATTTGAAATGTCACATATCCGAACAATATTAGGCTTTCTATGCGTGTAGCGAAGTTATTTTTCCGTTAACTCGTGACTTTCAAAGAGAGATCTTCAAGGTTTCATTCAAATCTCGGACGTTACAAAGAAATATTCAAATGTTCATTTCAGTCTTGTGGGTTTCTGGTCACGCGTGACGGTGCATGGCTGTAAAGCATGGTTTCCATATAATCGTTAGGATCGCAGCGATCGCAGAAAAAAGTGTTGTGCGACCCTTGCGATCATATGGAAACCAAAAACTTTGCGATCCTTGCGTTCGCGATCGCAGAGATAGAACAAATTCTATCTCTGCGATCCTTGCGATCGAGAGGTTTTTCTTGCGATCCTTGCGATCCAAAATGTCCCAGAAAGCATTGCACACCAGAGCCTTGTATCCCATAATGCACTTAAAGTTTATCGGATCTAGGCCTACTCGACGTTTCCTTGCGATCGCTGCGATCATATGGAAACCTGAGGTCTCAGCGATCCCAAGGATCGCAAGAATCGCAGCGATCGTCGATCTTAACGATCGCTGCGATCGTTGCGATTACATGGAAACCAGGCTTTAATGTGCTAACGTAACAGAAAAGTCTCCCTCTCTATATTTTTTTTTCTGCGCTGCAAACGTTTCAGACATAGATTCGGTGTTTTCAAGCTCTTTAGCCCTACCCCTACCCCGCTAAAATGCGTGACGACACAAGTAACTGCTGTCACGATCACGGCTTAAAGTGCCCCTGTGATCAAATTTTTGATTTTCATTTTTATACATTTTCGTGTACTATTAGACTCTTACTTATCTTGCCAAATTTCAATCCATTACGAACATCAGAAGTCATTTTATTTTAACGTTTATTTCCAAGAATTTACGGCCGCCATTAATCAACCTTGTTCCAAGGCTTGGTTGCGAATGGGAGAAAGTGACGTCAAAGACTCAAACATACCTCACGGGTTGAAATTATAATAACAATAAGCATAGAAAATTGCACGAAGAACAAGTCCAAAGTTTTTGTTGCTTTTCGCATGATTTTCAATACTTATTGTTATTATCATTCCCCCCCCCCCACCCCGCCCCACCCCCAGGCCGAATGGGGTTAAATATCTTGGATTCTACAGCGCGAAAAAAGTTACAATTGAAACAGTAAAATACTCTGCCTTTGAAGGCACAATTTGTGAAAAACTTCACTCGAATCTTCTCGGAACTCTCGACCGTTTGACCGTTTTTTCGGCAAATATCAGCAAGCTTAAAGTTTTAAAACAACGGTTTTCGAATTCTGCGCTGCACCTTTCCAGGTGCAATTCTCCTGGAAGGTTTTTAAGCCAGTTGTAAAGTTCGCTCATCTTCGCCAAGAATTGAAGAGCGTTCTACGAAATACTATACGCGCTACCTTTGCAATGAGGCGTGCCCGTCAAAACAAATTCGCGCTCTCTGATTGCCAATGGTTAACTTGTAAAAAAGTTTGTTGGGTGGCTACGGTAAGGCGCGTCGCACTGTAAGGCTGAAAATTATTGTACAATTTTGACAGTCTCGCTTACAAAACCAAATAGCGCTACGGCATTTAAAACATGAAAATCGTATTTTGCAATCTTTAGATATCTGGAAGAGTGATTTAGGGAATTATTATGTTGTACTTTGCGTGCAAAATAATTTTAATTCGAAGACATACATTTTACTTCTTTAAAAGTACCTCGTAAACAAAACATTTTTTTCACCATGCAGTGCTAAACCTTCAGACGGATTAAGTTTCTGTTGGTTAATTTTTATAAAGATGATCTCAAGATTGCCGTAAAAATTTCTTTGGGCAAATGATTCAGAGCGACGCGAGAGCATTTCAAAGTTCGTTAAAATGAGAGTTATTTGACCCTACGAGGTCAACAATCAATTTGCGCGTCACACAAATATTCTAACTTATGCTTCTTTTTAACCCATTATAAAATTAAAATAGCCACATTGAAATTTCCTTAACTCATTTGCGGTGGAAGACAGCTTCAGAGACCATTTTTCTGTGTAAATCCCTTCTTTGTTCTTGTTGATAACGTCCGATGCACGCCGGCCGCGGACTGCCATGCAAGGTCGCACGCAAACCGACACATTTCAGTATTATAATAATCACTTTATTTAATCACTTTATTTAAGTGTCAAATAATTATGACATCTTATTTAAAGGCTATAGCATTTGTCGAATGTTCTTCGGTTTGAAGTTAACGGATAGATAAATCTAATCACTGCTTGAGAAGTACTGAATGAACAAACATGTCTGGCCGTTTAAAGTGCCCCTGTGATCAAATTTTTGATTTTCATTTTTTTACATTTTCGTGTACAATTAGACTTTATTAGGCCTGGGGCAAACGTCGAATCTAAGTCGCGTTGGCAGATGGGGGAGTCGGTATTTTTGTGACGTTTGCGCAGTCCATCACATTTGAATCAATTATTTTTTTTAATTTGCATGATTTATGAATTGAGTTCAGCGCGAGTTTAGAACGGCGTTTGCTGAAACGCCGAACCACTGTCGCATTATCCGACTTGGCAAGTCGAACTTATGCTGGAGTCGAACCAATTAATTTGAGTCGAACTTAATTGCGGCAGACGTCGCACCATTCATGCGCCTATTTCAAAATTCATAGGTTCGACGAATTAGTTCGACTAAGATTCGACGTTTGCCCCAGGCCTTACTCATCTTGCCAAATTTCAATTCATTACGAACATCAGAAGTCATTTTATTTTAACTTTTTTTTCCGAGAATTTACGGCCGCCATTAAGTGCCCGCGCTAACTTTCAACATTCATAACTTCTTTAATATGTATTCAAACGCCATCATACTTTGTGACTTTTCCTAAAATTTATCTGGCAACAATTTCATTTGACAATTTTTTGATCACGTGACTTGATGTTTCCATGGCAACAAGATTTTGACAGCCATGTTTTTTGAAATTTGCATATTTATACCTTTGAATGAAGAAAAACAATGTTTATTGGTATAACTTTTGTATTTTTACGTCATTTAGCGTTTATTTATTGGTTTTGATTAATTTTGCGTCAATTTGGACGGTTTTTAAGAGGTTTTAACAAATTTCAGAAATCCAAGATGGCGGATCCAAGATGGCGGCCGTATAACTAATTACCTAATAATTACGTCATATGACGTCATCGTCCTATTGTGCGGACCGCAAAGAAGACAGTTTGGGACGTACTATGTACCCTCTAGGTTTCATTGTCATAGCCTTTTGCAAAATGTTCAATAACGACTTGACGAGCGTAGGTCACGCACTAAAAGCGGCGTATTGTGTCTTGTTAATGTTGCTACCGCAAAGAAGTTCTGAAGAAGAAGTTCCCCTGAGCATATCATTACAAGACGAGTATCTGAATGTTGTACCCACCTTTCAACCCAACCAAATCCACTTCTTCACAATATGCCACAATAGGCGAGAAAGCAGTTGAATTTCAAAGATACGCTTCCAATGCCAATTTGAATTACACTATCAATTTGCTCCACTCGCTCAATGGCGTTGACCTATTCAATATCCTCGACGGTTCGTCGAATGGATTTGAGTTGCTGAACTTTTTTGAAGATGTTGTTGACGTTCATCGACCTGACGGGAGTGTTGTTCTCGAGCGTGGCGACTGCGTTGTGATGGACAATTGTGGATTTCACCATGGCCTCTTTGTCGAACCTCACCTAAACACGTGTGAATATTGTTTCCACCAAATCAAGGAATTCCTTCGGAGATGTCAGATGTTAGCCAGCGAAGAGACAAAAATTGCCATCGCCGAGGGAGTTTCCACGATATCACAAGCTAATTCGTATAGTTATTTTCATAACTGCGAATATGTGTAAAGCCGTAAAGTAGATTAGCATTGTCCTGTCGCAAATATTATAACTTTGTTTACGAATACGCTACGACAAGTTTCGTTTGATCGTGTTCAACTTTGCAAGGAGGCGTGCCTGTCGAAGAAATTCGCGCTCTCTGATTGGTTAACTTTGTAAAAAAGTTTGTTGGGTGGCTACGGTAAGGCGCGTCACACTGTAAATAGCGATTTTAACCGAATTTTGTTTTCTGTACTTTTCTTTAAAATAAAAAGATATTTGGCTGAAAAAGGTATCCAGTGATTTTTGTTATACCTTTATCTATCAAACGTTAAAATATCAAAAGAATCCAATTTTATCACTTGCCGCGATATGTTTGATTTTTACAGACAGGCGCTCTTAACAATGACCAAACCGGCTTTCAAAAAATTCGCTTTATTTGAGAAAACATTACACTTATAGAGAGCAACATAAATTATACAGATAACTCTTAAATATTATAACTTTGGAGCTTCTCTGGTATCTTCGATAAAGATATTCTATACGGACATCGGTAGTTGTATCCAGAACAGCACAACAACACACAATCACCCATGTTCAGTCGACATAAATTATTTAGATCTGTCAATGGAAAAACCCGCATGATTTTTATGCAGCATAAATTATTTCGGCATTTCGGAGTGATAGCCAATCAAAGTTGTTTCAAACAATGCCTACTGTCAAGCGTCCAATCAGAGCGCGGTCTACGGATCCATGAGAAACGGCAGTATACGTAAACACGATTCGAAACGGCGTTACGCAGACGTCCGTTTTAAACGGGAGCAAGGAAATAGGCGACGGCTGCACGCAGGATACAGTGATAAATGATCAAAACTGGAATTAAAAAACAAAGCATAATTATCTCTGTGAATTGCTTTTCAGTCATCCAAATGAGACGTCGGAGACGACAGACAGTAGATGTCACTGTGGAAAAGTTTATCTCTTGCCTCCGTTTGGAAAAATTAAACAGCATGGCCCACATAGAGAACTGCATGAAGGCAGACCACTGGAATCTGCAGTGCAGAATGACTAGAGGAGATTGCTACTACCAGGTGACATGCGAGAAATTAGAGACGCGATATGATTGGACTTGCAGAGAAGTACACCTGCAATATTCGAATCCCGCCTGTTGCGACTATATATGCCCTTAGATGGACTGCAGATGGATATTTTTTTTCTAGTTCATTTTGATGAGCTCGGCTTCACTGGCGCTTAAAAGCGTCTCTACTATTTTAAAGTGACTGTTATTTGGAGCATACATTTTGTAGTAGTTACTGATATTTAATGTTATGATAGCTAGCATTTCTAATGCTTTTAGTGTCGCTCTTTTGTTGGTAATGAATTCGAGATGAGATACTCATAATGCTTCGCCTTTTTTGTGGACACTGTGGTAGATTTTTTGTTGTTGTTGAAATATTAACTCGTCTCCTTTTTTCGCCGCTCGCAACTTGCGGCTTGCGCTCACATAAGACAATAGTGCGAAACATAAATACGTGCCGGATCTGATCGCTGGCAAGATAAACAGTTTCCTTTCTTTGTTTGGCTTCAGAAGCTACGTACTTTCTTCTAATATTCCCACAAAAGTAGGCCCTTTCGATTCCCTACTCATAAAGTGAACAAATGACAAGTGCCTTGCAACTCTATCAAGTACTAAATCGTGTCTGAATAAAAGATCGAAGGCACCCAAGTCAGTTTATGTTTCTTGTGGTGATTTAATGCCGTTTAAGGTATATTTGTTTCAGCTACCCCTTTTCGATCTGTTCGGATGCCTAAGGCCCGGTTCAAACGTCGAACTTCACATGTGCCGAATCTAATGCAAATGAGCAAGAACAATAGATTTTGCTCATTTGCATTAGATTCGGCACATGTGAAGTTAAAAGTAGCCATTTTTAAATTCGGTCGTATTTCGCGAAATTAATTTACTAATTTACTACATATCATAGAGAAGCAGCCAAAGAAACCCCATCGTATTAACCCGTGAAAGATGTGTGATTGTTAGTTATTAGACGCAAATAGAAAAAAAAATAAACAAACTATTCAGGCTTATTTCTGCATAATCTGTAATTGCTTCGCACTTAAAAAATCTCTTAAATGCGCAGAGTTCGTATTAGCAAATTTAATCACGATAATTTGATCTATGCCTTTATATTTAGCCGATTTGATTTTATGCGAATAGCCGCATTTGATGTGTTAACTATTTAATCTACGTTGTAATAAAGATTGCTGTGCTGTGTTTTGTTCTTCTTCGTTTTGACAAGTAACTGGTTAAGCGTAGTCTTTACATGAGGTATTAGGGAGCTTAAGCAACCACGACGGTGACGCCAGCGATAACGGCACAAAACAATAGGTTTAATGAACGAAAACAATGCCTCTGCACGTGCGTTTTACATTTTGGTACATTTCTTTGTCGTTCCCTGCAAAACAACAACGTCAAATGATCAAATTATAGGTTTTGTGGAGAACGTGAACCCACGACGGTTAATTTTTCTTTTCTCCGTTTAAACGGGAAAGCCATCCCTTCAAATTCAGCTCCTGGACAATCCAATCACATCAGACAAACTAAACAAATTGGAACAACTGCAAAGTAGTTTAAAATAGGGTGAATCCTTTTTTCAATTGACGTTTTCCTTGGCGTTGCCGTCGTCGTTGCTTAAGCTCCCTATTGTAATTGTATGGGAGGGAAATGTCTAACGGCATCCGGTTTCCAAGAGCGGCCTTAGCAAAGCCACTCGGGTGGCCAATATGTTTTTTTTTTGGTGAAGTTAGTCACAGAAAAATAGCTATCCAATGTGACTAAAAAAAGCTATCATGCCGACTACCCATTTTCTTCCAATATCTCAGGTCGTTTCTGTAAAAAATAAATAAATAAATATTATATAAATAAATAAGTAAGGGTTATTGACCAGGAGCGAGGGGATATGTGATATATTCTCCTCGGCGTACCCGAGGGCGTAGCCCGAGGGAACGCCACGGAGGGGAATCACATATCCCTGAGGGACAGGTCAATAACATGCTTATTTTTCACCTTGTGAGGTTTTCTAAAACAAAGAAACTAATAATTTTTCGGAGAGTAACATTCCGTTCAATTCAAATGCAAAAAAGCACGATTCCGCAAGGCCGCATTGGGATCACGGCACATGACGAAGCGAGACGGTAAACATGTTTTGCTTTTACCAAATTTGCATTAAGCACGTTGCTTCGTTATAAGTAGTAGGAGGGAGAGAGAGAAGAAAATGTATGAACAGTACTCGTGGTCTCGCCATGGCCCAACTGCCCGCCCTCATCGTTCGAAGATCAATGGAGTGGTTGCGGCAAGTTAATTACGGAGGAATAGGATTGATGAAGTTGTCTTTTTATGTAAACAAAAAATATTGACCGATGGATGCTAGAGTGTTTTCCTTGTTATGCCCTATTTTGTCTTCTCGTTTGTGTTATTCTATTATGAGGGGTATAAGTCGAGGGGACTAAGGCGAGGGGAATATGTCGAGGGGAATATGTCGGGGGGGGAATATTTTGGGGGGAATATGACGAGGGGAATTTATAATCCTTTGTTTTGCTATTGTTATCAGCTATTGTTTCCAGCCCCGCCTCTCCCCTGTTACAATCCAAGCCACACCCAGCTTTTCAGACACTGTAATGAACGGGGTTATGTGATATATTCCCCTAAAAAGAACAAAGAAAACTGAGCTAGGTGGAAAATAAGTAGAAATAATTAATAGCGCAGCACACAATTACTATAAATAGATCAACGCCTCGCAAAAGAGTGAAAATGGTTAGTACTAAGTATTGCTGTTGACTGAACTGACTCTGACAGATGCTTGGAGGGTTTTAAACCCAGATAAAAGGAGATATACTTGGCGTCGAAGAAATCCTGAAATACACTGCAGATTGGATTTTTTTCTTGTAAGCCAAAACATGATGTGTAATGTAATACGTGCTGATATCTTGGCAGGGTATAAAACGGACCATTCCCTGATAGTTATTGACACAGCTATACACTCAAACCAAAGGGGACCGGGCTTCTGGAAACTAAATACTTCATTTCTTACAGACCTTAATTTCGTGAATCAAATTCGAACAACAATTAAAGAAGTTAAGACTGAATATGAACGGGATGACGATGTAAACCCAGCCTTGCTGTGGGAAATGATAAAACTAAAAATTAGAGAACAGACTTTAAAATATGCCAAAAATAAAAAAGCGAAAATACTAAAAATGGAAGACGAATTAGAAAAACGCATTAATCTGTTACAAAACGTGATTGATTTTAATGGCACCGGAGAACAGGAAAAATTGGATGCTACTAAGGAACAGGAGCTCAAAAAGGCAGAACTGGAGAGAATAATAGAGTATAGAACGAATGGTGCGATTTTGAGGGCAAAATGCAGATGGCATAATGAGGGCGAAAAAAATACAAAATATTTTCTAAATCTCGAGAAAAGGCACTATAAGAACGGCGTTATAAATCAATTAAAAACCGGAGAAAATGAATTTGTCACCTCAGACAAAGCGATTTTAAGCGAATGTGAAACCTTCTATAAGAACCTCTATAGTTCTCAATTGGATGCCAGTCGCAATGACTTTCAGAATGATAATTTTTTCTCTGTCGATTCAAATACAAAAGTTCTAGACGCTAGGGAAAGACAAACATGTGAAGGCCTTATAACCAAGCAAGAATGCCTGCAAGCACTAAAAGACTAAAAGACTAAAAGATTTTTTGGAACGATATCTCTGATTATCTGATAAACTCAATTAACCACGCATTTGGTATTGGACAGCTTTCGGTGACTCAAAGACGAGGAATAATTAAACTAATACCGAAAAAAGATGCAGAAACCAATCTCATTAAAAACTGGCGTCCAATAACGTTGTTAAACTGCGATTATAAAATAGCAGCCAAGGCTATTGCAAACCGAATTAAAAACGTTCTACCAAACATGATTAATAGTGACCAGACTGGATTTATCAAGGGCAGATTTATCGGAGAAAACATTAGATCAATTGATGGGGTAATACAATTTGCAGCTGCTAAAAATATTTCAGGACTACTACTTTTTTTAGACTTTGAAAAGGCTTTTGACACTGTAGAGTGGACTTTCATACAGAGAACCTTTAAGCACTTTAACTTCGGCCCGTCGATTATTAATTGGATCAACACCTTTTATAATAACATTGAAAGTTGCGTCCTAAACAATGGTTGGTCGACACATTTTTTTAAACCCCAAAGGGGAGTTAGGCAAGGCTGCCCCCTTTCGCCCTATTTGTTTATTTTTTGCGTTGAGATATTAGCTGAAAGAATACGAAATAACAAAGACATCAAGGGCATCTTTGTGCATGGAAACGAAATCAAAATCAGCCAGTATGCGGATGACACCACTCTTATTTTAGATGGCACAAAAAAATCTTTAACTTCCTCGCTTCAGGTATTGGATGATTTTAAGACAATATCTGGCCTAAAACTAAACAATAGAAAAACTGAAGTACTCTGGATTGGAGCCAATGCCGGAAGAAAAGACATACTTTGCCCGGAAAAAGATCTAAAATGGGTCACAGACAAAGTGAAGGCCTTAGGTGTGTGGTTTTCGACCAATTCTGAAGTAAGTCTGGAGATAAACTATTCTGAAAAACTAACTAAAATTAACAATAGCCTGGGCTGCTGGGAATACCGGCGACTGAGCTTACTCGGAAAGATTACAGTATTAAAGAGTCTGATAGCCTCTCAACTTGTTTACATCTTGTCGCCCTTACGAACAAATCATCGCGTTTTAAAAGAAATCAACAATATATTCTTTAAGTTTTTATGGGATGGTAGGGGGGACAAGATCAAACGAGATGTTATTATAGGCAATTATTCAGATGGTGGATTAAAGATGATCGACTTGTATTCCTTTAACAAAGCACTAAAATCTACCTGGGTAAAAAAATACCTTGATCCAGAGAACCATGGTAAGTGGAAATATTTTTTTGACTATGAATTGCACAAATTTGGCGGCCAGGCCGTTTTCAGAGGAAACCTTAACAAAGACGACATGTCTAAATTTACAACTAGTATCTCGGACAAATTTTTGGCCGAAATTTTGAATATTTGGTCGGAAATAAGTTATGATTCGGACGTAAACTCGATTGACCACTTTCTATCAACGAGCTTATGGTATAATTCCTTGATAAGAATCGGAAATAGACCTGTATATTACAAGTATTGGTTGTCTAAAGGTGTCCAAAATGTCGCGCATATAATGAAAGATTCCAACACCTACCTCTCACTCCAAGAATTAAAAGATCGTTTCAATATTCAAACAAATTTTCTTACTTTCCATAGTCTAATATCTGTAGTGAAAGCTTTAGAGAAAACAAACAAAGATCGTCTTTTAGATAGGAACACCAAGTTCGAAAGTTTTCTTGAACGCTTTGTAAAGTCTAATAAGGCAAATAGAGTAGTCTATGAAAAACTTATTGATCTAAAGCAGCAACCCCCTTACCGTAGTCAAAACAAATGGTGTGCGGATTGCGAGGTAGAAAATATGGAAACAATTGATTGGCAGTCAGTATACCAACTGTCTTTCAACTGTACCAAAATAACTAAACTAAATACTTTTCAATTCAAACTACTTCATAGAAGACTGGCAACAAATGATTTCTTGAAGAAAATAGGAATAAAAGAGAATGACATGTGTACTTTCTGTAGAAGTGAGGTGGAGAGCCTAATCCACCTTTTCTGGTCTTGCAATGTGACGTCACGCTTTTGGCAAAGTTTTAAGCAATGGCTCATCACTGACAAAGGCATCGCAGACATAGAGACTATTAACTTTACTTCAACCATAATATTAGGCTTAAATACTAAAGTTTTTAAGAAAAACCAACTGGATGTCTATTTTTTGATTGCGCGTTATTTTATTTGGATCTGTAGAACACAGGGCAAGGACCTAAACTTTCAGAATTTCACGAACTTTGTAAGTTTTTTTCTCTGATTGCCAACTTGTCTCCTATGCCTCGTTTCTATTTTCTATTTTCTATTTTCTATTAGCTTAATATGAAGAAAGTTTAGCCCTAGCAGTATTTCCCTAAAGACATAACTCATTAATCAAGTATACAAAATGTAAGTAATGTAGCAACTTGATGTAACGTGAAATATTGTTAGTAAGTTGATGCATTGTATTATATTGTAAGTATGGTACTGTAATTAATCGTAAGTAATGGAATGTAACATGTATTGTAAGTTAGTAATGTATGTGTTGAAATAAACGAGTATTTATGAAAAAAAAAAAAAAAAAAAGTATTGCTGTTGGGGTGAGTGTAAAACCGACTCAAGATATCCGGATAAATGGCCAAAATCGCTAAATTAAGGAGGTGAAGAAATCTGGGAAGAAAGTGTTCATTCCCTTCCCGAAGCCTGTACTTAGAAAATACTTAGTATATACTCTTTTCTCCATGTTCGTGCCATCTTGATCTTGAACGCACAATTAATCCATTGGCTTTCTCGTCAAAAAAATTTCTTATTCGATTTTACAGTCATCCAGGATTTTTTCAATTTGTTCCAGGGTTTTGTTGAAATTGCACTAGTGTAGTTTGTAATCTTCTTTGCAAATTTTCCTCTTTCTCTCTTTTAATTCTTGTTTGATCGTTTGAATATTTCATCGAGAAAAGGCGAATGTTATATTTAATCCAATCCCATGCAACCCTTATATCTGAGAATTGTTTCCCTTCTCCTTTCCATACCTGCACTTTATGCTTTTGAATCATATTGTGTTAACAGCAAAGCAGACTATATTTTTCTGCAGAGGGAAATCTATTGCTCCAAGCCTTATCATCTTCCTTGCACACCTTAAAAGGATCTTCAAAATAGAAGAATTCATTGCTAGAGAAAAGAACAAATTAAATCTGCACCTGGAGAAATGGGAGAAACTTTTAGAAACACTAAGCTGAAATTTTCGGTTTTAAGGTGGCTCGACTGGGTTTCTTGGCGACATAACATCCCAACTTTAAACAGCTAATACTCCACTGTCTGAGCTACTAGGTCACGCAAGCTGCTTCACACATACTAGAGATAAAATAGTAGATTTGATTGCCATCGGTGTTGCCTTAACAACGATCTGATGACGTCATGGTTTTTGCATATTAGTAATTTTCTCAACATCTAGACCTAAACTTTTAAAACGACTGTATGCCGCTTATAGCATAGATGTAAGACTTCAAGACTGCAAAGGTTGAAATAATTCTAGCTAATGAGAGCGTTTTCGAATAAAAAATTGGGTTGAATATTTTCCATCAAAAATTTAAAAATTCGCCTTAATTTCTATTAATTCGTTGATGCAAGTCTTTTCCTGACAAATTGAAACAATATTTTTACCATATATTATTCATGTACCATAAAACTACATTCCTTGAAGGTTTCATCCTGTTTGCTTTACTAGATTTCAGTTGACGTGATCAAAAGCAATGCCTTAAATATTCTTATTTTATTCACAAAAGTAACACTTTTGTTAGGGAAGCGTTTATTTAAAAAACTAGTTGATGAAATTTTTTTAAAATGTTTTGATATAAAGTTTAAATTGTAAGTAAATTGAATCATTTCGAGGGCGCGAAATAAAATTAAATGTATAGGGGACTTTTGCATTCGTCTTCCAAAGTTTCATTGTCGTATTCTTTGTTGACAGCTGGTTTATTTCAGAACTTCCTCTTTTGTCTACATTCTACATATTTGTGCGCTTTTGAAACATGCCTGCTTGCTACGCTTTGCTGCTGCCAAGGCGATCGTGAAAGTTCTTTTGATAGTACAATGGTAATTAACATAAGGCAACAACAACAACATCCTTTATTTATGCACGATAAAAATTAAAGCAAAAATCTTGCTTGTGGGGTCGTGTTTCTAGCTACATTGCGGCCCCGCACGTGTAACACGTTTAAATGTGGGTTTGTGTTGAAGGAATGGCAAACTTATTGATTAAAAGCGCAAAAATATGTACAATGTAGACAAAAGTGAAGGTCCTGAAATAAACCAGCTGTCAACAAATAATACGGCAACGAAACTTTGGAAGACGAATGAAAAAGTCCCCTATACTTTTAATTTTACTTCGCGCCCTTAAAGGAACTCCGGGGTAAAAATGAAGTTATTTTGTATGTTTGCCCTTTATGCCATGTTTCAATTTTTGATACTATT
Organism: Dendrophyllia cribrosa; assembly: GCA_024195265.1. NCBI lineage: Eukaryota > Metazoa > Cnidaria > Anthozoa > Scleractinia > Dendrophylliidae > Dendrophyllia > Dendrophyllia cribrosa. The sequence continues at coordinate 236,750 of JAJLRJ010000015.1, read as the reverse complement.
ATTTACTGATCGTTTTTAACAACTCAGATATTATTCCTGAAAGACGAGCAAAAATGCAAATAGAGTGGCGCCATCTTGGGAAATTACTTGCTTGTTCAGAAAGCGGTCAGCGTATCATCGGATGACGTAGAATCGTCAAACGTAATTCGATATTTGCGCATCTTCTAGTTGTGTGCAGTATTTGCATCAGTAAACATCCTATAGTTTGGCCGGAATAACGCTGTTATAATGTCCAAATCTGGGTCGGAGTCCAATAACTTCGACGAGGAACAAGGTGAACAAGATGTTGAAAGCTTTTCTATACAGCCGTATCGGTTTGAACCGCGTGTAAACTCGGATGAAGCCGACAGTAGCCCTGAAGACCTTTCAGGCAACGATTCAATGGGAAGCGACGAAGAAACAAATCCTCGACTGCAAAATTCAGACTGGTATGTAGTGTAAGCTTTCCATTTATTGTAATACCTTATAACAGACCATTAGGCAAATAAACTGATCTCAAACTCAACTGTGGCGTTTGTATTTGTGTACTTAATTTTCCTTGATGTTCTCTTTTCAAAGCGTCGCTTTCGTTTTGGTTAGGAATTAAGCACTAAGCTTGAATTTCCACATTTCCACGGAAAAACTTAACGCAATCTTAAGGAAAATCGATTTGAGGTGCTGGTTACTCACTCGATTTCGCCGCTTGGTCGATTTATTTAGCTGTTTATTAACAACAGAAACGATAATAAAATCCCTGTGAATAAAACTGTGATCAGGATAATTACTACTCGAACAGGATGTAAAGTCTGACTTGTGTTGTTGTCCTTGAATGCTTAGAAATATAACCGATTTGCAATAAATATAAGCTCACAATATTTTTTTCAATTATCGCTTGTGTGATATTTATATTAGGAGCAAGTTTATTACATGTTTCATATCACTGAATATGGCACAATTTCAGTTTTCCCTTTTTATAATTTAAGTGTACATGTGATAATTGCCAGAATATGCATTAGCTGAAAGATTCAGGGCAAAAAAAATGATCTCAACTCAACTGTGGCGTTTGTATTTGTGTATTTAATTTTCCTTGATGTTCTCTTTTTAAAGCGTTGCTTTCGTTTTGGTTAGGAAATTAAGTAAACTTGAATTTCCACATTTCCACGGAAAAAACTTATTAACTTATCGATTTGAGGTCCTGGTTACTCACTCGATTTCGCCGCTTGGTCGATTTATTTAGCTGTTTATTAACAACAGAAACGATAATAAAATCCCTGTGAATAAAACTGTGATCAGGATAATTCCTACTCGAACAGGATGTAAAGTCTGACTTGTGTTGTTGTCTTTGAATACTTAGAAATATAACCGATTTGCAATAAATATAAGCTCACAATATTTTTTCAATTATCGCTTGTGTGATATTTATATTAGGAGCAAGTTTATTACTTGTTTCATATCACTGTACATGAGCACAATTTCAGTTTTCCATTTTATAATCTAGGTGTACATGTACATGTGATAATTGCCAGATTATGGGAAGAGTGGAAGCATGCATATGTTGCCAAGAAATCGAGCAAGTTGAAAATAAACTTATTGAGGCAGTTACTAGTGGTGAATGTGAAGAACAACCCACATGCATTACCCAGCATCCTGGGTTTAATCCAGTATGCATAAATAGATGGGTCCTGCAGACAGCTTGGTTGCAATACAAGCAACAATACAAAGATCCCTATAATGGGCCAGAGGACAAACTTTTCAGGCACATTGCTTACAGGCAATTGGCTCGATGGTGCTGGGGAATTTTGGGTAAAGAAATAAGAGTAGTTCTTCCATCCTGTGCAGTTATGTGTATACGGAGCTTCTATCCTCCACCTGGGCCAGAGGAAGAGTTTGACTTTGAAGGGTTTCGTTATGCAGATGAATAAATATTTGTGGTCAAATTTCAAGAGATTTGATTTCTTTTATACTCGTGTTTGATTTCAAATTATAATTGTTGCTTGATCTGCATGTTACCTTAGTGCACACTGAACCTGCTGGACAATTTCCTGAACAGTTCCAAATGATATTGCTAAGTTTTTTAAACAGAGATTGCTTTCCTTTTTATATGTATCATTTGAATATCTACTGAGTGTCCTGAGAGCGGTGATAATTATTCAATTAATATTAATTTGGCCAGAAACTCATAAGGGGGTCATGGGTTTTTGTTATGGCTTATAGTCCAAGCAATGGTCATGGTTTCGCCCTGTAGTGAGTTAATCTCACACAACCCCCCGCTTCCCCCTGTTTCCAAGTTCGCCTCTGATCGATTTCACCCCTGATTATTTTTTTTGTGGTGGAGCAAGCTTTCAACAATTTACAAGGGCATCATTTTTTTTCGCTTGAGTCATTGGTGTTTCAGTGAGGTAATAATAATGTTGGTCATAACTTTTATTATACATGGTGGCTCCTAAAGGAGCCGTTTTGTATACTACCTGTAGAGTACAATGCCGAACGCTCGACCTACAGGATTTTTCCCTGCGGTGTGCAATGCAGGGTGGGGGCTCTTAAAAGAACCTTTTTTTCTTTAGTCTTCCAACAGGGTGTAAAGGTGCAAATTTTCTCAGGTGCTGTTTTGATGTCTTCTTTCCCTTCTGGTACTCTACAGGGCGAAACCACTACCTTCCAATCCAAGCCAAGTGCTGTTTATTTATTAAATCTTGAACGGTGTTGTTGTATTGCATCTGCCTTTGTCGGTGCAGGCTTTGATGCAATGTTCTTTGGTAGTTGAACAGACACTGGCTGGGCAACTGCAACCCCTTGCTCCACAAGCTTAATGACTTCGGAAAGCAAAGCCGACAAATGACCATATGACTTCTTCTCACTAACTGGCTTTACGACCCATCGCTTGTTTGCTTTTGGAAAGCAACGTTTGTACCGTGCCTCACCTGCCTGTTCACCCGACTTTACTACAGCTTGACTGCGGCCAGTATTTGCATTGTTGTCAAGAGCAGCAAGCTGGCTCCTGGCGACCATGCCCCTGTGTGAATAATGCTCCCGTTTCGAGCAATACTTCAGCATCATGGAGTGGTAGACCTCAATTTTGCCAGTGTGACAGAAGTCAGTTAGCTTAGCCAGATCCTTTAGCAGTTTGGTATTCAAAACTACTTCCTCTAAAGCTAAGTGAGCTGGAGTGCCTGGCTTGAGCCAGCAGATTTTCTTAGCTCCAGAGGATGGAATCCGCCTGTGGCTGCACTGATGGAAGAGGGTGTTCCCTGTCCATTTGTGCTTGTTGGAAACATGATCCAAGACCGACTTCCACTTTCACGTAAAAGTGGCATACTACCATTGCAGGTTGCAGCACACCACCATAGGTGATTGGAAATGGACTGGATCCATGAGGCCAATTCTTCACAACCCTTTTGTTTGGCTTTGTTAGTGAGCTTTTTGACCACCCACTTGGAGAGGTGCCAAACATCATATTGATTATTAATATGGGGGTATTCCTTGGCCATACAACTGCTGATGAACACATGGCGGTCTGTTGCAACCCTGTTGATCTTCACCCCTTTGCCTTCCAACATTTCTATGCACCTGGAAAAGCCCTCTTTCTCCATAGCAGTCGATGACGAAACTTCCGTTACCTGGACAACATCAAATGCCACCACATTTCCTGTGTCCTCCATCAGAGTGTACGTGCCATATTTTGCACAATGACCAGGGCTATCACATCGCCCATCACCATCTAGATTGACAACTTCCTTGGATGCAAGTTTGTCAATCTGATTCCTACTTTCATTCTCCCATTCCTTGTTAATAACGGGAAACAAATATTTCAGTTGAGTGTCATAAAAAACACTCTCACTGAAAAATTGAAGATTGAGGCATGAGGCAAGCTGACTGATACTTGCAAAGGTGTTGCCTGTAAATAAAATTGATGCCGCCAGTAACACATTTCCCAGGGGTTTCTTTTTAACTACTGGTTGGGATTCCCATAGCTTTGTATGGCCACTTTGGCAAGTTAATTTAATGGACAGCATGGTTCCAATCGTTTTTCTCTCCTGTTGGATGATCACATCCCCACAGTCAGGGCATCGTTTAAGAAGTTCATTGAGGCATGTTCCAAACACCAGAAATTTCTTATCACCATCAGGAGAGCATTTATCTGCAAGTGGCACCATGTCATCATCTGTTACCAACTTTTCATGATCATCAGGTAGTTGCCAGAGGGGATCAAGGTGTTCATCATCTTTGTCGCCATCATCATCATCCTGATCATCATCACCGTCGTCATAACTTTCATGACCATAAACAGCAACAGTTTCAACATCCTCCAGTTGAGGTAAGGACACTGTGAAGTCATCATCATCAAAGGTAGGAAAAACTACATTGGGGGGTGCCTTCATGGCATAACTATAGTCATGCAAAACCCCCCATTGTGTAGCATTAGAATGTACTGGGGCATATGCTTCAGCTTGAACAGGGGGGAAACAGCAGGGCTTAATTTTTTTATATTATTAGCTTTGCAATCAGTTTGACTTGCCACACTTCTCAAAGTAATGGGGTCAAAGCAGCACTTACTCCCAATGTCGTGCATTCCTGGGCTTACAGGGTAGGCAACAGGACATGGTTCCACAGAATCATCGTCAAGCACAGGTTCCTCTGCAGATGTGCTGTCATCATTTTCAGTCAGCAGTTCTTCAACAACCTGATAGAATAATTTAAAATGCACAGATGATAGATGATTCGTTTCAATTTAAAATGAGTTAAATGAGTGTTTCAGCCCCTAAGAAAGTATTCAAAATCTTAATGGAAATTTATGAGTGAAAACTAAGAGTGAAAATTTATTGTGTGACTGCCAGTCAAATGAAAAATGAATCCACGAGACTCTAAAGGCCAAAGGTGATGCTTTACTTCCAAAGGGTAAATTAATATTGTTTAGCAGAAGTAGAAAATATTCCTTACCAAATGGAAAATCCCCTGTTTCCCTATTAAAATAAAGTATAATTTTGGCCCGTTACGCTTTATACGTAAAACCGCGACGTGGAACGTACACAAACAACCAGTTATTACAACGTCGATAATTTTATAAGGCCGATTATACACTACACGATCTGATTTTTCACTGATGAGCACGATTCTGATAAAATCAGACGCAATGCAAACGCCTATGTATCGGACCGATTTGCATTGATTCCCATGATAAACAACTTAAGACTTATAACCTATAAATTATTGTACCATGTAAAATCGGCCTCTAAATTGGACTTACAAATCCCATCAAAACTAGACAAGTTTGTACAACATAAATCAGGGTAAACTACTAGCAAACAATAATAATGCACTAACGTCTTGACGCATCTGTCGTTGAAGGCGACGTTCGCTCGATAACCGCGGCTTTTTCGCTTCTTGAACATGACCGTAGCTAAACAAGGACGGTATAGCGTCATCGTTCAAGCTCCCTTTACACTTTTGCCCCGTTAATTCTGCCCGGAGATCGGTTTCAAAACAGCTTGGTTCGAAATGGTCGCTGCAAACATAGCAATTTTCGAGAGGAGGCATATTGTTTCGTCGTATCCTGTCCAACCATGCCTTCGTACGATAATCGTCTGGGATCCTGTGATAAGACACCTTGTCTCCTGTCTTCTTGGAATAATTGAAACAATCTGCAGGTACAACATAGCCCACCATTTTCGTTTAAATATACACAGTTTAATGCACGTTAGTAAAATCACGGCTGAAATATGTTTAAATCCGAATACAAGTTAACAGAATAGCGAGTGCAAAAACAGTGTTTAGAACCCTGCGTGTAAGATTTTATGAAAGTCCCGCGAAAAATCCAATGACGATTCTACGTCACAACTTACTGCTGAACAGTGTAACACGATGCGTATTTTTCCAAGATGGTGCCACTCTATATGCATTTTTTGCTCGTCTTTCAGGTAAAATTTCTGAGTTGTAAGAAATGATCAGTAAATAATATTATCAAAAATTGAAGCACGGGACAAAGGCCAATAATACAAAATAACTTCATTTTCACCCCGGCGTTCCCCTTTATAATGATTCAATACACTTGAAATTTACAGCGAGAGTGTATTACACGTTAAACTTTAGTGTGGTGTACGCGGATGAGAATCAAAGCACGTGGGTAAACACGAACAGCACGAATTTCCAGTTCTTTATGTCCTTTAATATTCGTCGGCTCATTCAGCGCTCACCACGAGCGGAATACATCGCCTATACATTTCCATTCAAAACATCTGTGCCACCGCAGCAGAAAAGTACAAATCAGGAAAAACAACTTAGGACAACATCGCTAGAATCGACAAGAACTTAAAATTTCGTGGCTGAACTCTAAAATCTGAAAATCACGTGAGTTACAAAACAAAGAAAATAAATTATAATAATTAATCTTGGCGGGAAAAGACACGACATAGCGGCCCCACAAACGGGCTGTAAATTACGCAGTTCGTTTGTTTAAACTTAACAAAGTGTCTTTTAACTCAACGAATTGTGTCCTTATGTTACTTGACAGTTAATGATCACTTATCATCGCTAACTTCCTCAAGTAGGCATACCTTGGTAACAGGGCGGTGAAACATGCTGCCTGCTGTCTTGACTCTGGCAGACCGTACTCCGCCGTCTTCTCCGGTAAACACTTCAATTACGCGACCCATTGGCCATCTGTTACGCACCACATTATCCTCTGCCAGAAGCACCAGGTCACCAATCTGAACATTTCTTCTTGATTTGACCCATTTTGGTCTTCTCTGAAGACTCGGTACGTACTCTCGTATCCACCTCTTCCAGTAGTGGTCCGCAAGGAACTGCACCTTTCTCCACCGCTTTCTGGAAAACGAATCTTCTTTCACAAATACTCCGGGAGGAAGTTGAGTAGCTCTCTGCAGAAGGAAATGATTGGGTGTCAACGCTGAATAATCGTCAGGATCATCCGAAACAGCAGTAATGGGGCGGTTGTTAACTATGGACTCCACTTCGGCTAACAGTGTCCTCAATTCGACGTCATTAAGAAGCCCATCTGCAACTGCGCTCTTAAGGTGCTTCTTCGTAATCTGCACGAGACGTTCCCATACCCCAGACATGTGAGGGGCAGCAGGTGGCTGAAATACCCATTTGATGCCCTTCTGCTGCAACTGCCGCTCAATCTTTTCTTCATTCCAACGGGCAATGGACTCTTTCAACTCTCTGTTAGCGCCTACAAAGTTAGTCTCTCTGTCAGACCAAATTTCTTTTGGCGGTCCCCTTCTACTTATAAATTGGCGAAGAATCATGATGAAATCATCTGTTTCAAGTGACGGCGTCACCTCCAAGTAGACAGCACGAGTTGTGAGGCACGTAAACAGACATCCCCACCATTTCGCGGTTCCGCGGCCCCACTTAACAGTTAGTGGTCCAAATAGGTCAACACCAGTAAAAGTGAATGGAGGGTGGTACGCCTCGAGCCTTGCTCTTGGTAGCGACCCCATAAACTGCTCCATAGGTTTAGCATTCATTCTTCGCCACCTGATGCAGCTCCTAATAGCCTTCTTTACTAGACCCCTTCCACTAATTATCCAGAACATTCTTCTCAGCTCGCACAATGTTTGTTCCCTTCCACTGTGGGCAGCAGACTCGTGGTAGTGACGAACAATCAACTGGCTCACATGATGGCGTTTTGGTAGAATCATTGGGTGTTTCTCCTCCCAAGAAAGTGTCACAGCTTTCTGCAATCGTCCTCCTACCCGCAGGATTCCGTTTACTAAAACAGGTCTTAGGTTTCCTAGCTTGCTAGTTTTCTTGACCTCTTTATTCTGATTCACATCCTTAACATCTTCAGGAAAGCATTTATTCTGAGCACTGCGAACAATAACTTGAGTTGACTGATTAAGTTCCTCTAAAGTCAATGGTCCGGTAGCACAGGCAACCCTCTTATCCGCAATCCACCGACAAAATCGTACTATCCACGCAACACGGCGTTGTAAGATTAGCCATGAGCTGCAGCTCTCTATTAGCTTCATTAGGCCTCCGCGACTGCCTTTTGGCGCATTGCTAGTTTCGATACAGTCACTAGAACAACTGTCAATACCATGTACTCCAACACTGATAGGATGGACATTTGCTGAAGTTCGCACTTCCGGGTCGCTGTCTGGGACATCTCCATATCTTGCACTTGGCCAGCATTCCTCTGCTTCCCAAAGGAACTCGGGTCCCCTCCACCATCGATGTTGACTAGAGAGTTTCTAAGGGTTTAAGCCACGCGAAGCGTCATCAGCAGGATTGAGCCTCCCTGGGCAATGCCTCCATTGGTCGGGCGAGGTAACTTCACGTATTTCAGCTACACGGTTTGCAACGTACGTCTGAAATCGCTTGGTCTCATTCTTTATATACTGCAAAGTCGTCTGAGAATCCTACCAAAATGTAACCTTGCTAATCTTGTACGTGAGCTCATCAATAAGCACTCTGTACATCTTCACAGACAAAGTGGCTGCTTGCAACTCAAGCCTTGGAATTGAAATTGGTCTTACTGGTGTACTCCTTGACCTTCCAACCAGAAACGAACATTTTACAGTTCCACTGGCATAGACAAATCTAAGATAGGCACACATGCCATAGCCATCTTCGGAAGCATCCGAGAATAGATGAAGGGATATGTCAAGTACTGTGCTATCAAACAGGTGGCATCGCGGTATTTCAACTTGTGATAAGGCAGACAACTCGCACTTCCACTTATTCCAGTGGCTCTGCAAATCTTCAGGTATTTTATCGTCCCACCCTAAATTCAGCTTCCACAGTTTCTGCAAGATCTTCTTAGCTTCTAGGACGACTGGGCAAACAAATCCCATGGGATCATACAGCGAGCTTACTGCTGACAGAATTCCGCGCTTTGTAGGTGTTTGGTGGGGTTCACGAACCCTGAACAGGAAGGCATCTTTTTCCACATCCCACTGTACTCCTAGCGTTCTTTCTACTGGAAGGTTCTCAAGATCCATATCCAGGGTTGGCCTTGCCCATTCTACATCAGGTATCTTAGACAGCACCTCTCGACTGTTGCTCATCCATTTTGTCAGTCTAAATCCAGCTTCACTGAGTAAGCATGTTACTTCACTTGCTAGCGAACTTGCTTCATTTACTGTCCTTACTGACTTGACGAAGTCATCTACATAGAAGTCCTTGTTGACAGCTTTCACAGCTTCGTCACTAAATCTGCCTTTACCGTCCTCCGCAGCTCTCTTCAGGCAAAAGTTTGCACAACTAGGTGAGTCTGTTGCACCAAAGATGTCACTGTCTTCCCACCAAAGGAATCGCAAAGCATCCGAATCTTCTGGTGGTACCTTTACTTGATTAAACATGCCCTTTATGTCAGCTACTAGTGCTATGGGATATTGTCTGAACCTCAGCAGAACACCCAGCAAACTGTTAGTTAGGTCGGGACCCTGGTGCAACTGATTGTTGAGTGACACTCCATCATGCATAGAGGCCGCATCAAACACAACACGAATTTTGTCCTGTTTTTGGGGGTGAAACACACCGTGATGTGGCAAATACCACGTCTTTCCACTTCGGCGCGCCGCCTCTTCTTCGGTCAATTTCTTGGCATATCCTCTATTAATAAGGCTCTCCATAAACTCTCTGTACTTTTTGTGAAACCTTTCATCGCGTTTGAGCTTCCTCTTTAAAGACTGCAATCTTGTTTCTGCCATCTGCTTGTTGTTTGGCAGCCAAGGGGTATCACTCTTCCACAACATTCCAACTTCATAATGTCCATCTACTACCCGAACTGAGTTTTCCATACCTTTCAATGCCTCTTGATCCTCAACTGACATGCCTTTCCTGGAGCTCCTGTTCATGTCAACGTCCTCAAGCCTCAGGAATTGTTTCATCTGTTGATCTAACAGCTCATCACCATACTTCACAAAATTTACATTCACTGCCTGAGAGCACAAGGTATTTGCAACATCAACTGGTCCAAGCACAGCTCAACCCAGTAAAGTGCGAACAGCATACGGTTCTCCTGAACTCCCTTTCCTGCATTCTTCATGCACTTGTACTTCAGGAACATTTGCACCAATCAGCATTGTCACCTGATTGTCATCGACATCAGGGATCTTAAGGTCCTTTAAATGGGGCCATCTAGACAAGTCCTTTGCTCTTGTTGTTGTGATGTTGAGATTGTCTACAACTTTAACGTTTTCAATTGATACAGTACGATCTTCGTGGTTATCAACAGCTTTCACTTGAACATCGGCTTGGCCAACCTTAACCGAAGACTCCCCCGACAATGTGCATACAGCCAAAGTGTCACAGTTGCTTACTTCTAACCCAAGTTTATCAGAAATGGTCTTGGAGAGAAATGTCTCTTCACTCCCAGTGTCAAGGAGTGCATACGTGGTAACAGACTGACCTTCTTTGCTCATTATTTTAATTGGAACAACTTGCAATGCAACCTTGGTTCTTGATGTCGTGGAGTAGGTGTGACTTGACCTTTCACTATGTGTTGTAGTTATGGCACTCGCGTTAGCTTGCTCTTTTGGAATCGGGTTTCCCTTGAGATTCACGCCTGTTCCCTCTTTGTCTTCCGCCGTTTTGTGCAGCAAAGAATGATGAGCTTGTTGACAATGTTTGCATCTAAAGGTTGACTGGCACTGACTAGCAAAGTGTCCCTTACGAAGACAGTTCAAACAAAGTCCCTTGCTCCTTGCAAAGACCATTCTCTGCCTTACAGACTTGCTGGTAAAATCAGGGCAATGTTCTATCTTATGCGCAGATTCACAACAATAGCATGTTACAATCTGAACGCCTTTCTGCGTTGTAGGGTTTGGATCCTTATCTTGGTTGGGTAGATTTTCACTGCCACTGGGCCCAACTTGTGTTGCCATCGTCATTACCCTGGGTTCAACTGCTGCATTCGGGTTCCCCGCTAATGGTTGCCGGCTACCTCTCATGTTTTTCCTTTGGAAGAACCTATTTGTTTCACCAACCTTTCCAAACACAGGGTCATTAGCTGCCTCAGCTCGTCTTTCAATAAACTCCACTAGTTCCTTGAGAGTTGGAAATCCTTTACTCTCCCTTAGTCGCAGAGCTTCATCTCTCCACTTAATCTGGAGTGCGAAAGGTAGCTTTCCAGACATTTTTGCCAAGTTTGTCATGTTCATTTCAGAGAGAGCGTCCATTGACCTTAAAGTCTCATACAATGTCCTTGAGCGGTCAGCAAACTCTTGCAGTCCTGGTCCATCGTTGTTCGATATATTTGATCCATCAACTAAAACATCAACACATGCCTTTGTCACTATATGTGGTTGTCCGAAGCGTTGCTGCAACATTTTTAGGGCTTTCGGTAGCCCGCCTGGCACTCCTTCAAAACCCGCCACAGCACTTCTAGCCTGGCCATCAAGAAATTGTAGTAGACGTGACATTTTCTGGGCTTCTGAAATATTCTGAGTATCAACCATTTCATCAAAGCGTGCTTTAAATCTGAAGTATTCACATGGATTACCAGAGAACTTGACTACATCCAAAGGAGGGAGATTAGATTTAGTTACTATTGAGTCTATACTAGCTGTAAGCTTTGTCACCATAGTCTCAGTAGTATTAGCAAGAAAGGATACACCACCAGACTGACAATCTTGATTGGGTGGTAAAGCTGCCTGTTCAAAGGGGGTTGCATTTGGGTTCAAACTAGACCCTTTAACATTAAGTTCTGATGATGCTGCTCCACCTGGGGTTGAGCTGAATAATGGAACTGTTGTGGTTGCTGATTCTTCATCCTTTAACTTGGGTTTACATTTCGTAATGTCCAGGTCTTTGAACTGATCCTTTGCCTCCTTAAACGTGAGTTTGAGTTTAGTATCCTTGGGTTGCTCCTCACACACTATGTCCTCCACACTATTTGCTCTGCTAATAGAATTTATATCGGCATCTTCCAGCTCCTCATAAAAATGGACCTTTGTCTCAGCTAGCTCTACAGCATCCTCGGCTTCTGCGATTTGGTTATCTAACTTTAACTGTTCTTCCTTTAGTCTTCTTGCTTTAGCCCTTTTCAATTGTTCTACTTTCTTTTCAGAGAGAACCCTTCGTAACCTTGCATTTTCACGTGCTACTGCACTAGATCTGGAGACACTAGACCTTCGTGAACGGCCAGAGCAGATACTTCGAACATCATCCCCACGAACAGATAATGGCAGATTAGCTGAAAATATTTTAGTGAGCTCCATCATGTCATCATCTGCTAGAGCGCCATCACCGTTGGTGGCACCCGAAATCCCTTCCTCAGAACCAATCATGTATTGATCTATCGACTTAAGATAACCATAGTAGATTTTACTGTGTCCAGCATGACGATTCTCCTCATACGTCTTCTCGACACCTTTGTCAGGTAATAATTGAATTAAATCATAATAGACATGTGAATATCGCTTCCACTGAGTATCCAAACGGTGAGCTTCGCTACGAACTTCAATTGCAAATTTGTAATCCTTTAAGTACTCATCAAGTCTACGATAAATCTTTGTAATTTCATTAAGATGTCCAGCTTTCGACCTCTTTAGTGCCGTAATTCTCTCAGAAATCACAGAATCATCAATAACGGTATTTACGCCTCCTTTCCTTACTGCATCAACAGTGTCGACATTAAACTTATCTCTTTGGCCTTCGGCCATCTTGCATTGAATTACAATAACAACAACAACAATGACAATGTACCTCCAAACGACGAATCTCTCCGCAATATTACCACTGCAATCCACTCTAGCGTACATAGAATCTCTAAGGCAAATCCAGGTTCAACCCAATTCACTCGTACTTCGCTGTGCTTACGGTGTCAGCAATGCCAGCCTTGAACGTATCACTTTGACCTTCGGCCAACTCGCATTGAATTACAGTAACAACAAGAATGCAAATTTCCTTCGAAACGACGAATATCTTTAACACTTGAAAACACTCTCCAATACGTCGAGTCTCCAAGACAAGTCCAGTTCAGTCTAGCTCAATCCAACTTCGCCTTCTCCACGAAATTTTAAGAAAATGTGGTGTACGCGGATGAGAATCAAAGCACGTGGGTAAATACGAACAGCACGAATTTCCAGTTCTTTATGTCCTTTAATATTCGTCGGCTCATTCAGCGCTCACCACAAGCGGAATACATCGCCTATACATTTCCATTCAAAACATCTGTGCCACCGCAGCAGAAAAGTACAAATCAGGAAAAACAACTTAGGACAACATCGCTAGAATCGACAAGAACTTAAAATTTCGTGGCTGAACTCTAAAATCTGAAAATCACGTGAGTTACAAAACAAAGAAAATAAATTATAATAATTAATCTTGGCGGGAAAAGACACGACATTTAGATTAAAAGATTTTCAAACAATTTCATCCACAAGTTTTTAAAGTGTCTATATTGCCTGCAGGGTTTTTCTGGTTATGGTAACTATATGAAGCGTAGAAAACTGTCCAAAACTTTTTTTTGGCATTTTGACCCGTTTTCGCCTTGAAAAATCGGTTTAAAGTTCCCGCTTGAGCCACGCCCTTCAAAGTCGACCGCGCACTTGGGGATTGGTGTCTAAATGACGTCACTTCAGGAACGGACCAAAACGTTCAGCATTTACTCACGCATTTGTTTATTTGTAGCGTGTTCGCGTGTTTGTCGTATCTCTTCTTTTGAAATCAGTCTCAAAATATTTTTTTTTTTTAGTAATTGAACTTCTTTTTGAAGAAAAATATTCATGGATTATTCAAGTGACGATGATTTGGCATCCGAAAACAGTGATGTTAGCAGCGTTTCTACGGATTCGAACGGCGAAGCGATCGAGTTCGAGGAACATTTGGAAGAGCCGAACTCTGATGTGGTTAACAGTGATCGGGAGGAAGGTCCGTACTGTGAGGAGCCGCTAGCAGACGAAGAATGGATTGAAGAGTATAATCGCGAAAGGAAAATAATCGAGGAAAGGCAGCAAGAGTTGCAAAACCGACTCGAAAGAGTCGTAGAAAGAGATACTTGGTAAGTGCGCCGCCATCTTGTTTACCAACCTGCCAACAAACTTTAGTAGCAAAAGACGACTATCGAAACAAATACAAATTGGCATTTAAATATTTCTTTTAGGTGCAAGTGTGGTAATTGCAACGTTGAACTATTACAAAATGCAAGGGAGTGTGACTATTGCCAAGAAAGAGATGGTTGCGTGCGGTCACTCGACAGCGAGTTAGTTCTTCAAGAAACACGAGAATTTAGTTTTATCGACTGAGTCGATAAGGTAAATTGACCACCGTAAAAAGATTCAAATAGCTGACGTTTCGAGCGCTAGCCCTTCGTCGGAGCGAATCAAGGAATTGTGGGTAGTGTGTGGTTTTATATAGTAAGCGGTGGAGCTACGCTATTGGTGGAAATTTGGTGACGTGAAAAACAAATGTAGATTAGTTGAATGAAAAGCGTTCGTTGATTCCGTGGGGTTTGAGAGTGCCGATTTGAAAGATGATTTTTTGTTCTAGGTTTTTACGGTTTTCTGTGTTACCCTGGTGTAGGGAAAGGCCGCAGATTGTCATGTGTTGTTTAGAATGGTTAGTAAGATTAAAATGGCGCGCGACTGGTTTGGATGCGTCTTTGTCATTTTTTTCAACGTCTCGGAGATGTTCACGAAAACGGTCGCCCAGTCTCCTCCCTGTTTCGCCAATGTATATCTTTTTGCAAAAAGTACATGTAATGCAGTAGATAACATTTACGGAGGTGCATGTAAAACGATCAGTGATTTTAATAGATCGTTTGGGTCCTGTTATTTTGTCCGCGTTGTGAATGAAAGGACAAGTGTTACATCGTGTGCGTGTGCATTTGAAAGTTCCCGGTACATCGTCAGATTTCAGTGCGCTCGTAACTAGAAAGTTGCCTATGTTTTTGTCACGTTTGAATGAAATTAGTGGGGGTTGTGAAAAAATTCTGCCAGTTTCGGGGTCGTTTTGGAGTAATTTGAAATTTTTTAAAATGATGCTTTTGACTGTGTTGTTGTGTGGGTGGAAAGTGAGGGTGAATGGAATTCTCTCGTTCTCTTCCTTCTGTGGCGTTTGTAGTGCTGACTGTCTGTCGATCTGTTGTGCACGTTGTTGGCCCGTATTAACAACAGAGTCAGGGTACCCACGTTTCTTGAAAAACTGGTTTTTCATTTTCCCAAAACTACTACAAACAAGTAAATGGAGTCGCCATGGGCACCAAAATGGGACCAAGCTACGCTAACCTTTTTGTAGGCCACATCGAAGACAAATTTTTTAATCAGTACCACGGAACCAAACCCGAACTCTACGGCCGTTACATCGATGATTGCATTGGCGCTACCTCTTCCAGTAAAGAGGAACTTAATCAATTCATAACTTCTGTCAATACTTTTCATCCAGCTCTAAAATATACCTGGGAAATTTCCGAAACCTCAGTCGCTTTTCTTGACATTAATATTTCAATCAACGGTAACAGTTTATCCACAAGTGTGCACTACAAACCTACAGATTCCCACAGTTATCTGTTACATTCATCCTCACATCCATCGCACGTTAAAAACGCCATTCCGTATTCTCAATTTCTCAGACTTCGACGTCTATGTAGTGATGACTCTGATTTTTCCAACAAATCAGAAGAAATGTGCCAGTTTTTCAAGAAACGTGGGTACCCTGACTCTGTTGTTAATACGGGCCAACAACGTGCACAACAGATCGACAGACAGTCAGCACTACAAACGCCACAGAAGGAAGAGAACGAGAGAATTCCATTCACCCTCACTTTCCACCCACACAACAACACAGTCAAAAGCATCATTTTAAAAAATTTCAAATTACTCCAAAACGACCCCGAAACTGGCAGAATTTTTTCACAACCCCCACTAATTTCATTCAAACGTGACAAAAACATAGGCAACTTTCTAGTTACGAGCGCACTGAAATCTGACGATGTACCGGGAACTTTCAAATGCACACGCACACGATGTAACACTTGTCCTTTCATTCACAACGCGGACAAAATAACAGGACCCAAACGATCTATTAAAATCACTGATCGTTTTACATGCACCTCCGTAAATGTTATCTACTGCATTACATGTACTTTTTGCAAAAAGATATACATTGGCGAAACAGGGAGGAGACTGGGCGACCGTTTTCGTGAACATCTCCGAGACGTTGAAAAAAATGACAAAGACGCATCCAAACCAGTCGCGCGCCATTTTAATCTTACTAACCATTCTAAACAACACATGACAATCTGCGGCCTTTCCCTACACCAGGGTAACACAGAAAACCGTAAAAACCTAGAACAAAAAATCATCTTTCAAATCGGCACTCTCAAACCCCACGGAATCAACGAACGCTTTTCATTCAACTAATCTACATTTGTTTTTCACGTCACCAAATTTCCACCAATAGCGTAGCTCCACCGCTTACTATATAAAACCACACACTACCCACAATTCCTTGATTCGCTCCGACGAAGGGCTAGCGCTCGAAACGTCAGCTATTTGAATCTTTTTACGGTGGTCAATTTACCTTATCGACTCAGTCGATAAAACTAAATTCTCGTGTTTCATCCCCCCACCGACGCAGCACCACAGTTTCTCTAGAAACTAACCCCATTCATTAGTTCTTCAAGAAGTTGACTTCTCGCCCAGCTGTGTTACTCTGCGTCCTGGCTTTAGTCCGGTGTGTTTAAGTCGATGGTCTTTGCGGTCTGCAGCAGCCAAATATAAGACCCAAGATGGCAGAAGATACAGGCAAACAGGCACGGAAGACGAGTAAGTTTGCATCATGTTTATATAATTATGTAGTGAGTTGCGTGTCCCATTGTTTACAATTATATGTATGTAGAGGTATTTGCTCCAATGCAGCTGCAGTCCCTTTACATTCTGTTGAAGGCAAATATTAAGTGTGGTCCTGTTAATTCTTTATTCTGCTCCAAGGAAAGGGATATGGATATGTGGCCAAGTTAAAATTTTAATTATTTTCTCTTTCCAGTGCATGTCTAAAAAGCGTTTATGATTTACTCACGCATTTGTTTATCTGTAGCGTGTTCGCGTGTTTGGCGTATCTCTTCTTTTGAAATCATTCTCAGTAACTCCAAACCCTTCCACTGATTATAACAATGTATTTTCAATTTCAAAGGTTCCTTCGTGTTACAGCATACCGTGAGTTCACACAGTTGGTGCATGGGTACTTGGGTCCCCGACGTATTCCTCTGCCAGCATGTGCTTATCATTTGATAAGAAAGGAATTCGGCACTGAAGGTGACAACTTCGCTGGTTATGAAGATGACGAATGAGTTAATGGGGCAGTTGACATGTACATGTAGGTATCTCAGTATGGCTGTTGTATTATTTGGCAGTTAATTTATACTTACACGTTGATGGTGAAAGAATGTAGACAAGGAAATGTATGCCAAACCCATATGTTGGAAGATCTGAAAAATCTTGCTTGCGGAACCACCAGCGAACAGGATAGCAAAGCACAGAAAGAAATTTCCAGCAGGGGTCTTTGTGCCAGGCATGTAGAGTTGGCTGTACCACACATTTTCTTTTAAGGGACATTTTGGATTTTGGCACCATGTTGTGATCACTGCCATGGTACCAATTTCACGGGTTTCGACTAGTGGATGGTCAGCCCGGCACGAATGACAGAACTGGAATAGCAGGAGAAGCTTTGACAAGAATACAATGTGTTTGGGACTTGTTCGTAGATTATTATCATGTAACCTACGATTCAAATGAAAAAAAAAATGTTTTCATTACCTTGGCATAAATAAAAATTCAATTTTAAATCCAACTGAGGGGGCATAAAAAGACACCTGTTGGTAAGTTGTTACCTTGGCCCTTTGATGATGTTGTCATCTTCATTGTCTGTTTCGGTCTCTGTCCCAGTATCAGTGTCAGTGTCTGGCTTGTAGTTTGCATCAGACATGTCATCATACTCAGGCTCCTCTTCTATCACTTCAAAGTCATCTTTTTCTATTTCCTCATCCGGCTCTACAGGTTCACCTTCCCCTTCAGCATTGCTGTTTTCTGCTATTGCACCCTCATCAACATTACCAGAAGCCTGTTCATAAATGCGGTCACACTGAACACCTTTATTTGAAAATGACAAAAACAAAAGAAATTGCAATATAATTAGATTCATCACAACATGATTTGCAAACCCGCAACCGCAGAATAATTTTGTTTCTGAGTCGAGGTTGTATAAAATAATTCTGTGAAATTAAAAAAAAAAAAAATGGAATAAAAAAATATGAAGGTTAAAAAGCGATTCAAATTACAGTTTAATCTGTCATTGTTTATTTGACTAACACACTTACTTGTTGAAGTAGTAGCAGGCTTTCTCATCAAGGCATTATTTTTCTCTTTCAACACTATCGCCTTGTTGCCCATTTGGCACAGTTCCTCTTGCAGGCTGGCACAGCCAGTACAACCTTTCGTCTGGACTGCAAAATATTTTGTCTGTAAACAATAACAAGGATATGTTCAATAGATGTGAAATTATGATTAAGTCCTGCACTCCAGTCCAGACAAAAACTCTTTTTGGAAAATTTGCACATATCAATTTTTTCGCTAGGTTATGTTCAAGAGGTGAAATTATACATTTTTCGCTAGTATAAGCTTACAAGCTTATTGAAATAGAGCGAAGGTTTCTATATCCGTAAAATTTCTACAATTCTCAAAACGACAGTTATACATAAAAGACGCTTCAGTTATGCCTTTAGAAATTTTCAGTTTTCGAATATTGGGACCTTTTAGAAATGCACACAAATACGCCAAAATTTGTAAAAAATGGAACTAGTGAGCAGCACTGTGCGAACTAAAATTGTAAAACTTGTTTATTTCTCCTACGCGTTTCAACCGGCTATATACAGCGGACTTCGAATTCATCAGGGTGTTTTACAAGTAAAAGTTACAAGCTTTTCTTTAAACACAACGCAAAACCGAGAGAACTTCTTAAGGATTTACGTACAGGAAACAAGAGAAATGTTTTCGCAAGTCCTAACTGGCGGGGTGTAGCGTGTGTGACATATTTTGGTTATGACATACCGTACATGTATGCACGACATGTTATATTTATTTTGATTTAGTACTGAATCTGCAAATACAAGACGCTTCAGTTATGTTTAGAAAATTCCAGTTTTTTTACGCTTGGAAGCCTTCTACAAATGGCAAACATATACGCCAAACAATTGTACTCACCAGAGGTTCTGGGTCATATTCGTGATTCGATGGAATCGGTGTGGTGCTTGAAGAGCACGCGAGGTCAACATCATGGCGTGTCGCTTCCATCTCGTCAGAATCTTCGCAAGATACCACTTCATTGTCAGCAGACTTAGAAGAACATCCCGCTGAATCAGAGGCAACGATTTTCTTGAGAATCTGCAACATTATAGAACAATTCGAGAAAGTAAAAATTTAAATGTGATAATAATTTTTGACATCGCGTTTATAAACAAACTCAAAACGCACGCCATCACGAACCTGACGACGACTTCTGCTTGATAACTCCTCCTTTTCCCAAGTGTTTCGTTGAAATTTGGGGATAGGCACTACACCGATAGCATCTATTAGGAGTTCTCGACGCCTCTTGACACTGGCAAACGAAATCTTGACGGTAAAATCTTCTGAAGCGAAGTGACACGCACACACACGGGCCGAAGCAGTTGGCTGCCACTTTCCTCGCTTCAACTTCACGAAATCAATTTTTTTCTCCTTGCCTTTGCTTCACTGCGATCATCGTTTAAAAACGGAATTTTATGTAGGGAGATCCCTTTCTCCTGGTTATTCGTATTTGAACACCCAAAAACAACACATCTATCAGGCATCGTGCCTCACGAACTGAAAGTAGACGCAACTTGTGAAGATTTCTTTTGCGGGAAAATTTCCGTTCCTGAAGTGACGTCATGTGATGTCACTAGGCTTAGGCTCTTTTGGGCTTGATCGATCGGCCAACCTTGAAGGGCGTGGCTCAAGCGGGAACTTTAAACCGAATTTCAAGGCGAAAACGAGTCAAAATGCCAAAAAAAGTTTTGGACAGTTTTCTACGCTTCATATAGTTACCAAAAGCAGAAAACCCTGCAGGCAATATAGACACTTTAAATAAATGCTTCCCTTAAAAAGGTTTTACTTCTGTGAGTAGAATGAGCGTATTTAAGACTTTGTTTCTGATCACATCAACTGAAATCTAGTAAAGCAAATTGGACCAAACCTTCAATGAATTTAGTTTTATGACACATGAATAATATATGGTGAAAATATTGTTTCAATTTGTCAGGAAAAGGCTTGCATCAACGAATTAACAGAAAGTAAGGCGAATTTTTACATTTTTGATGAAAAATATTCAACCCAATTTTATTCAAAACGCTCTCATAGAATCTTTTCAAACTTTGCAGTCTTGAAGTCTTACATCAAGACTATAAGCGGCATACAGATGTTTTAAAAGTTTAGGTCTTGATGTTGAGAAAATTACTAATATGCAAAAACCATGACGTCTTTAGACCATTGTTATGGTAACACCGATGTTAATCAAAACTACTTGTTTGGAAAGTTCATTTCATCTTTAGTAAATGTGTGAAGCAGCTTGCTGCCTGACCGAGGTCAGACAATGGAGTATCAGCCGCTTAAAGTTGGGATGCTATGTCGCCAAAAAAAAAAAACAGTCGAGCCACCTTAAACAGCTTTTGCAGCCATCCTTTTATCTCTCTTTTTACTTATTTAGTTTTGTTTTATCTTTATTTATTTATTATTATTATTTTGTTTTGTTCTTTGTTTTTCATTTGCAGGTAGTTTATACTCTTGTAAATTACTTCCAATTAAACCTGTAAAACTGGAAAAAATAAATGATATATAAAAAAAATGTCAGTACTCCAGGTACCCAGTGGTCGAGTTTGTCAAATTCACTAGTAAAATGGCCATTTGGGGTTCCAGAAGAAATCAAGTCCGACACTGGACCACCTTTCAACGGGAACAAGTTCGAAGAATTCGCAGAGGAAGATGGTTTCCATCACAGAAAGGTAGCTCCCGAATGGGCTGAGGTAAAAGGAAATGTGGAAAGATTCATGCATTAGAGATGAGATACAAAGAGGAGTCAGAGCATACAGGGCCACCGTGCAACCAACAACGGGCTCAAGCCCTAATAAGCTCATGTTCGGGTGTGAACTGCGAGGGAAGTTCCCTGAAACTGGACAAGAGCCTAAAGTGAAACAAAAGAAAAGGCAAACTGATCCTTACGGCAGAAAAACAGAAGCAGAAGCAAATAAAATAAAATGAAAGTGGAATATAATAGTGCCCAATATTTCGCTTTGCAAGACAAAGCTTCTTCAGGGGCTAGCACTATAAATGATTACAACTGTAAAAACATTATACAAGTGGTTTTGAAAAAAAAAACTAAAGAATAACAAAAACAATGAATGTGATTGGTGAAGGGTTTGACGGGTGATAAACTAAACCGACTAGTGATGAGAAAGTTAATGAAGTTCGTCGCGTCTGTTGATTCCATGTGGTTCTAATGTCTTTGCTTTGTCTATGAGAAATGCTTCACACGCTTTTCGTACAGAGTCTCGATCTGCTATTACGTATTAATTCCAGTGGTATAATATCAATATCTTTTAAAATCGTCATGCCATCCAAGTCACACCAACCGCTCGATTCCTTTCAGCCTTGCTCTAAGATTAAGACGTACTGTATATGTTCTACTGATTTTCTTTTTGAAAAACGCTCTGCGGAACTGATTAATTACTTAATGAAACGAGGATACAGCCGCTCTTTCCTAAAAAGTGAAATTCGACGCGTCCATTCCATCCCTCGCTGTGATCTTCTTTCTGAGCCAGAGCAACAAAAGAAAGCCTCCGACCGAACACCTTTCGTAATCTCCTTCAATCTAGCTAATCCCTCCTCTGTACGAAAACACCTTAACATTCTTCAATCTTCCACCCGCTGCAAACAAATTTTTCTTTCACCACCTGTCGTGGCTTATAGGAGAAGTGCAAGCCTTCGTGACCTCCTGGTTCATACTAAACTAAGGAAACCAACCAGTGAGAGAGATCATATAGTGCCTCCAGCTGGAGCTTACAGATGCAACCACCCACGCTGTTTGACCTGTCAGTTTATTCAACAAGGCCAAAAGAAATACACTTCTTTTACTACTAAAGAGGAACGTTGTATTTATAATCACATAACATGTAATTCTAAAAGCCTGATCTATAATATATATAGATAGCCTGAGCCTAACAGCGTCGCTCTCTGAACAGAAAGCCGATGATAAGCTTTGCTTAACTAAGGTGAAAGGTCGGAAGCACAAGAATTAAGATTGACGACTGGGCTATTTTTCAATTTTAGCAATTCTCAAAAACAGTATTACGCGACCGTCTGCACAGTACATTTAAAGTACAAAAGTTCACAAAACAACTTTTTCTCGGTCTGCAATAACTAGTACGACTACTTTCCGAATAAAATACAGTTGTTGTTTGTCAAAAATTGCCCAAAAAACTGATTTGGAAATCAAAATTGCAAAAGTACACAAACATATTTGCATAAGGCGACGCAAGTGAAAATAGAACTATAAAATCGCTTTTCAATCTATGTTATGAATGAACAAACACATAAAAATAGACAACACAATCTTCTTTCGAAAACTTTTATTCAAATCTCCATTAGTTTATTTTTAAAAGCAAAACGCGTACCATTTATAGCGCATCGAGTTCGCCGAGTTGCCTTGGATGAAATTCAAAAAATTGATACAACTGAATTTAAGCACGTTTTAAAAACAATTATCCAAAACTACACAAGAACACAAAGAAAAAGTTAATCATGGATTGATATCAACATAAATTTCCATCAAAAAGGGTAATCTGTTTTACCTTTAAGTCCTTCGCTTGCTTGGAAATTCTTTAAATCTCCGCTTCTTTGGTTGTGAAATCCGTAATGAAAACAAACAACTCGGATGTTGTGTGGCGTCATACGCGCATGTTTTGCGACGTCATACGCGCCCGCAAGTTGGCTTTGCGCGACAGACCGACACATGTCACGGAGACGCGCCCGCGAAACATTCCGCTAGCCATGACCATGAAAAATGACGAGCATAGGTTGAGTTCTATAAGTATGGGGCTCCGCGCGGTCCTTCGGCCCGCAGAGGTCCGCTATGATCCAATGCAAAAATTGTTTTCAACGTAATATACCGTGTCAATACATCGGAGAAACAAAACGTAAACTATATGAACGATTTGGTGAACATCGCCGCTCTGTAGAGAAACAACAAACGCACTTTTATAAAAAAGAAAGTTGACATTCGGCATGCTAAGCAACATACATTTTCAAAAGTAACCGTTACAGTGTTTGAAAACTGTGTATATAGTTCAAAATAGGGGTCTGGAATCAAGATTAAGAAAAAACAATTTTACCAGTAATTTAAACGGACTGTCAGTCTTAAAAGGTACAAGTTATAAAGCAACAGCTTCTCGCAGCTGGCGTTAACATTTAACCCTATTCGGCCTGGGGGGGGGTCCTTTCTTCTTTGTTGCCATGGTAACACTGGATGTTTGTTGGTGCCACTAAACCCAATTTTGACCACAGAAACGTCTTTAAAAAGTGCAAAATGTAAGACATCGTTTCTCCAATCCATTAATACTCTACAAATCAAGACTTTCACCAGATGTAAAACCTTTATTCTAGTTTACATTTATGCATGTAGCATGTTGTTACATCAACTGTTCATGAACGTAACGGTCAAACAACTTGATGGTGTTTCAGCCATTTTAGTTGACGAGTAAAACTAGCAATACCTTTTCTTGAATTTTTCCAAAAGTACGCCGATTCTAGAACTCAAACTACGTGGCTAGTTTAAATAGATACTCTAGCTACTAAATCTATAAAAATCTCTGCGGGGCGGGTTTATCTTGAACTTTGGTTTGCAGAGGAAAATCCTTCAAAAATCATTTGTTGTTAACTTCGTTGAAATTAACATCAAGTTCATTCGACAGAAATATATATATATAGTTGCCTTTCATGCATGATCAGTTTGCGTTACAATATTGCGTTACTTAGGCTTCCGTTGTCCGTAACGTACTGGGCATCAGATTTTAAAGCCGTGAGCCTGCGCAGAAGCTTCCTCTTTTCGAACGTTATGTACGAATGTGCAAACGTTGCGATGAGAGCTGCGGGCAAACCAAGAGGTTGAATCACGGCTCAGAGGCTGAAATTCGAAAAAATCCACTGTTTGCAGAGTACCTGGTACATCATTTAAGTACGAGATGGCTTAAGAGTAGTTCTCTGAGAAAGTGGTGCAAAGTTGGAAATGAAAATTTTTAACCCCCCTTCATTTTTTGTGTGGAGGTAGATTACCTGGGGGGATGAACAAAAACAAACATATTAGGGTCAGCAGATGCATCGTCGCCATGGTAACCTCGATTTATCGTGCCAGCCTCAGGCCCACGTTTTGATAAAAAAATTCACTCTCAAGTAGGAAATGTTTTGGAGTCTCGTTCTCGGGTGCGTGGAAACTAATTCAAATGAAATTCCATCAGAGAGTAGAGCCATCCTACTAGTTTATAAAAGTTGCTGTTAACATATTTTGTTTTATATTAAGAAGGAGAAAATGGTCGCTCTACAATGTTACATGTTAGCCATTTTGACAAACAACAAAATCAAGGACAACTATTTTCGCAATTTCTCTCAAAGTGCTCTTTTCCCAGAGACCAAATTAGCAGCAGAGCTTACAAACATGTTGAAGTTTCTAAATATCATAAAATCCTTTTGGAGAAAACTATTCTATGGAAATAGGAGGTGAACACATTTGAGGCAAATTTGACAAAACTACAAAATTGGCCATTTTGAAGCTTAATTATTCAGCGAATTATTTCGCTCAAAAAGACTTTAGAGAGACCGTTTGAGCGCCAAAAGTATTTACTATTATCTTGTCTGCTAACTATGTTTGATAAATGAGGTTTCGGCCACTAAAATTATTGAATTTTAAATTGATACAAAGCCTACCTTGTAAGGTTTGGTAATTTCTACAGCGTGCTTTTATCGCGCAAGTCCCTCGGTCGGTCGCTCCGTTTCCTTGGTCAAATCTAGCACAGACTCTAGCAGACAGGTCACAACCGTTTTCCCCATCGAACATCCACTTCAGAGACAACGATGGATCGTTAGTCCGCATATAATCTAATATATAATGGAAGAAGAATTCACTCTGTCAAAACATAGTCGCGCTTTTCGTGGTTTCTGCCATCCATGGAATAAAATTAATCAGTTCAATCCATCCATAGAGTAAAAAAAATGCATCACTATTCACTGCACTAAGCAAATACTAGTGTAACCAATCCAGAATAAAATAATCGGCTTAAATCTACTCGTGGATCGACTTAGTTGAGAAGCCAGGAAGTTCATTGTTATCGAGTAAACGTGCAGACCGGAAATACAAGGAACAATTTATTACTGCTGACCGGATGTAACGCAACCTTTAATGTCGACTTTCGATCTGGGGTTAATACCCGCACCCCGGGCGGGCGACTCACACATAAAAATGATGGGGTTGCTTGTCGAAAATTGCGGCGTACCAAGAATGGAGACTGTTTCAAACACATGCCAAATGGGCTGGGCGCTGAAATCCTGTGCAAGAAAAGTCCGGTTCACAGAGCAACAGAAAACGTTTCTGGATCAGTAATACAACATCGGTGAACAGACTGGGAAGAAAAGCAACGGCGATAAGAGATGAGGCGAGCACGTGGAAAAAATGGCAAACGATTATTTGCCGTTGAGGAATTCTTAACACCACAGCAAATATCCTCATACTTTTCACGTATGGCTGCCAATTGCAAGCGAAAGGATATCTCAGAGGCAGAGCTAGAGACAGAGGAAAGAGGAATAATGCTCCAAGAAGCAACAGCTGAAATCACAGCTAGACGAGCCACAATGCCGGAAGTGGAAGGAGCTGTTACACGTACAAGAGTATAACTTTGTGCTGCATGAACAGAGACGAGCTTCAGACAAGAATTTTACCTTATCGTTCACGGAAGGCGCCTGTCAATGTTGCGTTGATTCTAAAGAAGCCCGTATTTACGTGAAACGTGGATTCGGCTCGGGGTGGGGACTAAAATAACGGGGGTATTCGTCGTACCTTTCCATAGCTGGCAGAAACCACGAAAAGCGCGACTGTGTTTAGTAGTGAGTGGGGAGGGAGTCAAATGCGGTTTTTTGAGTCCATAAACAATTTTTCCTCACTTCGCTCGGAAAAATTGTTTATTGACTCAAAAAACCGCATTTGACGTCCCTCCCCACTCACTACTTGAGATGTCCCTCCCTCATCTTTTGTGAGCGGGGAGTCAGTGGAGCGAAAGATTTTGTTTTGGCTGTCAATTTTTCGACCACCTTTTTAAGCGGGGGGTCAAATGCGTTTTTTTCCGAGTCCGCCCGCAATGGCAAGCGAGGCATCACTAATTGAAGAAACAACATATCCTCCATATAAACGTGACAATGCCCCTCGTCAACGAACCAATGACTGCCGTTGCGTTTTTGAAAATGCGTGGGATTGAGTTGAAAGAAGGTGATGACTTATATGCAAAGAACAAAGGGACGTTCGAATACAACCCTTGCAGACATTGTGGTTTAAACTTCACCCAAGGTCATTCTCTTGTTGAGCATCAAAAATACGCTTGCAAGAAAACGCCCGAAAGTGCTTTGTCCCGACTGCAATCGAAGATTGTCTAAACAAACGGTTAACAGACACTTAAGAAATGGTTGCCCTCCCACGAAAAGAAACCCTCGAGTTTTTACACAGCGGGAGGTTGTTCGAGATATTTTTGCCGAGTCATATGTCAGACAGCATGATCTTAATGCCTGGCTTGACGCTCAAGAGCAACAATGTCTTGAGGAGCTAAGCCTGGAGGCTCTCGACCCCTTACCCAGGATCCGAGATTCTAGCTTTGTTTCGGATTTCATCGAAGGCAAGACACCACTCGCAGCTATTCAAACTGAGTTGAGCGGTTATCACCAATTGAAGAAACATTCACCCTTCATATATCAATGATGGCGACAACACAAGCTTTCATGAACTTTCTTAAATCGAGGAACACTGGTCTGAAACAAAAGAGCGCCGACTGGGTGAGAGCCAGACAAAACTCCATCGGGGCATCAGAGATCTCTGCCTTGACAGGCACTTCGCCGTTTGAATCACGGCACAGCTTGCTCTTAAAGAAAATACAGCCAACGCATATGCTCAACAATGCGGCTTGTACCTGGGGCAATCTGTTCGAACCGCTTATTCGCAAGTATTTTGAGAAAAAACATTCTGTTTCCGTTTTTGGCCACAGCATCTCTCTTAATCTGTCAAGAGAGCATCCGCTTTATCGAAAGGTCACTTGTAGCCCAGACGGCTATTTCATGAATAAAGATAACACATTAAACTTGTTAGAGTTCAAGTGTCCGTTCAAGCGAAAAATAGCCATGAACAGAATTCCTGGCTATTATAGCGATCAGATACAAACAGGGCTTGCTTTGAGTGGCGACATGGTCTCAAAAGGCTTGTTTGTTGACGGTTATTTCAGATTGTGCTCTTTAAACCAGCTTGAACCAAGTCTGGCACACAACCAGTTTCTAAACGGAGGAAACAAGTTCAAAACGAAGGGTGACACAACGCTTGCGTGGGGAGTTTGTTATTTATTTAGCAAACGGACGATAACAAGAAATCAAAAGGCAATCATCGATGTCGGTTTCCTCAAATCAAAACAATTATTTGAGAGAATTATGTCTTCCATTGCTGAGAAGGACATATGGTGTTGTTATGGAGCTGTAAGGATGTCGTTTAGAAAACAGGACGAAGATGAGGAGTTTTTGCGTTACACCCATATGCAAGAAGTGTTTTCAGCGGGTTCAGAAGGCCCTAAACCAGTGGCTGTGTTCGCCTGGAAGCTCCTGGATATAACTGAGATTTGGGCTCCAAAGCAACCAAACTTTTTGAGCAACATTCAAACGTCAGTCAAGCGTTTTCATAACAGCTTGGCAAGCCTTCGAAAAAAGATAACAGAACACTCTGAAGAGAAAAGCATCAAACAAACCACCCCTGTCAAAACCTATCCAAACAATTTGGATGATGACAGTGCAGTGTTGGAAGCCTTCTTACTCTCAAAAGTGAAGTCAATTGAAAAAACATACCCCAGTCTATACCTCAACTGAGCCAATGGAGCAACTGTCTTTTGATGAATCCCATTGGGACTATTTACCAGACATGATCCAGGATTACATCCTTGAACTGGTCGAAAGGAGTATCCAACGTGACTTGGCTGCCAGGGCCCTTCATCAACGCAGGATGAAATCTGTATGCTTTTCAATAAAAAATCATTATCACTGGCAACACCTTTGCTATTTTCGTTTATTCACCTCACAAACATGTGATGAATGTCAAGAACACTTCTCGCCAGAAGTGGACATGGGCATGCACAGAGCCATCTGTCCTGGCATGCCGCCTTATAGATGTATACAGCGGGCATTGATGTATACAGGCATCGGCAGTGATGACGAGGAAGACTATGACGGCCCAAGTGCTCACGAAAGTTTCTATGGCAGGGCTCACTCAACGTGACCCATCTTTTCAAGCATGATCTTCCAGTTTTGTTCGTGCTTCCACATTGATTTTTCTGGGACTTGCAGCCAGAAGTAATTGACAAGCCGTTGTGGTCCTTTTATTGCATCCAAGATTTTGTGGGCCACAAAGGGCAAGGAGATTCTTTTCGGCAGATGTTCTTCGATGAATTTGAAAGAATCATTTGCATGTTGTATTTCATCATTGGACAAGCAGACGTGGTGTTCACAAATTTTCAGGTGTTTGTTTAGATAGCTTTTGAAGTTGTAATGTTTGGTGGTCATTCTTTTTTTGGTAATTGCATGTGTAATCACCCCCATAGAGCCCGTTGTAATCGAATGTCACACCATCCAGGGGTTCTAAGAGACCGCAGTCTTCACAGCAAAGTTCTGATGAAAACATCCTGAGGTTTAATTTGCCTTTGCAGTTTTGGCAAAATTTTGTCCTTTCATTCACAAGGGTGAAAGGTGAGTGTTGGGGGTATTGTGCCTCGGGAGAAAGATACTCCTTGATGATATGAAGGCGTTCTGACAGGTTTGAACGCCGTATTTCCTTGGTGTAGTTTTCGAGTGAGCGCAGGAGGATAAATTTGTATTCTTTATCAAGCTCATCGAGTTTGGCTTTGTATTCGCTTTTAGTGTCCAAGGCCCGAACATCAGCCAGTTGTTTAGCAAACTTCTCCATGGATATACACAGCCGGGTTATGTATTCAATTGGGCGCAAATGATTTATCCTTAGAAATGTAGAGGTTAAAGCCCGAATTTAATTTCTCAAATCGGATTTGGAGGCTGCGGCGAGAAGTATCTTTTTTTGAATTTCTTGTGTGACTTCCTTGCGAAGTTCCTTTTTGAGTTTCTCGAGGTCTGGCGCTTGTGTTAGAGTGCCAACGTTTTTTTTTAGATTTAACACCATCCCTGATTGCAGCTTTGAGTTCGTGATATTTTTCCACCTCACGAGTAATTATGGTGAATTCTGCATCACTGATCCTCTTGTCTTCCAGAGCCTTTGAGACCAGTTCATAGACAGAATTGCGTTTAGCCAGGGCCAGTGTGTAGATATTCTCGTGTTTGGTCACTTTTCGCTCTAACCGTTTGTTAGCAGCTGTAAAGCCAACAGAGGATAGCCCACAGAGGGTCGCGACGCCGGCAAGTGCTGGACTTCCAATAATTCCGAACCCAGTCAATGCAGTGGCTAGGGCCCCTGATGACAGCCCAACAGAAAGCGACCCAAGCCCAACCGCCGAGTAATGAACCAATGATTGGGTTCGTTTATATTTCTTTGCGACTTGTCTGTAATGCTCGGCTTCGTCAGACAGCTCTTTAAGAAAGTCAGAGATCTTTTTGAGCCGGAAGTCTTCTGCATTTATTTGAGCGAGCTCCCGCATAGGGTAGAGCTGTTGTGTCTCGCTGTATTCGGGGGCCGATGGCAGCACATTGGCAGAACTCATGGCGTGGGTATATATATGTTTTTAATTTCACGCTTGGAAATTTTTGATCGAAATTGGGCCAAACTTTTTTTATACAAGTTATCTTTGTCAGTTTTCCTCCAATTCGCCTCATATTTTCGACGATAACAGATATTGTCATTGCAGAGGGAACTATGGTTTTGGATTTTTATTTTTTAGTATTTTTGGCGGGAAAGTGACGTCACCAAGTTGGCGCCAAAATTTACATTTTACATTTAGAGCTATTTTGTGACAGTTTCAAAAAGAACAAGTTCCAAAAACTTCAAAACTGAAAAGATTACTGAAATATCTTGAATCAGTGAAAAGATATCATTATTTGAATTTCGAAATTCCCGCCATTTTGTTACTAAAAATAGCTTAAACACAAACTTCAACTAATTATATCTCTTCACTGAATTAAGATATTTCAGTTATCTCTTCAGTTTTGAAGTTTTTGGAACTTGTTCTTTTTGAAACTGTCACAAAATAGTTCAAAGTGTAAAATGTAAATTTTGGCGCCAACTTTGTGACGTCACTTTCCCGCCAAAAACACTAAAAAATAAAAATCCAAAACCATAGTTCCCTCTGTAATGACAATATCTGTTATCGTCGAAAATATGAGGCGAATTGGAGGAAAACTGACAAAGATATCTTGTATCAAAAAAATATGGCCCAATTTCGATCAAAAATTTCCAAGCGTGTTTATCTCAACTACAAATTCCAAAGGTGAGCCATTGAAGTTGAAGAGGTCATTGTTCTCATCCCTCACTGACAGTGTTATGCTGTTTACATAATCACCAGACGAGGCGTCACGCAAGACATACTGTTGTGTTGGTTCGTAATAAACCTTCTCAAACGGCTCCCCACGAATATCAAACCGAGCCAAAACTGTCGAAGGCTTACCATTGAGGAGGTTCTGTTCTTTATCGACCAGATCACAGTGGATGAAGTAAGTGCTTGGTGCCCTTAAACGCTTGACGAATGTTTTTGGAAATAATAATTTAGGACTAATACCCAGTAATTCAGACAGATCGTGGTCTAGTTTCACTTCTTCTGGGTATCCTTTGAAAATGATCATCACTCCCAGCGGCGTGTTTGTCTCGGTTGCTAATTTATAATTAACATTGGGACCACCGAATACGTTTTCTAATTCTTTTGCCAAAGACTTAAGAGTGTAATGTCCTGGAAGAAATTTCATGACAGTTCCTGTATTGCTCCCATTTTCATTTTTGAACAATGTTATCTCTCCTCTTTCTTTCAAATTATGCCACGAGTTGAAAATTGAGCAAGAGACGAGACGGATGTATCTCGGCTTCGGCAGTGGGTGGTCGAAATAGATCGTGTGAGGGTTCGAAGCCGTGACAATTGTTAACACAACCATGACAGATGCGAGTATATAATTACACATTTAAAAATATAAATATATACAATCATGTTTGGCAGACGCCCCGGTGGATTTAATCCTAATTCAAATCTTGGTATAAACATCGGCGGCCACAATTACGGACCCCCACCTCCTTTTTATTCGCCTCCAAACGCCTATACCAATGTGGCACCAAAGCCACACACAGATCCTGAAATGGCTTGGTTGAGTTCGCCGGAGGCTGCCAAGCTCTCTGCCGCGGCCAAGGCTAAGGCGCTCTCAGAATTCAAAAATCGTTTCCCGCGCGCTGATATGTCACACTTTGAAGTTCAAGTAGATTTTGGCGACGACCACAAAACAGCCACGGGGGAAGTGCTTTACAAAGAGGGTCCTGGCTCATGGGCACTCGTTACAGAAATAGCCCACAAAGATTGGACTGGCGCCGAAAGAGACGCTCTTGGGCTCCATTATGATGGGGGTTTCCCTTATCAGTTATCGTTGGGGCAACAAATGTTATCAATCCCGGCTGTTGCTTTCTTCACCACAATAGACAAAGACATGATGATTGGCGCAATCTTGAATGACAAAGAGCAAAATATTTACGTCACTCCAACTGAGTATTTCACAACGAAATACCGAAATATCTTCAGGGACACACAGATTTCATTCACAACCGCCAAATATGGCCGAAAGTGGATGTGTGGTCCTCATATGGGCTTTTGGCCACAACAACTCTCCTTCGCCCTGTGGTGTGCAACAACCGGCTGTGGAATCTCGCGTGACATTCTCTTCGATAAGAACTCCAGTCTATCTTTAACACCACAGTTACGGTCGTTTTACCGGTTTCACGTTTATTTCACAACAAGGCGAATACTCTACCAGATGGGTGGGGAACAAAGCGTGAGTGCTTTGCCAGACGACCCCTCATTTAACCAGAAAGACAACAAGTACAACATCGACGCGTACAAGAAGCTTTGCATCGAGTTTGGCATCGACCCCAGTTCTGACTTCCGTTACACATACGGCAAGAACCACGGTCTTGGTAATGTCTACATTTGGGAATACGGTGGTGGCCCCATCTCTACCGATTACACTTATCCAGACTCTGATCTAGCTCTATTCGATGATGAGCGCGTGACTGGCAGAAAAGACCCCAACTATCGAGCCAATGGAATAACGTTTGTCCGCAACGACCAAGGGGCTGACACCCAGTTCGAGCACTTTGTGCCAAATTACGCACAAGGGCTAAAACAGCCAGGGCTCGCGCGTATGAACCAATCAATCGAGGCCTTTGTGTACTGCATTCTTGGTTCACAAGCCAAAACCCGCAGCAGCATCATTGGAAAAGGAGGTAGGGCCTTCGAAACGCAGAGAGTCTTCTTGGTCCATCTAGAGGAGGCCATAATACTGAACGACATCGCAACAAGCGTACAGCGTTACCAGCTTGACATCCAAGCAACGAAAGTGCGCTTAGACTTTGCGACAGCACCCGGAAGCTGGCTCATGCCCTCGCGCATGATTATCAACACAGAGAGCGTGATCGGGTATAACAATAATCTACAGGAGGCAACGCAAGGGATGAAGCTGGGCGTGAACAGTGGTGTTAATCTGGGCACAAAAAAAGCCTCCCTTCGCCACATGGACGGTGGACCAACAAAGATTAATCCACCAAACAGCCACCCATCAAACCCGATACATAAACAGGCCACATAGGCATAGGGCATCGCCACACCCACACCCACAAGCAGCACACCCATACCACCAACACCCGCACAACAGCCCTCACAACAGCTCACACCAACACCCACACCACAGCCCGACCCGCATCACGTCTCCAAGGCAGTCGTTGCTGTGGGTGCGCTTGCTTTGGCAGGGTTTTCGTTTGGTCGAGATAAGTGTTCAAGACTTCGAACGCTTGGTGATCCTTTCAACAAGGAAGGCCACCACGGCAAGGATGAGCAGCCAGGCGTGTTCCCCCAGAAAGGAGATGACCGACCCGGCCGCTTTGAAGATGAAGCTCACAATTGAGCCAATGAGGCCAGGCAAGGCGCTGGCTGCCTTTTTGCCAAGCTCTTTAAGCCCATTTCCAATAGCCTTGGTGGCCTTTGCCAGGCCGTTCAAGGTGGCGAGTACAACAGCGCTGATGGTGATGCCAGCTGCCAGAACAATCGCTTGCAGGGTCCATCCGTATTTCTTTAAGATTTCTCTGACCCTCTCTCTCAAAGACAGGGCTTCTTCCCTTTCTTGAACCTGTGTTCTGAGCCTTGCCAGCTCTTCTTCTCGCTCAGTAACCCGGTCTTCCGCGGCTGCTCTGTTAGAGGGAGACGTGTTCTCATCCTCTATGACGAGTCTGTCTTCCTCGTTCTGTCGTTCAAGCACGGCTTCTCTTTCGTTTAACTCATCAAGGGGTTTAGTTGAGTTTAGCCCTGCTTCAACTTCATTTCTTTCCTTCACCATAGCAGAAAGGCGTGTTCTGGCTTTGTCAACCTTTGCCTGTACTTGGGCGCGTTCTTTGTCTGTTCGTTTTTGTATTTTTTGCAGGGCCCCTAATTCTTTTTTCTGGTTTTCAAGATCTCGTTGAAGATTCTTTTCCAACATTTTTAGGCGGTCTATCTCGGCTTGATTTTCAATTCTTGAACCGTGTTCCTGCTCCAGAGCCTCCCTCCTCGCGTGAGTTTGCTCAATTTTGTTTCTGAGGTTTTGCACCTCATTTGCTGCTTGTTGTTTTTCCACAGCAGCCCTTTCATCCTCCTTCAGTTGTTTTTCTGTCTCCTTCAATCTTTGACTTTCTTCCCTTATTGATGTATTTTCTTCAGAGACAAGCTCTTCAGCGCTTGGGCCAAGGGATGTTTTGAACTTGTCTGTGAACGATTTAAAAAAGCTCCCATCTTGCTTGAAAATGAGAGTTTCACCACCTTTTGGACCAAAGGCAACTATTTTGCCAGAATTTGCTGTTTTTTTACCAAAACCAATTGGTCCTATTTTCGCTAGGTTTACTTTTGGACGCAACTTTTTGATCCAGTCCATGACTTTATCGATTCTCTCTGCTTTTTCATTTCAGTCTATGATTTCTCCAAGCAGAGGGACATCTGGCAGCCCACTTTGTTCGTGAGCCATTGTATGCATTTCATGCTGTTCACCGCCATGATATGGGGTGGATGCAGCACCTGGTTGAAAGGGGGTTGTTGTGTCAACTTCTTGTTCGTCATCGTCGTCATCATCGTGGTCAATCCCATGGTCAACCCAAGGATTATCGGGCATATCTCCTGGATCAAAACCGCCTTCAGCCATGATGATATATAAATATGAATTTTAAAAACACAAATATATACCATGGCTGTGCAACCGAATTTACTTCCATCTCACAGTGAAAAGACACTGGGCGCCATGAAAGCAGAGCGAACAGTCAAGCGCATCACTTTCAACCCTTCTGAGGCCAATCCCGGCGAGACATTGTATGTCTCTTTGCCCAAGCTTGGCGAGCACGATGTCATTGTGTCCGGCTCACTTGCACTGGTGTTCAACATCAGCCTAGCCGGCGGCCATGCAAACAACTTTCTCGTACAAAATGTTTCTCGGGCCCTGGTGGACAAGTTCGTTGTAAAGTTTGCAGCCACCACTGTCCAGGACACGGTGGGGTACGACATCTACAAGATCTTCGAAGATCTCTTCCGATCAACCGATGAGCGGGAAAATATGCTTATGGAGGGCATCCAGAGTGTGGATTTGTGCAAGATCCGCTCTGGTGCCTGCGACAAGAAGACCTCCGGCGTGGATGCAGAGAACAAGCTTGAGACAATATATAAAAATAAGTACCGCATCAACCTCGATCATCAAATCTTAACTGATCATGGTGTTATATATCCTCGGGCACTGTACAGTGATCTGGTCTTCGAACTGACCCTTGCCCCCGCAAACCAAGTTGTCCGAGGCTCAGACACAAGCAAGCTCGTGTACAAGTTAGAAAACATCCAGCTGGAGTATGAGACGATCAGAAGAGTCTGGCCGACGAGGCAACAAGCACTTACACCAGTGGCAAGGAGTTCGCTTATGACCTGGTAATGCGAGATCGGGTGCATCCCTTCTCAAAAAGTGGTGACACTCGGCTGAATCTTAGGGTTAACCCACAGCGCCGGTCTCTCAAGGGCATCCTCTTGCTGTTCATCAACCCCTACACGGCTGGTGTCAGGGACTCCGAGAACTATTTCAATCCCGACATCACCAAAGTGAAGGTCACAGTCAACGGGGTCCCAAACAGGCTTTACAACGAGGGCATCAGTGGTACAGACATGTGGAGAGAGATAACCCGGCATTTTACCCCACACACGGACGGCAGGCCTAACATGAACTTGACCAAATATCTCACAGGCAACAAGTTTGGTCTCTGGATTGACCTGCGGGCCATGGGCGACACAGCCCTTCACGGCAACGGCCAACGGCTCGTCAACACACAGGATGGCGTGCAACTCGAGATCGAACGAAACGGCACAGGCTCGGGAAACTCAAACTGCCACATCTTCACCATCTCAGACTCACAGATGAACATCATGGACAGGCAGCTGGAATCTGTACAGTACTAAGAAAACGCATATATATACCATGGCCACAAGAAACAAGATCAACTTCTATGCTAAGCCGGCTCCCCTGCCATCCACCGGACCCCTGTCACTCAATAAAATACAAAGACTTCTTGCAAAGGCCCCCTTCCCGCCAGTTTGCAAACCAACTAATATAGGTGTTGGTTATGGACCCAAGAAAGCTACCATTCACTGCACTAATCGTGGGCCCCACTAACTCTGGCAAGACACAGTATCTTCTCTCCCAACTGCGAGGCCCCTTTAGGGGTTGTTTTGACTACATCGTTTTATTCTGCCCCACATTTGTCAAGAACAAGACATACGATGGCTTCGTGGACCGCGATCCACACATCTTCGTCATCGTCTGCCAACAGCATGAAATCGAAGACTGGTTGAAGCTGGCGAGCTTCTTTTTCACATCCACCAATACTTTATTCATTCTCGATGACTGCGCCGCCTCCAAAGATGTCAAAGGCCGCACGAGCCAGCTGGTCAATCTTGGGTTCAGCGCAAGGCATGACGGCATATCCGTGTGGGTCTTGACCCAGCAGATCACCAGCATTGCCAAGCCATATCGTGACAACATTGCAGCGATCGTGCTCTTTTACACGCCCTCCAGAAAGACAACCAAAGCCATATTCGAAGACTATGCCGGCGAGCTCTCCCACGAGGAGTACAAAGAGTTTATCGCAAGGCTCAAATCCCGCAAGTTCTCCCACCTGGTTTTCTCTTTGAGGCACCCGTATGGAATTGAGTACAAGGTTTAAACACGGGCACACCAATATATACACACATATATACCATTGCCATGAATGCGCCAACAAGTCTACACAAGCTCACTGTGTTTTCACAGTTTTTGG
This sequence comes from Dendrophyllia cribrosa, assembly GCA_024195265.1. Classification (NCBI taxonomy): domain Eukaryota; kingdom Metazoa; phylum Cnidaria; class Anthozoa; order Scleractinia; family Dendrophylliidae; genus Dendrophyllia; species Dendrophyllia cribrosa. The sequence goes on along the minus strand of JAJLRJ010000015.1, from coordinate 199,988 downwards.
ATGAATTGCACAAACACACACTTGATGCGCAAAACAAAATTATCAAAGCCGCTGGTGAGGAAGATCTGCGCCTCATGCTTCTCAACAGATATCCCTTGCAGCTAAATTCTATGCCAGACACCATGGCGGGGGTGGTACGAGAGCTTGAAGCCCTTTTGCCAGACATCAAGAGAATTATTGAAAAATAAAAACACATATGTATACCCTGATGATGGCACAAGCAGCTGAAGACCAGGTCGTTTTCGAAGTAATGCAGATGTTGGAGGCCACCCCTGGTGCCGCACCTCCCACAGGTATAGTTGGTGACAATGACATTCCTGCCAAACGCGAAAAGCTGGCAATCCTTGTTTCAACTGGCAAGGCCAAAGAAGCCATCGGTGTGCAGCTCACACACGATCATGTCAAGCGGTTGTCAGACAAGGACGTTGACAAGTACTGCAAACGGTACGAGGCCTACGTTGGCAACAAGACAACCGAATCCTTAGTTGATTCAGCCATCATGCTCATATCCAAAGGCGTTGGAATGGTGGCCCCGGTTGAGGATGTGGCGGTGTTGCAGAAAGAACTCAAGAACGACTACATCATCAACCAGGAGCTGTCAAATCTTGCTGGGGCTATTGCGGTGCGATGCAGACAATGGCTGGCGCTTGCCAATGCTGCTCTCATCACAACAAAACACATTAAGTTTGAACGAGAGCCTGATCACAAGCCTGATTTGATAGAATTAGAACCCCAACCCACACATCCAACCAGAGACATTGAAGGCTATCCACTTGAGGGCCTTGATGAAGTTGGGCTGGGGCCTGTGCCGACCTCACAGGAACCTTGAAGAAACCTGGCAGCAACCTTGCAGCAACCTGCAGCAACCGGGCACATCTTGTAAAAAATAAAAATCACATATATACAGGATGGCCACACCACTCGAGACGATCACTGAAGAAACTGCAACTCCAACTCCAACACCTGACCGTGTTATCTCTGAGGCCCCGAAAACAAAGCCTGCAACAGAAAAGAACCCCGGCCGTGTTGCTTCTGGCAAAAGGCTAGCAGAACGCAACCGCATGGCCCGGGAAGAAAAGAAAAAGGCCGAAGCACAAAAGCCTGCACCCTCAACAAGCGAAAACAATTCTGCAACAAGTGGCGCAACAAGTGACACAACAAGTGACAGCAACAGCAACTCAATCGTTTATATTCTGGGGGTTGGTGGGTTGATTGTCTCTGCTGCTGGTGTTTATTACCAGCGCGAAGCTATAATGCAAAGGCTTGGGAGAAAATCAAACACACCAGCAAACACAACCGCGACAACCCCCGCTGCAACACCACCAGCAACACCCCCATCTCGAATTCCTGTAAGACAAGGAATAAAAAATATGGAATAAAAAAACATATATATACTGACACCATGAATCCTTTCCAAGCTTTGATGAATTCTGCTGCAATCAGTGGTGTGTTTCTTCTTTGGTTTGGACTTACTTCGGTCGCCTTTGATACAGTTTGCGGTTTAGCCTTGAATAGGCACAACAGACCCGAGCCCGAGTCCGAGCCCGAGTCTGAGTCAGAGGACGAGGTCGAGGAACCCCGAGTCCGAGTCGAGGTGCCCCGAGTCCGAGTCGAGGTGCCCCGAGTCCGAGTCGAGGTGCCCCGAGTCCGAGTCGAGGAGCCCCGAGTCCGAGTCGAGGAGCCCCGAGTCCGAGTCGAGGAGCCACGAGTCCGAACCCGAGGTCGAGGTCGAGGCCGAGGTCGAGTCTGAGTCAGAAAAATAAAAAAATCATATGTATAATGCACACAAACCATGTCTGACAACAAGCTTGTGAAGTCTATCCTCGACGCCGCAACAATCACTGGCCTTGTCGCTGGTATTGGTTGGATTGGGAAAAAGACAATTAAAGAGAGCTTCACTGCCGACCCCAGTGCAAGCTTGATGAATTACGTCAAGTTCACAACAGTAATGGCTGGCAGCATCGCACTGAAGAAATATCTCGAGGACCAGAAAATCCTCCCAGACAACATGTAAAACAATATGTATACACAATGGCCTCGATTGCAATAATGGCTCTTGGCGCTGTTCTCAATGCGGCAGCTTTCACGGGCGGTAATTATCTCGCAAAATATCTGTCTGGTGATAACGGAAAGGCAGCAATGGATGAGAAAATCCGTCACGACCACGCCCTTGAACAATACCAAGCGGCTTACGCAAAATACCAGAAGGACCGCACCAAGCTCCTCGACTGGATTGCAGCCAATGATCGGAAGGAACACCAAGCTAGCAAAAACTTCCAAACCACTGACCAAGCCCTGGTCTTGTATAACCAGATGCACCAAACGCAACCAGATAAACAAATCAAAGACAACAAAGAGCCCCAGTTCTCGGACTTTTACAAGCCCAGCCCACAACAACAGAATGGTGAACTTGTGTTCATTGGAGGCACCCTGCTTGCTGGTGGGTATGCGGCTTATCGCTTTCTGTAAACAAACATATATACCCTCTATGGAGGCGAAACTCTCTAAGATCTATTACAGTCCGAAAGGGTATTGGAAAGGTCTTGCCGCTGTAAAAAAGCTAGCTGCAGCGGCAAAGAAATGGCTGGTCAAACAAGCCCTTTGGCAAGTTTACCTCCCGGCGCCACGCGCTATCCCCCGCCCCAAGTTTGATGTCTCATCACCCAATACAGTGCATCAAGCAGATCTTCTCTTACTGCCCCACGACAAACTTCCACACGGGAGAAAGGTTTACAAATACGCATTAACCCTTGTTGATGTGGCTAGCCGTTACAAAGCAGCAGAGCCTCTGACTTCGAAAGAGTCTGAAGAAGTCTCAAGGGCATTTCAGAAGACTTACATACGTGGGCCTTTGAAATGGCCTCAACTCTTGCAAGTTGACCCTGGGAAAGAGTTTATGGGGGCTGTGACAAAGGCCATGGAAAACAACAAAACAACCATTCGTCGTGGGCGGGTTGATATCCACAGAGACCAAGCAATTGTGGAGAGATTCAACCGAACCCTGGCTGAAAGGCTGTTTGGTTATCAGTAGGCCGTTGAAATGAATATGCCCTCTGGCCGTTCGACTGCATGGGTCAAAAGACTGCCAGATGTTGTCTCGGCCTTGAACAATGAAGTAACAAGACTCACTGGCAAGAAGCCCGCTCAAGCAATCAAAGAGAAAGCCGTTTCTTCCAAGCCCGCGACTCCATATGCTAGGCCTGTTGGGGTCTATGAGAAGAAGCTCCCTCCCCAGGTGAGTGTGAGATATCTTTATTACCCCGGTGAGCTGGAAGGGGGCGGGAAGCGTGCGACTGATCCCATCTGGTCTTTGAAGGTCCACAACATTGAGAAGGTTGTCACCAAGCCAGATGCGCCTGTCGTGTATTATCTCTACGACGGCCCTAAGAGGGGGTTTGTTCGTGAGGAGCTGATGGTTGTGCCCCAAGGCACTCAGTTGCCCCCAGCTGGGTTGTGAAACTCGATTGGTTCTGTGTGGATGCCGTCTGGCAGCACCCAACGCTTGTCGTAATAAGCAGAGGCCCAGCTTGTGCTGCTCGTAAGTGAACATGGCACCGTTGTGCATTCGGAAGCCCCTGTTGGTGGCCATGTCCCTGCCCCCTTGCAGGGCTCTTTCGTACCTTTCCCAGCGAAGCTAACAACAACAAGTAGCTTTATTTGCATGACTATAAATCCTTACAGTATTGCAAAGCTTTACAACATAACAAAATGAAATTACAATAATATAACAAAGAAAGGGAAAGTACAATCAGTCTGATTTGATAATTTGATTATTGCGGAGATCTAAGCATGAAATAATGAATTTCACCAAATGAATATTTACAAAATAATTACGAGAGTTCATTAATTCATTGGTAATTTCTGAAGGAGATAACTGTTTTATATTTGGTAGGTGATACCCTATTTTCCTGTAAATCCGTCCCTAATAATTGAGTATTTAGGACAGTGGAAAAGGAAGTGAATTTCATCTTCAATTTCATTAGATCCACAAGTAGGGCACAATCTATCATCTCTCGTGATTTTTTCATATCTACCAATTTCAATCATTAATTTATGATTACTTATACGAAATTTTACTAATTGTTTTCTGTCATTTGATTTCCTTGTAAGGTCTAAGTAATGAGAAGGCGTATATTCGTTCTTAAAGATATTATAAAATTCGAGTTTCTTAGAGTGTTGAATGATATGTCGCCAATATAGGATATATTTTTGTTGCATTAAGTTTACATAATGTTCGATTTTAGTTTCAGTTAAGAAAATAGGGTCAAAATCAGGCAAATTATAGAATTCGGATATCCTTATAAGATTAGAGTAGAAGCTATTTTTACCAGAAGAGTGAAGATCTGCGGACATTAAAAAGATCTGTTTAACAATAGAGTTATTGTCCTTACTTTGAAGATATAAGGTATAATTAATTATTTTCTGATTAATAGCTATAATAAGAGGAAACCTTCCTAGTTCAGCTCTACATGCCACATTTGATGCTTTATTGCTTACTTCTAGATAACGTTTGCAGAATTGTAAATGGATTTTTTCAATCTGCGAGCTGTCCCAAGACTTAAAATCCGGTTTTGTGTACACACCCCAAACTTCGCTATTATATGTTAAAATTGGGGAGATCATCGTGTCAAAGATTTTACTTGCCAGGGATGGGGACAATTTACTGAAATTTGTATGTTTTCTTAGACTGAAAAGAGCGTGAAGGGCCTTCTCTTTTAGCTGGTCAAGTGCCATTGAAAAGTTACCCGTTGAAGAGATTACAGACCCTAGATAGGTGTAGTTTTGGACGATTTCAATCATTTTATTGCCTATGTGAAAACTAGACTCAGTAGATTTCTTAGCACGTTTCTGAAAGATCATAACTTTGGTCTTTTTTGGATTGATACTTAACATCCACGAGTTGCAATAGGAAGATAACTTATCAAGACAAGTTTGCAGTCCTGTTTTGGATCTTGAAAGTATGACTAAATCATCCGCATATAAAAGTGAGTTTAATTTTGTGCCATTCGGTAGAACAAAAGGATCCGATAAAATATTTTCGAACGAATGTGGTATGTTGTTAACATAGAGGTTAAATAGCAATGGGCTTAAAATACAACCTTGGCGTACACCTCTTGCGTATTGAAAGGGTTGTGTTTGGCTTTTTCCAATTTTTACGGAACATGTAGAGTTTGAGTACAAATTATTTATTAAATTGTAAAAGCGGCCTCCCACATTAATTTGCAATAGCTTGTACAATAGTCCGTCATGCCAGACTGAGTCAAAAGCTTTCCTGAAATCTACAAAACAAGCGTATATTTTTTCATTGTGTTGATGCACATATTTATCTACTAAAGTTCTCAGAGTGAGGACATGGTCTGCTGTACGATTTTTGGGCAAGAATCCAATCTGAGAATTGTGGAGTATGTTATGAGAGTAAACATGCTCAAGGAGTCTTTGATTAAGGATAGAACAGAAGAACAGAAGAACAGAAGGAGAACAGAAGGATAGAACAGAAGCTCGTTCTTCTTTTTGTTGACGCCCTTGGAGGACATCTTGGCCTCGCCGCTAGCCTCGCTTTCGACATAATAATACTTGCTGCATAGGGCGATGGCCCGTGTGCCTTCCTTCTCAAGCTTGAACAAGCCCGGCTCTCTGCCGCTCCACTTGTCCCACGCCAACCAATTCTTCTTCTCCGCCTCGAACTGGGCGCGAAGTTCCGGGCGAACGGCCTCTTCCAGAGTGTCGTGAGCAAGAGCGAAGTACATGCTGTCCGTGTCCATCTGGATGAGCTCGAAGTCGCGCCTGTCGATGAAGTAATCTAGGAAGTCGTAATAGAACTCCAGCATGCGAAGCTTGGCAAGTTGGTACACAACAATGCCCACTTGAAAGGGGCGGTCGATTGTGACCTTTTGCTTGCGCAGCTCGATCTTGTAAGCATCTCCAATCTCTTCGAGGTCAGCGAACAAAGGTGAGCGGAGATGCTTGTCGACCTCGTCCTCGTCAGTTGTGTACATCGTTCTTAGCTGGCGCTCCACAGCTTCGATGAATTTGCCGTAAGCGAAGTTGCCAAGAAGCTTGAACACTTCAGCAAGCAGTGCCTTCTCCCTGTCAGCGTCGCCTTTCTTTCGATTGTCGGCGACCTTGCGAACGAACCAGTCGAAGAGCTTTTTGGGCATGTAATCGAGCGTGCGGTAGACTGCCGTGATCTTGAGCCCGTTGTTGAGATACCACTTCAAGAGGGGTGCGTAGATCAGCATCTTTTTCGCTGACAACACACCCAGAAGCTTTTTCTGGTCGGGAAAGCGGGTTCGGCCACTTTCTTGGAGGTAATCGTGCATATGCTGTGGAACAAATTCGTTAGGCACTGCTTGGTTGATGAAGAGCGGGGGAAACTCTTCGAACTGCTCCCACAACTCTCGAGGGACTTCGATGTCCACTTCCGCAAACCCGAACCATCCGCCTGTATGCAGCTTCATTTCAAGAACTCTCGCTGCCTGCACCGGGGCATTGTAATGCACAACCTTCTCTTTACCACAGGGCGTCTCCTGCAGCATCGTGCTTGGGTAAAGGGAGTTAGCATCGAACCCCACAATCCGTTTCGTGATGCGAGCTAAGTCGCCGTGTTTGTGAGAACGAATGCGGGTTTCGCCTCGCACGTGTTTGCGGGTGAAGACTAGGCTTGGCCCGCCAACCACAGCCCCCTTCAGCATGGCGTAAGCTTCTGGGCCGGGGGCGTATAAGGCTGGAGCATTGCGTCCTCTCAATGAGCCTCGCAAGACGTATTGCATTGATACTCCTGGCAAGGAGACCGCGTCTTTGAAGATGTCCACCCCGAGGCCCGTGTAAAAGCCCTTCATCGTTTGGAGAGCTTCGAGGAAGGGAGACACGTCTAGATTGTTGTAATACTCCAGCCAGTCTCCGAATGTCTTCATACCTTTCTCGTGGAAGATGCGATTGCATTCTTCGTGCTCCTTGGGAGAAAGAACGAAGGCCTTTTTGAGTTGTGAGTACCAGCACTCGTATGGAGGAAGCCCCGGGTAATCCAGCTTGTCAGCGCTGTCAAACCACTCGTATGGAAGCCAGGACTTGGTCTGTGTCGCTCCATACGTCTTGACCCACTTGTCGTACGTGATGCCTGGGGCCAAATAATTCATGATGTCCAAGAACTTGTAGCTGGGAGTGTTGATGAACATGATGCGCCCCTCTTTCTCCGCGGCGAAGACCCCGTTCTCTTGAGCGAAATGAGAAACAAAGTACTTGCGGATAAGCTTGAGATCGTAATGGCCTGAGTTGAAGCCGACCACAGGCACTTGGTTGCACCATTTGTCGATGAGCTTGAGTTGCTTGTCAGGAAGATTCTCAAGGTCTGGGGGCATGTATTTTACAGCCACGTCCTCTCGGATGTCTGCGCTTCGCCGCTCCAGGGAGGCATAAAACAGCCTGATAAGCTCGTCAGGCTCTTTGGAGCAAATGTACTCAGGCTCAGGGTTCAACGTGTCGGCAATGGAGTCTGAGATGGGCACATGCTCGCTTTCATAAGAGAGATCGCGTGTGTCGGACGAGCGGCCTTGGTCTTGTCCTGGTACGCTTCGAAGTCGTAGACGATCGCGTGGGGATATGTTTTGTTTCTTTTCTGTGGGCAACGATCATTCCACCAGGGGGAAGGCCGTTCATGCTCCCACCTTTCCACCACGGTGTACCCAGCGTCTCGCAGCAACTGAGTTCGTTGCAGAGTCTTTTGGTAAGCAACCATCCTTGTGATTGTGTTGTCTTTGCGGACACATAAACCTTCCTCCCTCGTTCCCTCGGGGTAACATTCCTCGCAACCGTGCCAGTGACAACCGTGGAACTGAAAAACTGTCTTGCTTTCTGGGTGATAGCCGTCGACGAGCCGTCGAATATAACTCTCACCACCATGGCCGCATCTGTGATGGTGGATGTGAATACCACGTTGCTTCGCCTCCCACTCCAGCCAGCACACTGCCTTGACACCGAAACCGCCTTGAGTTCTGGGTAAAAGGCTTTCTCAAAAGCTGACTCCGGAGGGAGGATACGTTTCCCGGGGCAGTCGATTTTGGTTTGGCCTCGATTACACGTCTTGGAGTGGCGCTTCAAGTTATCAGCCCGTCTGAACCTCCCACCGCACTCGCCACAAGTGTAATTGTTTGTGACTTTATTGATATTGGTGATCAAGAAGGAGTGGCCCTCATGAATACCGACAGTCATGGTTGGAGTGCCCACCTTGTCGTAATTCACAGGGGTGTGAAATAAAGTGAAGTCACCATTGCGGTGAACAAGATATGCGGCAATTCCTTGCTTGAAATGCCTTTCGATTTTTTGGAGAAGTGCTGCAAATTTAGCTGGCCTCGAAGCCCCGGATAAAATGCGAAGAAGCTTTCTGCGAGTTCTCTGGATCTGCGAGTGTTGTCCCTTTTATGAGCTCCTCGATGGACAGCCAAGCAACGAAAGAGACAAAGATTGTCGTTGAAAGTGTCAAGAGCAATCACTTCTCTTTTGTTGCGAATCCAATCAGGAAGACGCCCGAGACCTATTTGCAAGGGTTGTCGGTCAAGAATGACTTTGACCTCAAGCAGGACGTGCGTTCATAAACCCATTTGGTGTCAGGCTTTTTGAGTCTTGCGTTTTGAAGACGAAGCTCTTCCTGAGATTGCAACCACTGTCGTGTCTCGGAGAGAGTGGCTAGCCAAGGCCCGGTTTGATTGTTTTGAAAAAAACTTCTCAACTCCTCGGTTTCAGTGTTTCGCAGCTTGACTGTGGAGATTAACTTGATTGCGTGCCGTGTGTGAACATTTTGCTTGATTTTGTTCAAAATTCTGGCGACAAGAGAGTTTTCGAGCCCGTTTACAAAATGTAACACGATTGTTCGTCTGCCCTGTTCAATCCGTCGGTCAACCCGATCATAGATTTGAACAAATTGTTCGAAATCTAGATCCGGGGGTTTGTTTTGAGGCTCGCCCTCCTCGGCAGGCTCGATCCGCTCGATATTTCGTGCCTGTTCGTTCAGCCAGGCAATCAGCTCGCGTTGATCGTCATCACGCCGTCTTCGCCGGGGTTGTGGCATTGCGTATATATAAGGGTTTTTAATTTCTTCAATTGGTGATGCCCCGCTTGGCCGTTGAGGGGGTTGTGCCATATATGGATGGTTTTGGATTTCTTCAATTGGTGATGCCTCGCTTGCCGTTGCGGGTGGGCTCGGGGAAAAACGCATTTAGCCCTCTTACGGAGGTTTGAGGACGGTTATCCAGAGTAGTGAGTAGGGAGGGACGTCAAATGCGGTTTTTGGAGTCCATAAACAATTTTTCCGAGCGAAGTGAGGAAAAATTGTTTATGGACTCAAAAAACCGCATTTGACTCACTACTTGTTTTGACAGAGTGAATCCTTCTTCCATTTTATATCAGATTATATGCAGACTAACGATCCATCGTCTGTCTCTGAAGTGGATTTTCGATGGGGGAAACGGTTGTGACCTGTCTGCTAGAGTCTGTGCTAGATTTGGCCAAGAAAACGGAGCGACCGACCGAGAGACTTGCGCAAGATAAAAGCACGCTGTAGAAATTACCAAACCATTCAAGGTAGGCTTTGTATCAATTTAAAATTCAGTAAATTTAGTGGCCGAAACCTCATTTATCAAACATAGTTAGCAGACAAGATAATAATAAATACTTTTGACGCTCAAACGGTGTCTCTAAAGTCTTTTTGGGCGAAATAATTCGCTGAATAATTAAGTTTCAAAATAGCCAATTTTGTAGTTTTGACATTTTCTTATTCTTAATATAAAACAAAAAATATGTTAACAGCAACTTTTATAAACTAGTAGGATGGCTCTACTGTCTGATGGAATTTCATTTGAATTAGTTTCCACGCACCCGAGAACGAGACTCCAAAAAAAATCCTACTTGAGAGTGAAGTTTTTGATCAAAGTATGGGCCTGAGGCTGGCATGATTAATCGCAGTTACCATGGCAACGATACATCTGCTGACCCTAATATGGTTGTTTTTGTTCATCCCCCCCCAGCTAGTTAACCCCAACCCAAAAAATGAAGGGGGGTTAAAATTACTCATTTCCAACCTTGCACCACTTTCTCAGAGAACTACTCTTAAAATGATCGCAATTAAACTGCAATTATTTTTTTTGTAAATTTTATTTTTTCTTTCTTATATGTTATTTTACTCGCAGAAATTACCTTGACAAGCTACACTTAAATTCGAGTTAAAATAAAGTTTATGTATGTATGTATGTATGTATGTATGTATGTATGTGTGTATGTATGTATGTGTGTATGTGTGTGTGTGTATGTGTTTGTCCTTGCCCACTTGTGGGTACTTGGATATAAAAACACACCAGAACAGTGGGGACTTGGCAGATAATGGGGACATTTTGGCGTCCCCACAAAAATGTCCCCAGAAGTGGGTGTCTAACTGTGACCATACCTAATTTCTGGGGACTTTTGCGAGGTCCTCATTAGTCGGTATGAAAAATACACATATTACGTCCCCACAAAGGAGGAAATTTTTTCTTTTGAGAATTAAGATTTTTTATTATTTGAAGAAGATCAACAACTCCCCCAGAAATCCAAAAATTACAAAGGTTACAGCATGGAAAAGTTAATAACGGAATACACTCCTTATTTCTATATACGTATACACACTAAATACACACGGTATTTAATTTTTTTTTACCTAAATTTCAGAAAACTACGGTGTTAAGTTGAGGTCAAGTCTAAAAAAACATCTACAATGAAAACAACAAACTTTTGAGACCTCTTAGCAAAGCAAACAACATCTTTAACTCCTATCCTCTCTTTTGTCCCAAATAAATTAACATTTCATTCAAAACAAACAGTTATCGTACGTCATACTTCAATTAGATAGTAAAACGTTTACAAATTTAATTAAAAGGTGTGGTGAGCATTTCATTAAAATTCTTGTGTTTTATTTTCACTGCATCCATGGATTTGTTGAACTTCTTAACAATCTGACATAGAACATCCGTACATTGCTACCCTATAAAACTCATTTGTTATTCACTTTCTTAACGAGAAAGGCTCCACACAAACCGACTTGTGGGACGTTCTCCAGGACCAAGGTTTGGATTGCTTTAAGGAATAAATGGGATGTAATAATTTAAAAATAAGGCAATTAAACTTTATTAAATTTAACATGACTGCATAAATTTTCAAAAGCAAGCACAATTTTAAGTTTCTAATCCACACACTGATCATTAGAAGTAGAAAGAGTTTAATACAATAATCATAAAAGGTTTTCTTGCATAAAGGGCGTGTATACTACATTTTTGGCCGATTATAGCTTTTACTTAATACCTGAATAATGATTTAAAACAATCCTTAGAACAAGAGTCCGACGGGACTCTCATTTCTGTGGGTGCTAATATGGATGTGAGACCCTATCTGCAGAGAGATTCCTGGTCAGGGCGTGTCAGCTAGTCTCTCCAATTCATATAGCATTACACAAAAATTTACACAGTACATTAGAAGCTAAGATGCTTTCCAAGCAACATGGAGAGAGAGAGAGAGAGAGAGAGTGAGATCTGTAAAAAGGATCCTTCTACATATCAAGTCAATTTGGTCTTGCATAACAGATGGAACTTGTTTATCAGAGGCAGATGATGCAGGTAATAATTATTGTATGGTTACCTGTTGGAAATCAACAAATAAATTTTAATTTTTGTCACTTCAGATTGGTAATGAGTTTCAAGTGGCTTTAATTATATTATTATTATTGTTGGTGTTTACAGCTGTATGTGATGTAAGGGGGGGGGGGGGGGGGGGGGGGGGGTTCTTCAGTATGTAAATACAGTAAGATCGACTTCTACCTGAAACCATCTCTAAGTGAACTAAAAGTGACCCCCCTTTACCCTCCAGAAAAGAACAACAACACCAAACAAACAAAAACAAAACAAAAAAATTCTGCTACATCAAACATTCCAGCAGACTTGCCACACACCTGACAGGTCACAGGGCAGGTCCACAGATTATCAGGCTCCTGGTAGGGTCTTCTATGCTGGACAGGTCAAAGGGCAGAGTCCAGACAAACAGATCACCTCTTCCCGAGGAAAAACAACTCTATCTGGAAAAAAGCAATTGTTACAGAAAAATTAACAATAACTCACACGAAAGCTTTTCCTTGCTGTAACCTTAGTTTGTAATTTTTGGATTTCTGAGAGGGTTATTGATCTTTTTCAAATAATGAAAAATCTTAATTCTCAAAAGAAAAAATTTTCCCCTTTGTGGGGATGCAATAATTGTGTATTTTTCATACCAACTAATGAGGACCTCGCAGAAGTCCCCAGAAGTTTATACCATGCACAAAATAGTATGTTATTACTTTAGTATGGTTAGTATGTTACATATATTCTAGGTACAAGTAAGTACACGTACTAAGAAAAAAAAATAACGAAATCAGCGTCTTAAAACAGGCAGCATAATTATAAATGCAGAAGTTAGGTATGGTCACAGTTAAACACCACCTTCTGGGGACATTTTTGTGGGGATGCCAAAATGTCCCCATATTCTGCCTAGTCCCCACTGTCCTGGTGTGTTTTTTTATTCAAGTACCCGCAAGTGGGCAAATACAAGTGTAACCCTTTCTAGTTTGCACACGTAATATTATACATTGGTAGAATTCATGCAATCTGAAGAAACAAAATGTTTGTTTTTAGTTCCACTATAATTTTGTTTGAACTATTGTCCTGAGGCCTCATTATTCATTCTTTTTTCTTTCACTATGTTCAGTCGAATATAATACATGTCTATGACATGCTAAATGAATATGTACAACTGCAAAGGGAAAGGCGACCGGCCATACTACACATGTAGCTTCGTTTGATTTCATACAAATCAAAACACTTTTCATTTTACAAGAAAAATGTAGCATTAACATTGTGTAAAACCTGAACTATACAGTGTAGTTAATCTAATAACCAATGAGACTATCACACCTAATGCCACACACCAGAGCAATTCCTTCTCTGTTGAACAAGTGACAAAATCTCCTTTGAAAACAGAAAAAAATCCACTAGAACGGAGCCATGGTTGTTGATCAGCCAACAACAATTTCCACTCTTCCACAGAGGCTCTTTTCAGTAAAAAACTTAAAATTTCACAAGACAAATTGGAAAGAGGCCTCTGGAAAGGACAGAAAATCAACATCAACATCTGACTTTGGCAAAGACATACAGCTGTATGGATGGCGTTTCGTTAATGTAAGCACAATATTTTAAAGGAGCTCTGTCATAGTGATTTTGAGGTTTTGGGTCAAAACTGCCTCAAAATTAAACTACGTATCTTTACCCTATGTGAAATGCTTATAGAACACTAAGAGGAAGATATCAAGTGAACTTTTGAAGAGAAAATAAACCATAATCAGAGTTTTAACGAGTTTTTCAACACAGAAGCAAAAAAAAATTGAAAAAATTAGCCCAAATTTTTCAAGATGCAATCCATTTCCATCCTGGCCATCTGCTGCCTGAGAGACGTATTTTTACTCTTAGAGCACTAGTAGAATATTTTTAAACAAAACGGGACCATTATTTTTGGGTTTCCACTGTTTTAAAGACGTCTTTTGACTTTTTAAAGTAACACTAAAAATGGTGACATAGCCCCTTTAACAATTGAAGGGCTGCCTGGAAAAAGTCCTAAGTGACTTATGATAAACTGCTAGACACACGAGAAACAACACATGCCAAATGCTCGAAGGCATATTAGACAAGCTACGCACGTGGGAATACATCCACAGGAACCCGCTGACCGCCTGGCCGCAACGCAAGCCAACCAACATGCTAAGGGAAACACTGGGAATGCCAAAAAATGCCGGAGACACTCAAACTGAGTGGGGGACGCTACAAACACAAGCCAGAATGCCACGGCTATGCTTGCTCCTCGTTGTTAACTAAGTTACAGTAAATACATTTAACCTCAAGAAACACAGAGAGAATTTGATGTTACATCAAAAGTCACTTACTAAATAGAGCCTTTAAACCATTCTGCAGACTTAAAATGGATTTTTCAATAGAGCAGGGCTCGAAAAAAGTGCCGTCCGCTCGTCCAGGACAAGTAGATTTTTGTGTCGGGCAGGTAACTTTCCCCACACACTTGCCCGATGGGCAAGGATATGGACAAGCTGCTCATGAACTAAGGTTAAGGTGACACTTTATGCAAACTTGTCTGGGCAAGTAAAACTTAAGACTTGCTTGCCCAAAGGACAAGTTGAAATTTTTGTTTTTTTCGAGCCCTGTAGAGACACACAATTTTACTGTTAAAATACCTTGAAATAGTAAAATTTCAAATCGGTAATTAGCTTATCCTACATGGCAAAGCGGTCTTGGAGACGCCTTAAAGCCCAGAGGATCCGGGTTCTGATTTTGCCAGGAACATTTTTTTTTCCTTCTTTTTTTTTGAACTGAAAATTACTGGTTTTTTTTTCTTTGTTTCATTCATCAAAAGTCGTTACATTCAATTAAAAAAAACGCAATACTGCATTAACGTTACCAGTTTCTTATTCAAGAGTTGGCTCACAGGAGCCTTTGATTTGATCCAAAGTGATTCCAAACTTTCCCCCCAGCTTGTCTTGTCCACCTAGGTCCATTTTCACCTTGAACACTAAAAAGCACTTTGAGCCGAGGCACAGCAAGGACATACATGTATCTCTGTCAGTTCTTTAAAGAGGTGCCGAGACTCAAGGATTTCTAGACATTACAATGTCCTTCCATCACCGGACGGGCCCTAAACATTGCTTAAACCAGCCCTATGCAGTGAGCCATATATATGGCCACTTATTAATGTGTTAAGCAGTGAGTGTGGTTTAAAGGAACAAATTTGTCCCGACTACAGCACGTGTGGCACTATGAATTTGTGACAGGTGGTCAAGAAATCAAAGGAAGCAAGAGGCTTGAAAATCTCAACCAGAAAACCTTTTCATTGGAAAGATCAGTCACATACCATTTTATTTAAACCTACAGTATTTTAGAGCAATTTACATTCCGTTTGACGTTGTTTTTCCAATGCCACTGAACGGACCATCTAAAGGTGGAAAGCCAATGGTGCCGGCCGAAGGCAGTTCTGTCTCCTGGGAGCTTTATTAGAAGGGAAGAAGGGAGTTTGAAGAAGAAAAAGACTTGGACCGGAGTAAGCAACACAACCAATTGAATAAACGAAAAGTTATTCACAAGAAAAGTTAAAAAATTAAGACATCATACTGTTATTCAACTGATACAGCCTTCACTCGACATTTGCTATCACTTATGAAATTCAAAGAAGAGCGAGAGTCATTCACTCATTTCTCAAACAGTAATTATACATGTAAGAATGCAAAAACCAACAAATAGCTTAGTTTCATGTGAAATAAACAACTTGAGCAAAGAAACCAACACTTGACTTACTGTACAGTACTTGACAAGAAACCAACAACTTCTGTTATTTTCCAGTAAAATGAACAACTTGAGCAATTTCAAAGCAATGATACCAACAACTTGAATTATTTTCAATTGAAACAAACAACTTGAGCGGTTTAAAAGCAATGAAACTGGCAACTTGCACTATTTTCAGGTGAAACAAACAATTAAGTCGAGCCATTTCAAAGCACTTGAAACCAACAATTTACTTGTCAGGAAGCCCTTCAATTAATTAATATCCTCACCTGATCTTATAGACTGTCCAAGTATGTTACTGTGATACAGTTGCAGCTCATGCATTCCAAAACCATTCCTTCTTATTTATGTGTTGGCAAACTACCACGTAGTACAGTGTATAGTCCTCACTGAATCAAACCAATCAGTTCTTCCCTTCACCACTCTGATGTGTTAAGTGGGCAATCTGGCTCCTTCATAGAAAGGAAATTAAAGTTGAAATGCATTACCACTACTTTCAGTGTTACGTGACCCTTCAAATCAAAACGACCGTTGAGCAGTTCAATTTACTCTGCCGTCAATCACACCTAGTAGGAGGAGTAACTGTATAATTGCAAAGACCACCGAAACAAAATAGAAGTAACGGATCCTGTAGTTAAGGATCTAATCATGCAGCTATAAAATAATGAAACGATGTAAAAAAATAGCAAGGCTAATTAACGGTACGGAAACGGCTATATTTGTAAAAAAATCTATATCATCTCAGGAACGGGACAAAAAAAACAAAGCAAGCATAAGCTTACATATACAGGCGCTTTATTCCGACGAATAGCGAATGTAAACATTGCTCTGACATGGCATTGTAAGTATTTACTTTTATGTTGACTTCTTGGTTATAGTTCAATACGATTGCCAAACAACGTGATGAGAGAAATAGAGCGATATATCGTCGTAGAATCGCTGAATTCCACCGAGAACAGTTGCTATTTATAGATGACTCGGCGAAAGACGATCACGCAGGAGTATACAAACTCCTCCTACTAGATATGATTGACGGCAGAGTAACTTGAACTACTCAACGGTCGTTTTGATTTGCAAGGTTGCGTAACACTGAAAGTAGTGGTAACAGATGTATAAAATATGTTTCAATTTAAAGCCTTGATTCAAATACTTGAATATTCATTCCAATGTAACACTTACCAAATGCATTACTAAACTGCAATGTCATCCGAGAAGAACTGTTTCGTGAAGTCTTGTTGATGTTTTTCCAGGGCACTGTTGGACTGCCGTGCTCTCTTTTTTTCTTCTATCAAACATGCCTGCAAGAAAATCAACCTATGTTTAAGCTACAAAAAGGTAAAAATTGTAAACAATAACAAAACAAAAAGACATTACGAAGTCTTAATTGATGCTAAGTTTTGAAAACCGCACTCATTTACAAATTATTAGCTTAAAAATGTATATAAATGAATGCTGGCCATTATAGACTGCGAGCAAGCTCTTGGGCTCAGGGAGTGGGGGGGGGGGGGTGTTGGTGGGATTGAGCGAGAGCTTGCAGCGATGTCTCATGAATTTGAGTTCCTCCCCCAATAATACTCCCCGCAGCTCCTCACTGGCCGAGCTGTCAGAATTGGGCCAATCATCACAAAACAGGAAACGAGTTCAACCTAAAACAAACATGTAACAAGCGCATCAAACGACGGGAATACTTGCCAACAAAATCTCAACACTTTTTGATCGAGTTTGCTCATTGTGTGCCACAAAAATTATAAAATAACGAAGGATTCAAATTTATTGTAAATTGGTTAACCCAAATTTGTTTAGCCGATTGACTCAGAGCCTGGGATCAAACAGTGACATATTAAACACAAAACAAAACAGTCACAAGACTGGTAAACTAATTAGTCCAGCACTCCAGACACAACTCAAACAACTTGCAGAGTGAATCGATGTTCTATTTTTAAAAAAAAAAAAAAATACAAAATTGACTGAGACAAGTTTCAACTCTCTACAAGTCGTACGGACCTTTTTCTAAAGCGAAAAACTCTCTCTGCTTACCTTGAATCTACAGATCAATTCCATGACCGCACATGAAAAACATTAACGGTCAACATATTATTTTAGAACCTCTGTATCTTCAGCGCCCGCTTCAGAGAAGAAAACAAAGAAATTATTTACAACCTTTCCATCAAAATCAACATGAAAGCAACCCACCAACCAATATGTTTTTCAGCTGAGCCAAACAAAAGCTGAAATTTGGCTGGTCTTAACTCTGCACAGTCTCCATCTGACAGGTCGCCGAAGCCGAGAGATCTCGAAGGCAAAAAAGCTTAAAGTAAAGCATCGACCCTTGACGCCGTTCGGGTCTTCGTTCCAAAGAAAACGTCAGATATTTCAAGAAATTCTCGCAAGCGTCACAAACAGAACCTAAATTCGAAATTTAATCAGTTTAATTAAGGGTTGTTGCATCGTCTTGTCTTGATCACGACGCGCGTGAAGAATGAAAATGTCATCCCCGAATTTAATCTCCACCAATCAGCATTTTACGAACCAGTTTTGTGCGGAGATATTTAAATTCGTGAGACATCGCTGCAAGCTCTCCTTCCCCTTCCAAGGTTTGGTAAGGTTTGGTTGCGAATGGGAGAAAATGACGTCAAAGACTCAAACATACCTCACAGGTTGAGATTATAATAACAATAAGTATTGAAAATCACGCAAAAAACAACAAAAACTTTGGACTTGTTCTTCGTGCAATTTTCTATGTTGATTGTTATTATAATTTCCACCCGTGAGTTATGTTTGAGTCTTTGACGTCATTTTCTCCGATTCGCAACCAAGCCTTGGAACAAGGTTGATTAATGGCGGCCATAAATTCTCGGAAATAAATGTTAAAATAAAATGACTTCTGATGTTCGTAATGGATTGAAATTTGGCAAGATGAGTAAGAAAGTCTAATTATACACGAAAGGGTAAAAAAATGAAAATCAAAAATTTAATATAACAAATATGTTGAACACACTCTTTTAATTTATGATTACTACTAGTAACTACGTTATTTTTAACAGCAGTGAACAGCTATTGACTGAAAATTTACGTCAGCTATTTAAATAGTTCCAAATGTCGTCATGTCCCAACACTGCAGTGCGTGAGAAAAAAGTCTTAATCCTTAAAGCTAAAGTCAATGTTCATGCATGCTGCATGTGGACTTGAAGAGTTTGGAATTTGAAAATTCAGTCGATCCTTCGCGCTCAGTCCAATCATGCATGGGATCCACAAGTTTTCTCTAGAGCTCTTCCTTCCAATTTCCTTTTTTTATCTAATAGTCACACATTTTTTCTCCTAAATATAGGAAATGATAGGCAGCGGTTTCTTTTACTTTCTTTTGAAATGCGAAATTTACCAACATCGCTGGATATACATGTACGAATATTGAGAGCATTATGACCATACAGTACTTCAGGGCAGACTGTATCAATGTGTTGAATTATAATTTAGCATATCATATTCAAATGGATGGAGTGGTGATGATATAGTGTCAGAAGCCCTGCTGTAAAGATATGCACCATAATCACTACACGACGTCCAAACTAAAACTCACTCAAGTGGCAGCACTTCACTTCCAAGATGGAACCGCTTGTTTATTTTGGTATACTGTGGTACATGTATGTAGCATGACAGGCTCAGGCCCCGTGAACAAAAATAGCTGAAACACCATCAAGTTGTTTGACCGTTAAGTTCATGTACAGTTCATGTAACAAGATACCACATACATAAATGTAAACTAGAATAGTATTGATTTGTATAGTTGTAATGGACTTAAGAAACGACCTCTGACATTTTGAACTTTTTACAGCAGTTTTTGAGGTCAAAATTGGGTTAAGCGGCACCAACAAACATCCACTGTTACCATGGCAATAAGGAAGATACATCCTTAACAAAGGTCATTTTTGGACATCCCCCATATGCATCAAGACCTATCTGCATGCAAAATACAGTACCGCTCGAAACTATTAGTGCATAAGGACGCGGTGAAACCTCGTCCGCCGCCATTTTGTTTTCCGCGAATTCACCTAGGTGGGACGAAACCGCAACCGCGGAAAGGACGAAAGCGACCGAAACACCGCGGGGAAACAGACGCGGTAATACCTAGGTTACAAACAATAGTGGCTAATTTCTATTGTTATGGTATTGTTTAACTCTATATTAGTGATATTCTCCAAGGAGGCACTGCAACAAAAGGCTAGAGATGTCGATTTCAAAACATCTGACATCGTGATAAAAGCGATATCAAGTTGGTTCTGTTGAATCTTCTCCGTTCACAGGAACGGAGAATGAAAACAAGGATCTTCATTTTTATCGCTTTTTATGACTTCATACATTTGTAGCAAAGATAGCGAACGTTTACACCAAACACTCAAGTTTTTATACGCGTCGATTTATTGACTTCATACATTAATTTTATAATCGATCGACTGTACCGTCCCGTACCGTTCAGTGTGAAGTGGAACACGCGAAGACGGCGGTGAAGTGCGGGTGCAAGGATTATATTTAACGCCAGTAGAGTTTGGAAAAGCTTACTTGTAATTTGGCGAGCGAAACTGCAATGAAAACAGAGAATTCACGGAAGTCTGTATTCAGGTTTCAAATTACCCTTTTGACATATGCAAATTCGGTAAACTTTTTCCTGACATTACTACAAAATTTGCTAAATTTGTTTTCTGCCACGTACCTTTCCCCGCTGTCTGACATCGATTATTATATTTAGTTTCATTCAACATTTATCTTCACAATTAGTAAACATGAAGTTCTGAAAGAATTTTACACATGAAATTTGCGTGACTAACGCACTGGCACTTGTGACCTCTTGTCTACATATAAGTGACCTGTTTTGGTTTTGTTCGCTTTCTGGCAGAAAACTTACTCCATTCGAAACTTTTCCATAGCTGTTCACAGCCAGCCATTCGAAATTTTTGTTCTGTTTCACCCGTTCACTGTCGCGAGTCGTTCAAATGAAATTCGATCTGTTTATAGCAGATCTCGTTGCCTAGCACGTGATCAAAATCTGCCGTGAAGAAGTTGCACCTTTTATTGCGAAAGTTATTTTATTGTTTTATCTAGAAGAACTAGTCGTTTGAAACAGGAAGAAGTTTCGCTGGTCGGCCGCTGCGTTGCTTGTCGACCCAAGGCAACTCGTGGCGGAAACTCTTGAAGTATTTTGCCACCGACGGTATTTCTATTAAATCTTAACTCCATCAAGATTTTAAAAAGAGATTTATTTACGGACAACCTTCGATATTTTAACGTTCAAACGAAAGAAAGAAAGCAATCTAAGCTGAACATATTCTGATGTACACATCTCGTTAGCAAGTTTACGAATTGATCGATGGCAGGCGAAGTTTAGTTTGTAAACAAACTGTACGCGTGATATTTTGTTTTTGTGTTCGACGCGTGCTTTCATCCCTGTCACGCGTGAGGAAAATTAACCTGCGATTAGGTGTTGTTTTTGTTTATTTCAATTTACCTTAAAGAAAAAAAAGAAAAAACAGACTGTGTCTTTTAGTATTGTAAATTGTTCTTAGAATTACCGGAATTTTATTTCGGCGTAAAAAGTTTAAGCGACACGCGGAATGTAAACTTTAATGATCCATAGTTGTATTTCTCTCGATTGAATGAAGCGGTTTTAAGAATCTAAGCGCCGCTATTCATTACGAGTTGAAACATAATGCAATTCTTAAACAGTTCGCATTTTAAGCTCTGTTCCAGAAGTGAGTTTTCATTTCTTTCTCTAGTTACAGCAGCATCCACAGCCGACTTCTGACGGATTTTGACATGTGAAATGTCTCACGTTCAAATCACCGGAGCGTCACGTCTCACCTATTGTTGTTAATAAACTTCAAAACAAAGGAAGCAATACTCTATTCAAACACGACCGCGTCCTATTCTTTCCGCGGTTTTCTTCGACCGCAAAATACCGAGGTGAAAACGGGGTTTTTAGTGCGGTTGGACGAGAAATACCTAGGTGAAACCGCAGCCCCAAACTGCGGTTTGACCTAAGCGAAACCGCGGCAAATGCACTAATAGTTTCGAGCGGTACTGTATGAAGGGGGTCAAAATTTTTCATTTCCCACTTTTCTCGATTCTTACAGAGAACAGCTCTTAAATCCTGTAAAGGACATCGTCTTTGACAACAATAAAACTAATAAAAACTTGAATTTGTGAACCTTTTAGCATGAGTATGATATTTTAGCTAGTCAAATTTGAATTTCACACCCGTAACGGTTCTCCTTGTGAAGTTTTAACTTTTCTTGCCGTTATTTTATCTGTTTAGTCCATATTTCTTCTTTGCTTCTATCCCTTTTGGCGATGGTTTCAAGATAATAATGCAAGCTTAAAGCAAACTCCTAGCCATAATAATTAAAACACGATATATATATAGGACATACATGCATATGTAAGCTTTACATGTATACACCTAATTGAAGAAACGTTGTCACTGTGAAAAGCATAAACCATGAACAATGCGATCCAGAGGTTTGCTGGGAAGTTGGACAATTAATCTCCGTCTGTCATAGAATGCACATTATATCAACACAGGATGCAAAAATTATGCTCTAACATTTCTTAATCAATTTTAACATCTTGATTATCAGGAAATAGAATGTCACTAATGCTGTGTTTACATTTGAACGTTAACCGCGGTTTAAATTGACTGAGGTCAAGTTACTAAACCATGGTAAATTTGTACAGTGTTTATACTGACTCAAATAACCTAAGTTGATCAGTCAACACCGACAAATAAACATGATGAATCGAATTGGCAGGACGTACAAGCTATTGAGCGCGGTTTTTAAACATGATCGCTATCAACTGAATAGCGGTGGCTCTCATTGCTTTTTACTTTTTAGTTTTTGAGCAGCAAATAGAAGCCTTGCAATAAATTACAGAAGCTGTTATTATTTCAGCACCTCAAGAAAGTGAGGCGAAAACAGATGATTTTGCTCCAAATTATTCAACGAAATAGCAGGCATGCAAGACGAGCTTGGTCATGGCCAAGGAATCAATTTTGGTTCGAAAATCTCCTAGAACGTTCAACTATCGTTATTTTGTTCCATCTCTCTAGAATATAGCATAAAACGTGACGAAGCCCCCGACGAAGCAGATCTGAACTTCGCGGTAAATCAAATAACATGACACCAAAACCGGATATATCTGTCAATTTGACCCCGGTTACCGAGCTAAAACCTTGCCTGCATAGTTATAACTTTTACCATGGTCAAATTTCCTTTTTCTTTTGCCGCATTTACTAAGGTATTAATTGATGTTTACATTGACCAAAAATTTACCTAGGTAGGTTAACTCTTTAACCGCAGTAAAAATCCCAAGTGTAAACACGGCATAAGCTTGCCAATTTGCTGTCATCCCAGAATCCCAATCGGCTTTTCAGTTCATGGTTTATACTTTTCACGAGTCAACGTTTCTTCAATTATAGCCGGGACAGCATATAATTGCCATGCAGTAAATAGTTTCGGATCTTGTTACTCATGCGCGTAGCGGCATGAGTTATAAAATGGGCTTCGTTTTTCTTTTTATTATTTTTATTTTTTGTGTCACGATTTTGCATGCAAATTTATTCACGCATATTTTAAATTGTGTATTTCCGGTTCACAGCTTTTATTTTTAAACTTCCGGTGTAGTGACTTCCGGCTACTCTCACTTTCGGCAAAACATCGTTACTGAAGTGTCACGACAGCGTCTCCTACAACCCTACTCACATCAGTAATGTTCACGTCAGGTATATATTATCTTCACAACAATGACTGGCTTCATTGTGGTACAGCCTTCATTTATAAAACATTCAATAGTAACGTGGTTTGCAGGTACGATGACTGAATTCTCCATGTCGGACATCTTCTTATCTTGTTTAAATTTTTAAAATTTAAATTGCTTCTTTTCTTATGGTGCATTGAAGTATAAAACAAATGTTTGATACGCATGTGCATGACAAACATTTTCTGTCATTTGGTCTTATTGGTGTATAAGTCAGTCCTGTATTTCTCCCACAGAGGTGAACGTTGCTTTTATACACAGCATACAACTTGAAGCCGAATTTGTCGCGATTCTGAAAAAACTAAGAGCTATTTTTAATCAGACTTCTTCCGAGGCAAAAATGTCAAACATCGATCTCTCGCACTTGCAATTTATTTCCCGTTTTACTGCCGATTCTTTGTAATGTCTGTATCGGAGCAGTCCTTGCTGCCTGTCATGAGTAATTTCAAGACTTTTTTCAAGAAAGAACAATAGAAACACACGGCAAAACAGCGTCGTTACCTCAACCCATCAGATTTAATAAAACATCTGGACTTTGGGACTGGACTTCTGTGGATTATGGACTAGGGAATGCGTGTCATATTAATGTAGATTTTTACTGACTTTATTGCTTTTTGTGGTTACTAGGTTACTAGTAACCACTATGCTGTCACCTGTGTAAGTAAGTCCGACTTTCCGAAGCGCGAAGTTGTGCCAAGTTCACCCGATTGCTGTACGATGAGACAGTTCTGATAGCTTCGGATTAGACGACTCGATTGTCAAGGCAGTTCTGTTTGTACGTGCGCGCTTTGGATTCGTGGAAAAGGTAAACGGAGCTTTCTCGTTATTTTTACTGCTTTACCAAGCTCAGCTTTCACCAAATGTGGCCAAGTATTGTTTTCAAATATTATTTTAGGTATTTTCGTGGTTTGGAAAAAGGTTTTAGTGAAAAATCGAGCTGTGAATCGAAGTGTTTGTTAGCAGACCATGAGCTATCCGAACTCATGATTCAAACGCCGCCAGCATTTCATTTCTGTACCTTTGACCATTCAGAACAGTTTTTTTTATTAGCGAAAGCATTATTATACGAATCATTTTTCCGTATAAGATTGGCATTCTATTACACAGGAAAAGTCGGCGATTTTAGAAAGTATAATAAAAATAGGTTGCTGAATTGAATTATTTTGTGATGTTTATTATATTTTCGCAGACGCTAGCCGGTTCCTCGCAGTAATTAGGATACAATATATCGCCAAGACTTCCAGAAGCAGAAAATCACTGAATTCTGAAAAGTGTTCGACTCTTTTAATCAAAGGAAAGACATTTTCATTCAAGGAAATATGAGTTTCATTCAAAAGTTTTGACCTTTTATAGAAAATATATTTTAGATTCAGTGATTATAAAAACAGCTTGATATCAAATTACATTTGACATAAAATTTACACAAAGCAAAATTGTGTATTTGCGACAACACTTTGAAGAAACCGTGAAGCTTGGAAAAAACTTATTACAGATGGCAAAATCAAAGCATTTTTTTAAAGAACCAGCTTTAAGTTATGGAAACATTTCATTTCGATTTGGTCTTAAAATGTGCAGTTCCAGAAAATATTTATACTCCCCCCACGGAAGGTTTTTTGTTTAGCACTCCCTGTCCCCCCAGGAAATTCCAGTTTAGCTTCATACTTTGCTACTAAAATGTTGGCTTTTAAGACCCCCCTTCCCCTAGGAATTTCCAATGACCTTCCATGGGGTGGGTATGGATTTTTTCTGGAACTACACAATCACGGAAAGATTTTAGTGAATGCGTCACGCAACGTTTATTTACAAAATGTTTGACCAATTCATAGCAATTCTCACCAAAGATTTGAAATCTTTAAAAAAATCCCGGATCTCCTGAATGCGATTTCCTGTTTATTTAGGGCCTACAAAAAGTTAATGGCCATCCGGGCAGGAGGGGGTATCTGGGTTAAAAATCAAGGTGCGAGGGGTGGTCGGCCTGGCCGGTAAATCCGGGCGGGGGAGGGGTAAAAAAATATTGCATCCGTCGGGGGGGGGGGGGGGGGGATTTTTTCTGGAATAACCCATTTTACACTGGTTGCATGCGATTAAGTAACACAGGAAAACTAAATCTTTATATTGATTATCAAATTTCTTTTTACAGCATATCATCTACTGCCTATTTTTTTTAGTAGTCTTTTCAAATGTAACAGAAATAATTCACAGCTTGGAAAGTTATAGACGAGTGTGGATTTGATCGGAATCAATAAATTAAATATTAAAAGCGAGCACAGAAAAATTGGTAACTTCAATCGCGCGTCTTAGAGTCTCTTGCGCATGAGTATAGGCTAAGTGTAGCCTCTTGTTGTATTTAGGTTGACCATAAACAAAAAACATATTATAAGTATTACAGGTAAAATTATAAGCTCTTAAAATATGAAGTAGAAATTACACAAGCTTTTGGGTTCTGTCCTGGTGTACGGGTTCACAAGGGATTTCACATTGTTTCCCCTTTGTTTATAAGGTATTGTGTCCGCGTAGTCTATTGTTTAGTCTTTTGTTTTTGTCCTTGTGTACCGGTACACCAGGACAGAACCAGCTTATGCCACCAACACTGCAATTTTCTATCCAATAAACACCCTTCTGTTTTAAATTTTCAAAATGGAGTCGAATCTTCCAGTATCAATACATGTACAGGCCAAACGGAGTTTCAAACATTATTCGAATCAAAACACCTACCTCAGTATTTGCTTTGGGAAGGTTCAACTAGGTCTAACTCGGTCCAACTCGAGCACAATTCAATCGCTTTTCGTCAAATTTTCATTACAATTCCCACCTTCCATCTCAGTTGAATCTTAGTTTTAAAATGCAACATGGCGAGATTTCATTGGGCCTCCCAGGTTGCTATGGACACTATATCCACAGGACACCCAAGCGTCAAAAATATTATAGAGACCGCACCTGACAGACCTGACTTCAGACCGTTTCATTATTTTATAGCTGATTATCCGGTGCTTCTAGTTTATTTTGTTACGGTGATTTACAAGGCACATACATGATGACAACGTAAATCGTGCGGGACTAAAATAAATCGTTTCCAGCGCATGTTGTTGAAACGGCATGCTGTCTCACGAGATTACTTTTTTGGTGACTATAAACGGCCTAGTACACGCTAGTGACAAAGTGCACCAATCAGCGCCCATCCCGGTGGGAGTGACCCCGGGGAGCCCCTGGCCATTTACACAATGACGTTTACAAGTCTATTGTCCCTGCCCCCGGAGATAAGCATTGTAAACGAAAATACTTACGAACTTTACATCTCGATAAAGATAGTCCTCTTAACATAAAATCTAGAAAAATACATCCTGGTAACTATTGTTATCATTATTTGTTAACGTTTCGTTTATTCCATTTTATGTGTAACAAAATATCGAATCGTTAGGTGGAATGACCGCTGCAGTTTATTCAACATAAAACTACCTCCTCCCGGGAGGGGGGGGGGGGGGGGGGGTACTCCTGATTTAAGTAACGGGGAATCTCAAAGGATTTTTTTGGGTTCGAAATTTTCGATTCCAGGATTTTTTAGGGTAAGAACATTTTGGCAAGTATTTATGTGGGTGGCTTGAGTGAAGAAGGGAATTTTGGGGGGTATTTAAAACAATATGAAGATTCGTGGTAAAGAATTGTTGCCGTGCGTGGTGCCCGCATAGTGTTTCGAATGTAGTACAACCAAACTTGTTAAAGGTTGAGGGGATTTTTCTGGGTTTTGCTGGATTTTTTGGGCATTGATTTTTTTCCCCATTCGATCATCTTCATCACTTTAAATCCGGAGTACCCCCCTGGGTACCTTCTCTCATGTTAACAGTCAGTTACACAATACCGAATTCAAATAAACGCCGTTACCTTGTTATTTAAAGTTCGACCTTGTCGACCAAGCGTAAACTCTAAAAGTCTCCTTGCCCATGATCAGACTTGCTTCCTATATATGCTAGGCAAACATTCAACTTCATTCACTGTTTCTGGCCAAAATTTCCGACACCCATTCCATTTCTGGCTATTTCTTGGTCAAATTTGTTTACTGTCATCATTTTTAGTTCTGTTCAAGGCCAAATTTCCAACAGTGTCCTGTTGTTTTGTTTTTGCTTGGGCTGAAATTAAAACTCAGATGGCATGATGCACAAAAATAAGGTGTAAAACGTCAACCTCGTTCCCAGAGCTTTTCCCTTTCAAAACGGGGAGGGGCGGAAAGGGAAAAGCGCTGGGAACGAGGTTGATAAAACGTTTTTAATACCTTTTCTCAAAAGGTCATGTTGCTAGCATAGTCTCACCATTCTCTCTGTTAGTGGTATTCTGCTTTTTTGTGATGTCTGTTTTGGGCTGCCAAATGTGAATGAATCTAATGGATTTTAGTTGCTAAAAAACCCAGTTCGAACTACCACTTGACAGTGGAATCAGATTATGGATTTCTATTGATAAAGAAATTTGGTACAACAAACTCGAAGAGACTAACACAAAGTGTTGTGCCACATGAATTTCAAAAATGTATTTCAAATGATCACCATAGTATTCAAGATTTAGACTCACTTTGAGGTTTCCTATGGCAAATCCCAACAACAAAAATTTATATATTCAATTTAAGTTCTCATCAAATATGAACCATCCTATTCTTGGTTTTCACATGCCATGTTTACAAAATGGTATGTGGATACCAGTATTTTAATCTTTTAGAGAAAGTTTCAGGTTCTAAAGATGTTTTACCTCCGATTTATGAAGGTTTTAAATGTGTCATGCAATTTGTCGCGCTAATTCGGAATAGCCGTTAAAGTAAACAAAACTGAACCATTTGAAAGTAATAAGCCGATTTCATCGTCTTATAGCGAGGCCAATTTGGTGCCTTAAAGTGGGCACCATGATGGCCGCTTCAGAAGCTCTTGCTTAAAATGTTTAATCCTCG